>CM055895.1:11698269-12045769 GCA_029582155.1 Panopea generosa | reverse complement strand
AAGTTACACATGTTCTAATAAGCAGCACACGCAATTTACATGTTAGATGTTAGTATTAGGTATGAACCTGAGTACGGTGTTCCATTAGGGCCATCGTGCTATCGCGTTGTCAACAGGTACATCCGATGGCACGATGATACGATGGTGATTACACGACAGTACGATAGAACGGTGGTGATAGAGCGATGGCACGATGACGATGACGCGACGACACGATGACACGATGGTGATGGAGCGATGCTACGACAGCACGATGACGTCATCGTGCCATCGCTTCCTTACCACCATGCCATCGCTTAATCACCATCGTGCCGTCGTAACATCGTCTTCCTGTCTAACATGCGCATAAACTCACACTTGTGCGATGCTACGATAACACGACGACACGATAGTGATGGCACGACAATACGATAGCACGATGGTGATGGTACGATGACACGATGGTGATGGAGCTATGACACGATGACGAAGATTTCGTCGGCTCTGCTTGGCACATTTTTTGTTTGGAGGAGTGCAGAAAGTACATATGTATTCTTTTAAAGTTAGATTGACTGTTTGCAAGATAGTTTAAACTGTCAAAATGATTTGTTTACAGTCGCATTAAATCACATTATGATTTTGTGTTATAATGACCTATACCAAGGCGATACACACGTCTTATATTAATATTCATGGTCTGCAGTTTAAATATGTTGTTACAATTCTTCGATTGAACATTGAACTAACTCTTTTTTACACAATATACAATCGCCAGGACTTGGTTACAAGGGCTTTTCTCTGATACACGTGGCTCCAGGAAATCTCTTTAACGCTGGCGGTGCGTTAAATCAAACAGTGACGTCATTTCCGGAATTGGAGCTGTATCTGCTCAACACTGCTGATGGGGTAGAAATTGGCGTAACGCAACATGCGAAGCAGGTGATACTTAATCAACCAAAAAACGCTGTAAGTGTTCCATTGAGATTTAGCTATTTTTTTCTTAAAATTATCACACTGTAAAATTTGTAATAAAGGACTTTACAACTATACATATCTACATTGTTTTAAACTTTATAATATTTGCCAAAATAAATAATGTGTCACCGTAATACTGACGCCATTCAAAGGGGGATCCACGTTTCCTCAATCTCTTAAAGTAATGGTCATTGTTCCCCCAGATCCCCAAAAGTATTTGCCATAGATCTTGTTCCCCAAAAGTATTTCCCCCAGATCTCTTAAAATAGACCTTTGAATACTGGATCCCTGAAAGTAATGGTCAATGTTACTCATTTCTCTAAAAATAATTGACCATGTTCCCTAGATCTCCAAAACCACTGGGAGGGCCTCAATACTGCTTAAAAGATTTTATATAGGAAACCGATTAAAAGGCATATTTAATTCATGCAGTGGATTCTACTCATATCGCACAGCCACTGTGTCACCATATGCACTGACACTTAAACGGAGCTCGTAAGTCACCTGGGTTGTGGGATTGTGGGGTTGTGACATGTGAGGATACAAGGTTGTAACAGCAGATTCGCAGTATAGGCCTATTATGACGGTATCCAACTCATTAGATCATTTGTTTATGTTAATAACTAATTTATGAGCGTCATATGTTCTTAATTTAAATTCAGTTTTTAAAGATTTTATTCCGTTTTAAGAAAAACCTTAAAATCAAAATTACCTTTATTTAATTCTATTACACAATTACATTTGTACTTAAATGGATCACTGCAATTTTTTTTATCTCGCCTGATCTCGCAATGTAGCCATACAGCGAGATCCAAGATGGCGGCACACGATGCATTGTCCCTGATATAATATTTCTGGTGTAGTAGTAGATAGTGACACACAACGGAGCGGTATTGTAGTGGATAGAGTGCTGGTCGCTCACGTCAGACGAACTGTAATTTACAGGACATGGGCTCGAACCAAGGCTCTATCCGGTGGTCTCTGAAAACCAACAGGCGGTACCGAGACCTTGGTACTTCTTCGATGTAGGAAGCGGACTGGAGAGCGATTTAAAACTATAACCCCCGAGCTTGCCTCCTCGATAGCGAGCTAAAACAGACTGGTATAAACTAACTAGCGCTGAAGTAAAAAAATATACAAGAAAACTTTCAAAATACTAGTACAGTCAAACATGTGTAAGCGATCACCTCTATCAAGATTCAAGATTTCTTTATTCAGAAAGAAAGAAAGAAAGAAAGCACTATTAAGCAGCCATCTGCCTTAAGCAACCATATTTTTTATTTCCCATTTCGATGCTTATTTAGTAAATTAACCTGTATTAAGCAACAACCTGCCTTAAAATATCATTTTTGCTCCTTCCTTTGACTGGCTGCTTAAGACAGGTTTGACTGCATACAAATTATGTGATTTTTATTTTCTATTTATCGAACACACATTCTACTGATTACTTTCAGGATATCAATAGTTTTAGAAAAAGGCGTTCGCTTGACGACCTTCACTATGAGAATCAATGGCCGAATCTTTATCCAGCGGGTAAAAGTGGAAAATATGATGCTGACCTTATGAAGTACATGGACGAAAAACAAACAACAACACAAGACCCATTACTTGGTCTTAGCAAAGCAAATATCGCAAAACTGGCGAGAGCACTTGGACTGAATGATATATACCCGAACATTTCAACTACACCAATCCCTCTCGGTCCTACCAGGTATGAACCAGAAAAATGGAATCGGAATAAACTTCTCATGGAAAGCAACAATTGTTACAACTACGCAAACAACGAACAGACGGACACTATGGCTCAGCCTGGAAAGGCATCTGATTGCGAGTTCTCTATCACGCATCCTAAAGGGACGTCCATCAGAAAATCAGCAGAATGTGACGGATTAAAGTCACTTAAAGCCCCGGATACTGATATACTTCCGACCCATGACTTGAATCTTGTGGCGCTCGTTTTCTGGCCACCGTCATTTGTCGGCGATACTTGGGATTTCCATTGGTATAGGTAAGGCGCCAAAGAATATGTGAATTGTATTAACCAACATTTCCCATACCAATACACATAAAATACCTACACTAAACGTCTCATCATACCATAATTTTACACTGTTCTACATATAGAGAAATGCACTTCTAGACCACTAGAACACATTACCAATGGTTTCCATGTAATGATTCCATTGAGTCATCTGCCGCTTTAAAAAATCAGTCAAAAACATAGGGTTGACCAGATTGCTTTACCGCACTAATTCTTGCAGTGTATCACTACGCATCTTCAAAATGTTATTTCTCCATGCAACAGCACCACGTGTCAGCCAAACTTGACAAAACTCATAACAACATTCCACTTCTCTCATTTGTAGAAAAAAACCTTGACCATTTTAAGGATTTTCAATTTTTTTTATAACCAACCAATTTACACAGCCCTAATTTCTCGAGCGCAATAATCTTGCTACCGTCATATAACTGGTAATTGGTAAGTGAGAACTAAACTAATAGAAGTGCTATTCTAATACACGGGCGTTCATCTTTGTCAGTAGTTTACCTTTTATAATTACCTTATAATACTTATATAAAGTATTCAATACATTTTCTTAGACTATATTGTTTGGTAATGTCCCTGCAGAAGTAAACACACGTTGATATGTGTTTCCCTTGCAGCTATATTTAGACTGCAGAGACGGTCCTACCTCTTCCCGCTAATGGCTATTACATAGCAGTAACGTACTATCACGCTGATTGGTCAAATGGCCAAGCAAATGTGAACCACGTGACAATTTGGGAAACGAATTAGATTGCTACGAATTATAGGACAGGCAGGGATTTCCATGCTTTTACAGGGGTATGGGAGTCCCGAGTAGGAAGATGTCCGGTACTGAGATAGACTTATCCATATTCTAGTGAAATCTGCAAGAATAGAGGCATGCTTGTGCTATAAAACGGCTTTCTTTTACAGACTTGATAACAACAACATGTGGTCCCACAAACCCGGCCAGACACCAGCCACTAACGTAGACCAGAACCATCGCCCAATCTATGACCCTCGCCACGCTGCAAGAGGCCCGTACACGGAGTTTGTCGGCTTCATGGAGACGAGCCCAGATAGAGTCAAGATTATATAAACAAACACGAGGTCGTCACAACGAGGGCAAGCTACTGGACAGTCGTCCCATTGGTGCAATAAGGTACCAAGTGTTTATGAAATAAGAAGTCACTTGGTACCTTTTTGCACCAATGATGCGTGGTATCGATATCATCTTAGTACCTTTTAGTATGCTTATCTTACTGATATTTTCGAGAATATTTGAGACAGTTTTGCGGGAAATAGTTTTGCCTTCGGTTAATTCGTGCTTAAAATCCCCAAACGTTTGTCAAATTCCAGCTTAATTATTTATCTAAAAAATCCAGCTAAACCAGTTCAAACTAAATACTTAGAAATACTCCGGTAACACAGACAGTCCATTGTAGAAATGGCAAAATAATTGTTTTTATGTCAAATATATACCTTCCTATTTTTCAAATTAAGAGCCTCGTTTCTTTATGTTACTATCAGTTATAGAGCTTTAATGTTAATCTCCATGAACCCCTGACTGTGTCTCTGATAGAACTGGAGTCCTCGTTCGCCTGTATACATCCTGACAGAAACCATTGTAGAGATTTAGTCCTCGTTTGCCTGTATACATCCTGACAGTAACCATTGTAGAACTTTAGTCCTCGTTCGCCAGTATACATCCTGACAGTAACCATTGTAGAGCTTTAATCCTTGTTTGCCTGTATACATCCTGACAGTAACCATTGTAGAACTTTTGTCCTCGTCCGCCTGTGTACATCCTGACAGTTACCATTGTAGAGCTTTAATCCTCGTTTTCATGTATACATCATGACAGTAACCATTGTAGAGCTTTAGTCCTCGTTCGCCTGTATACATCATGACAGTAACCATTGTAGAGTTTAGTCCTCGTTCGCCTGTATACATCCAGACAGTTACCATTGTAAAGCTTTAGTCCTCGTTCGCATGTATACATCCTGACAGTAACCATTGTAGAGCTTTAGTCCTCGTTCGCCTGTATACATCCAGACAGTAACCATTGTAGAGCTTTAATCCTCGTTTGCCTGTATACATCCTGACAGAAACCGTTGTAGAGCTTTGGTCCTCGTTCGCCTGTATACATCCTGACAGTAACCATTGTAGAGCTTTAGTCCTCGTTCGCCTGTATACATCCTGACAGTAACTATTGTAGAGCTTTAATCCTCGTTCGCATGTATACATCATGACAGTAACCATTGTAGAGCATTAATCCTCGTTTGCCTGTATACATCCTGACAGTAACCATTGTAGAACTTTAGTCCTCGTTCGCCTGTATACATTCTAACAGTAACCATTGTAGAGCTTTAATCCTCGTTCGCCTGTATACATCATGACAGTAACCATTGTAGAGCTTTAATCCTCGTTTGCCTGTATACATTCTGACAGTAACCATTGTAGAACTTTAGTCCTCGTTCGCCTGTATACATCCTGACAGTAACTATTGTAGAACTTTAGTCCTCGTTCGCCTGTGTACATCCTAACAGTAACCATTGTAGAGCTTTAGTCCTCGTTCGCCTGTATACATCCTGACAGTAACCATTGTAGAACTTTAGTCCTCGTTCGCCTGTGTACATCCTAACAGTAACC
The DNA here is from genome assembly GCA_029582155.1 of Panopea generosa. Lineage (NCBI taxonomy): Eukaryota > Metazoa > Mollusca > Bivalvia > Adapedonta > Hiatellidae > Panopea > Panopea generosa. The sequence continues at coordinate 12,040,137 of CM055895.1, read as the reverse complement.
ATTGTAGAGCTTTAGTCCTCGTTCGCCTGTATACATCCTGACAGTAACCATTGTAGAACTTTAGTCCTCGTTCGCCTGTGTACATCCAAACAGTAACCATTGTAGAGCTTTAGTCCTCGTTCGCCTGTGTACATCCTGACAGTAACCATTGTAGAACTTTAGTCCTCGTTCGCCTGTATACATCCTGACAGTAACCATTGTAGAACTTTAGTCCTCGTTCGCCTGTGTACATCCTGACAGTAACTATTGTAGAGCTTTAGTCCTCGTTCACATGTATACATCCTGACAGTAACCATTGTAGAACTTTAGTCCTCGTTCGCCTGTATACATCCTGACAGTAACCATTGTAGAGCTTTAGTCCTCGTTCGCCTGTATACATCCTGACAGTAACCATTGTAGAGCTTTAGTACTCGTTCGCCTGTATACATCCTGACAGTAACCATTGTAGAGCTTTAGTACTCGTTTGCCTGTGTACATCCTGACAGTAACCATTGTAGAACTTTAGTCCTCGTTCGCCTGTATACATCCTGACAGTAACCATTGTAGAGCTTTAGTATAGTTTGCAGTAGAACTCGTAGTAATTTAAATGCAGACCTATATTATAACCACCAACGTGACAATACTTCTTGCAGTTGTGGTAGCATGTTAGAAAATGCTGAACATTACTTATTCCAATGCAAGCTATATAATACTCAAAGGCTACATCTGGTTAACAAAACAAGAAAATACCACCCATTAAATACTAACAAGTTGTTATTTGGAAATTAAAGTCTAAATGAAAATGAAAACGGTCCTATGTTCTTAGAAGTACAATAGTTTATTAAAATCTCAAAACGTTTCAGTCATCATAAGTTTCAAATATTTTATGTCCCTAATATGAGACTCGGGCGAAATCACGGGGGTGTTATCCTTTTTGGGGATGCAAACAAAAATAACTCTTCTACCTTTTTTTATATTGTCATTTTCTTTTTAATTCTTTTTTTTCTATAGTTTATTAATACGTTTATATTCTTTGTTTTTCTTTAAAACATTATTATAATCACTAAAATTCAAGCAAAATATTTACTGCTTTTTCTTTGCATGTGTGTTTGTGTGCGTACGTGCGAGTGCACGTGAGTGTGCTTGTATGCATGTTGAAGTGAGTGACACGCTTGTTCGAAATTATATGTGTTTGTTTGTAGATAAAAAATATCATCACTTTAATTTGTATGTGCATTTTATCGCATTGGGGAGGGCTGCAACTTATGTTGTTAAAACTTATAGCCCGACCCTTTTGCATTTTATTCATTATTGATGTTACAAATTGATGTTTTGAACATGTTAAATTTGCCATAAAATATTATTGAATTAAAGTACTCGTTTGTCTGCGTACAAGTCCATATAACTTCAGTCCTCGTGTGTCTGTGTTTACCCTGTCTGTATTCATTATATAGCTTAAGTCCTCGTGTGTCTGCGTTTACCATGTCTGTATTCATTATATAGCTTCAGTCCTCGTGTGTCTACGTTTACCATGTCTGTATTCATTATATAGCTTCAGTCCTCGTGTGTCTGCGTTTACCCTGTCTGTATTCATTATATAGCTTCAGTCCTCGTGTATCTGCGTTTACCATGTCTGTATTCATTATATAGCTTCAGTCCTCGTGTATCTGCGTTTACTGTCTGTATTCATTATATAGCTTCAGTCCTCGTGTATCTGCGTTTACAATGTCTGTATTGATTATATAGCTTCAGTCCTCGTGTATCTGCGTTTACCCTGTCTGTATTCATTATATAGCTTCAGTCCTCGTGTGTCTGCGTTTACCATGTCTGTATTGATTATATAGCTTCAGTCCACGTGTGTCTGCGTTTACCCTGTCTGTATTTATTATATAGCTTCAGTCCTCGTGTATCTGCGTTTACCCTGTCTGTATTCATTATATAGCTTCAGTCCTCGTGTATCTGCGTTTACCATGTCTGTATTGATTATATAGCTTCAGTCCTCGTGTCTGCGTTTACCCTGTCTGTATTCATTATATAGCTTCAGTCATCATGTGTCAGCGTTTACCATATCTGTATTGATTATATAGCTTCAGTCCTCGTGTGTCTGCGTTTACCCTGTCTGTATTCATTATATAGCTTCAGTCCTCGTGTATCTGCGTTTACCATGTCTGTATTCATTATATAGCTTCAGTCCTCGTGTATCTGCGTTTACCATGTCTGTATTCATTATATAGCTTCAGTCCTCGTGTATCTGCGTTTACTATGTCTGTATTCATTATATAGCTTCAGTCCTCGTGTATCTACGTTTACCCTGTCTGTATTGATTATATAGCTTCAGTCCTCGTGTATCTGCGTTTACCCTGTCTGTATTCATTATATAGCTTCAGTCCTCGTGTATCTGCGTTTACCCTGTCTGTATTCATTATATAGTTTCAGTCCTCGTGTATCTGCGTTTACCATGTCTGTATCTATTATATAGCTTCAGTCCTCGTGTATCTGCGTTTACCATGTCTGTATTCATTATATAGCTTCAGTCCTCGTGTATCTGCGTTTACCATGTCTGTATTCATTATATAGCTTCAGTCCTCGTGTATCTGCGTTTACTATGTCTGTATTCATTATATAGCTTCAGTCCTCGTGTATCTGCGTTTACCATGTTTGTATTCATTATATAGCTTCAGTCCTCGTCTATCTGCATTTACCCTGTCTGTATTCATTATATAGCTTCAGTCCTCGTGTATCTGCGTTTACTGTCTGTATTCATTATATAGCTTCAGTCCTCGTGTATCTGCGTTTACTATGTCTGTATTCATTATATAGCTTCAGTCCTCGTGTATCTGCGTTTACCATGTCTGTATTCATTATATAGCTTCAGTCCTCGTGTATCTGCGTTTACTGTCTGTATTCATTATATAGCTTCAGTCCTCGTGTATCTGCGTTTACCCTGTCTGTATTCATTATATAGCTTCAGTCCTCGTGTATCTGCGTTTACCATGTCTGTATTCATTATATAGCTTCAGTCCTCATTTTTGTCCACACACACGACTGTATCCTGACTAGATACTCAGTACCAATTGATATCTATAAAAAACACTGAATTCACTAAATATGTGTATACCTCGGTTTCTTTCGGGGGGGGGGGGGGGGGGGGGGGGGACATAATTGCATATCGCCAAGTACAAGTACACTTAATAAAAAAAGTTAAGGACCATCAACAATCTGTTGAGTTAATATGTCTAGAGGAGCATTTTGGCAAACTTAGTTCGTGAACCTCGTCCTTTGGAATTTTGAAAGACCCTAAATGAAATATTATATTTTTAATTTAAAATTGATTGTACAGAACCCTCGTGTCGGGCATAAATGTATATAGTATTTCTTATAAGTCGTACAAACGGCCTAATTATATCAAGTGCCAACATACCACAACAGGACTTTCCCTGCATAAATACGTCATCAGTATGTCCCATATACGTTTCCATAGGTGTACGTTTGTGAGGTAGTATTTTGCGACGACATAATTAGTCGTTTATACCGCAAAGTAAATCGTTTATACGATATAGTAAGTAATTTGTACGACAAAGTAAGTCGTTTATACGACATGGTTTGTCGTTTGTACGACATACTAAGTCGTTTGTACGACAAGGTAAATCGTTTGTACGACAAAGTAAGTTGTTTGTACGACACAGTAAGTCGTTTATACGACAAAGTAAGTAATTTGTATGATTAAGTAAGTCATTTCTACGACAAAGTCAGTCTTTTATACAACATAATAAGACTTTTGTATGATTTAGTAAGTCGTTTCTACGACAAAGTTAGTCATTTATACGACATAATAAGGCATTTGTATGATATAATAATTTCGTACATTGTGACAAAAGTTCTAACAATTTACACAAAGTACAATCGATGTCTTGACGAGCCCCAGTTTCACGAAAATATTTATGTTTGTTATTTTACTTAAACTCAAAACAGTTTGCTCAATTTAAGTATGAACTTAAGCACATTATGGAGTTAAAGTAAAATAACAGACTTAAATAATTTGACTTTACCAATGAAGATTAAGTGTTTTACTCAGGGACACCACACATGGCCGTGGTTTGGTTTGTATTGTAGCTAGGCGCGCTAGCCGTAGTCTGGTCTGTACATTTATGTCTCGATATTCACAAATACTTATCTCCATATATATAATGTGTAAACATACACACACGATACCGGTACATATGATACAAAATTAGTTTAGTTGAAATATATTTTATTGCAAAATATTTATACATATACACGTTACATTACAAGCATCCGAGGAACAATGAAATAAATAATGCAAAATAATTTGGCCAAAATTGTTCACCACATTAGCTACATAAAAAGTCGTTTCGGAATTTTATATTTTTTTTACATTTTTTTTATGGACGGGTTCCATTACAGTGTCATAAATATGGACTACAAAATTATATTATTAGATGACCTTCTATATAATGTTCAATATTGCATATATTTAGAACGGGAGTAAACAATAGAATGTCGTCATTACAATAACTTAATTGGGAATTAATTAAAATGATTGAAAGAAAATCCGTTCTGATATTTAAGTTCTAGAAATAAAACTGATTGGGTGTGATATTTTCGTAATAAAAGCAACAAGTGTTTCTATATGCGGTCGACCCTCTATTTATCCGTTAACTACACAAAGTTAAGCCAACGAATGCCTCATTTATTTTTTCTAGTTATGACAATATAAACGGTTGAAGCATGCAATATTGCATTATTCGCCACAATTAACTATAGGTTATTGACAGGTTAAATAAGCTTGGATTACTTGTTGAACAATTTCTTCCGAAATGTGTAGAATTGGGAAGATAACCTTTCTTAGAGAAAAAATTGTGTAAGTCTAATACTTTTTGCATATAAAAAGCTTCATATTTCAATCATTTATAATGCAATACGTACGTTTTCATATACATTGTAAATCAGCGTCTGCTAAACCTGCGATGAGATAACTCTCTCTCTCTCTCTCTTTCTTTTTGTCTCTCTCTCTCTCTCTCTCTCTCTCTCTCTCTCTCTCTCTCTCTCTCTGACGACCTCAAATTATCACTCAAGCACTGAGTAGGCCCTACATACAGTTTATGTTGTTCTAGCGATCTAGTTGAATAATCTTTTTTTTATATAGGCATTCAGTCTCAGCACAGCATTGGTTAGTTAGTTATGTTGCTGCTTTAGAAAAAAAGAGGAACATCTAGGGAACAGTTTTTGAAAGTTTCTTAATGTCCTGCACGAATTTTGTTTGTTTCATTGGATTTGATACTGAACAAGGTTGTGGTCTGCCTGTCAGATGGAGCTTCTGTCTCACATGGGGCGTAATTTGTTATATACCAGAAAGTGTAATAATATAGTGCTAGTAGTCTCCCTTGATTGGTAGTCAGCACTTGGATGTTAAGTTTAGGACTAGTCGGCTTGACGTCGATTTTAAAGTCTGTCATAAAGGATCCTATATCTGCAGCACGGTGTTTCAGTGTTGCGGCAAGTCTTACCTGATTGTCTCAAACAGACACCGTATTTGTATGGCCGAAGGATTGTTACCCTGACTTCTCATATACACTACATACAATATAGCGACTTCTATACAGCTTGTATATATATATCGTATTGTTTAAATAAAACTTGCTAAATCCGCTGGGTTTTTTTTATACAAAGCTTTAACGCTTTATATCACAACCTGAATACAGTAGATATCTTACCAAGCACCCTTCCCAGTAATGGGACAAATACTTCCTGGACCTTCAGTAGCAGTCGAGTCCAACTAGAGGTGTCGCCACTACCCATCCTGTCAACCGCCGGATCAGGCATTTCAACAACAAAATCATCCGATACATGAATATCAAAACTCCAGTCTTCCAGTGATTTGGTATAAGTCAACACAGGGTACAGATTGTTTAAACTAAATTCAAATAAAGTTTGGTCCGCTCTGGCTTCTTCGGCAGATATGTACGACGCAGCAGTGTCTGCCTGAACATACTTAAACGAATTTTGTTTTGTCTTGTTAACATTGTAAGTGTCTTCTATAAATATATCACGTGTTTCGTTATGTCCGTATGCCTTTCTTGGACTTTTTTTGATATACCAACTCAATTCCTTTCTGTCTTGAAACATGATTTCTTGCATTTCAACTTCTTCATATACTAATAATCGGTCTCCTATTGGCGGACAGGAGGAACCGGTCGTTGGCCACGGGTAATCGTTATCTGCAGAGAATTGTCTGCCCTGTGTAAAACAACTGCAAAAGAAAAGGAAATAAATAAAGCTGATGAATAATTTGAGAAAGGGAGACTTAAATAAAAACACACACGAAGAAACATAATTAAATCACAAACAGGCTCGAGATAAAATATCAAGTGCAACGACAAACGACAACGACAACGACAATAATAATAATAATAATAATAATAATAATAATAATAATAGTAATAATAATAATAATAATAATAATAATAATAATAATAATAATAATCATAATAATAATAATAATAAAACTTTAATTAACAAGAGAACACATTTTAATAAATTCAATCTTTCATGAGGCTCTCAACATATTTTAAAAGTACAATAATAAATTCCCGAGGAACGTTAAATACAGAAATACACATTACAAAAGTTTATTAGAAATACGGAATTTGTATAGATATTTATCACAACGGCACGGATGTGTATTGCTTGCGATGCACATGAGAGGTAATTAGTACTCTGTGTTGTATTGCAAAACATTTTGTGTACGCTTCTAACACAATCACCATGTACACTGTGTGTGCGTGGACGCTTTCTCTGAATCACTTACCCCTCACCGTGAGGTCGTGGGTTCAAGATCAACTCTGTCCAAACACTTTATGTGAAACAGTTTATTAATGCCATAAGGAATGTTTTGAAAATGTTGGTTAAGAGATGACATATATATACATTCACTAAATATATTAGATACGATATATATGATAGATGGATAATTTTTTTGAATAAATATAACAAATACGCACGCACGCACGCACGCACGCACGCACGCACGCACGCACGCACGCACGCACGCACGCACGCACGCACGCACGCACGCACGCACGCACGCACGCACGCACGCACGCACGCACGCACGCATATATATATATTTGTGAACAACCAGACATAAATGTACAAACAATAATACGGTGAACGCGTCTCACTACAGTGCAAACCATAGATACAATATCAAGGAATCTACCAACCCAATAGAATTGGTGTCAACCATGACTTATATACTATGATATTACATGCAACACTCCGGACTGGTTTGAAAATTTACATCCATTAACTGATAGCTTAAAATGAATAGGATCCATTGAAGGAATCATAACTACTCACACGCTATATAAAGGAAAAACATAGAAACCCATTGGATCATGAAGATACAATGAAATCATATGTATTTATTTCATACAGAGAGATAATTGAAATCACAACAAAGGTTCTATTGTTATATATAGGTAAAATACATATCATAAAACGATTACCTGTTAAATTCGTCATATAAACATTGCTCATCCCACCACCAGAGGTCGCCCTCACTGCATGACTTCGCGTGTGTGCCGCCAAGAAAATCGCAGGTCTGAAGCATAAACATATATAAAGTTCATAATATGCTATATTCAAATGCAATCAATAACGCGGTATTGATTGATTGATTGATTGAATATTTAGCGTCATTTTATGACATCGAAGGCTAACAGACGATCAGTTAACCTAACCATTGTTTCCTGGGATTAACCGGTACTCGAGCACATCCCATCTCCGCAAGTAACTGATAATTTTCCAACTTGAATCAGTGGTGAGAGACGAATGATAATGAGACACAATGTCGTATATCAATCATCACGGAGACTGTTGCCGGGCGGAGGATTCGAACTCACGACCCCTGGATTGATAGCCAGACGCGTAACCGACCGAGCTAATCGGGCCCGGCTCAATTACGAGGTAAACTGATACTGTATTATGCAATGAGCTAAGTTTTCCCCCCATATTTATTGTAAATTTTAACGTCCCAATATATGGTTATATTGTAGCACTTTATCACATTAAGATACCTAGCGCGTGTGACGTTTATTCTTGTGGAAGTGAGTTCGAATCCTCGCTCGGCCACAGTCTCCGTGATAATTGATATTGCGACATTGCGTCTCATTGTCATCCATCTCTTACCGCTGATTCAAGTGGAAAAGTTATCAGTTACTTAGGGAGATAGGTGTGCTTGAGTACTTGTTAATCTTCCAGGATCTCAGGAAAGCGTGGTTAGTATAACTGCATGTCTGTAACGCTTAAATGGCATACAAATTACGCTAAATATTCAAACAAACAAACAATCTTTTAAAATATAAAATTGAATTATTTGTATACAAATTTAATACCGTATTAAATATGCTTACTGCAAAGGGGTGTATATTTAATTTGGTATTAAAACAGTCAGTAGAATATTAAAGACTATTTATTTTGGTAGGTTATTTTTCATACTACATTTCTTTTTTAATACTTAAAGTACTTATAGCAGTTAATACAAGACGATTAAAAACGATTTGTTTTACTCTTTGTTTTGACCTGGCTTTCCATTTGTAATTTACACATTTAACTAACACTCAAATTTATGTTTACACTTATTTATATATGTAAAAAATAAAACAATGAACCTGTATAGATTTATGTTTAAAGTAACTTGAACTGTAGCTAGCCGATCTGTATACATTTATGTTTAAAGTAACTTGAACTGAAGCTAGCCGACCTGTGTATATTTTTGTTTAAAGTAACTTGAACTGAAGCTAGCCGACCTGTATGTATTTATGTTTAAAGTAACTTGAACTGAAGCTAGCCGTACCTGTATATGGTGTTGTGTTTTTTTTTCTTTCTGATGTACTGGACTTCTTGTAGTCATGGCTAATATCTCCGTGTCCAGATTCACCTCACAGACATCTACAGATACATGAATATGAGTTACCGTCACGCGTTGTGGGTTAATATTTATATTGTGTTGATGCGAGGAAGAAACGCAAACTGAGTGTATTGTGTCAATACCTCACTTGATTTCACTTGAGCTCTGTAAGAAGAGAGAGAACACTTCGATTGCTCATCTTTGTTAATGGCCAATCAGAACAATTTCTCTTCCTAAATATCGGTTTGCATGCGGTTATCGTCAATTACCGGTAGCAAATATCGCCAATTAGCGGTAACGATAATCGTCCGTTATTGTTCTCTATATGTTTGGTGACGATAAGTGCTCCAATCACTGCGGTGGTAATTAACCGTCATCAAGACACAAACAGTTACTTCACCAACTTAACATACACGATTGGGTAACAAGTAAAGCGAATCGTTCGTGTAAGAATTGGGTATTTAATATTAGACAATTTTATAATGTCAACTTATATATGTATAGCAACATTGAAGAACCTTTGTCTGCTTCATTTGTTAGTGATGTCCATAGTGGTATATTTACCGATTATGTTACTAAATGGTTTAATAGAATAAATAATGATACTGGTCCTTCTAGACGAGGTGGTAATAAACTCCGTTTGTATAAACTCGTCAAATCAGAATTTGTACCTGAACAATATTGTAAATTGATTCTTCCTCCCAGACATAGGTCTGTATTTAGCAAATTTCGCTGTGGTGTAGCCCCCATCAGGATTGAAACTGGTAGATACGAGGGTCTGTCAATTGATGAAAGGTTATGTCCATTTTGCAATACTATTGAAAACGAATACCATGTCTTATTCAATTGTTCAATATACGGTGATTTAAGAGAAAAATTATTTAATCGTGCAATAGTTTGTAACAATATATTCTTGACTCTGTCTGATATTGATAAATTCATTTTCTTGTTTTCCAACTCGGATATGATACGTATTTGTGCCAAAACCTGCTATCAAATACTTCAAAGACGACAATTCTTAATAAGTAAATAATATTTTTATTTGTCAATAATGCTCATTATTTTAGTTTCCTGTTTTTGTTTTATTTTATCTCGTCTAAAGCAACTTTGCTAATCCAATTCACGGTGACCTGATCAACGTGTTTAATGATTTTTTACTTCCATTTTTTAGTATGCGCGATAGTGCTTATTTTTCTTCTAAGTGTCTTATCATTATTTAATGGCAGTTCTTAATTATTGATTAGCAAGGTTTCTTTAGTTTTACCTATGTTATTATATGTTGCATGTACAGTGTTCTTTATGATTGTATTATACAACTGTGATAGTCTCTTACAACTCCAATATGGAGTGGCAATATACATTTTATGTGCTGTATATATTGATATTTTACATGTGTATGTATGTTGATGAGACTCAAATAAAGATATATACCATAAAATAAAGATATATACCATACACGATTCTTTGGAATATACCTAGAAATAACGGAATATGGAAATTTTGCAATCTAAATGTCGTCAAAAAAGAATATAACTCTTTTAATACCTTTCTTCTGTAGAAGACCAAACCTAAACATATTTGATATGTTAATGCTATCCATGAAAAAGAAGACATCTTCAATCTATCAAAACTAATTTAGTTTTCCAAATAACTAGAATAATGGTCATAATATTAAAAAAAAGAACATTTAACCTATATTTATCAAATAACTCGTATTCCATGCACCTATACGTCTCACTACACAGTTACACCCCTTTCCATGCACCTATAGCAAATTGTCTGTGTGGACTTGAAGCAATGTGACTTGGTTTGCTGCTGAACAAAAGTGTTGGTGTTGCTGCTTGAAACAAAGTTGGACATGCAGACTTGAATCATAATTTATATTAGATATTAGCCTTTAAAGCTGACATGGGTTGACTGATTCTTTTATTCTTCCATAAATGTATACAGGAGAGTATAAGCATAAAGGTTAAATAATGTACATACACATACAAACACATATTAACATAATTACAAATGGAAAGAAAAGCGAAAGTTATACACATATATCAAAACATCCCTTGGCGTACATATAAATGTAAATTTAATACAGTATTATTACAGTTAGACCGCCTTCGCTTGTAATTTCAAAGAAAGAAGAAATTCGAAAAGAATTTTGTATCTTGAAACGAAATGCAAGATGACAAAACATGCGTGACATGCTGTTTGTGAAGCAATATACTTGTATTCAGTCTGAAGCATCAAGAATATGTACCTTGTCGAAACAAAATACAATGCCACATAATACGAAATGCTCCTTGAGAAACACATTCATTAATTAATGAGAATATCTAAAGTCATATACACATATGATGTATTGTGGTATATTACATAAATGTATTCAGTCTGAAGCATCAAGAATATGCCTTGTCGAAACGAAAAACAATGTTACATAATATGAGTAGCTCCTAGAAAAATACATTCATTAATTAATTAATAAGACCAGTTAATGTCAAATACACATATGATACATTATGGTATATTACATAAATGTAGCAATTTATATATTGGCTATATAGGAAAATATGAATATAAAGCACGAATGAATAAATAAAATTGATGTGAAAAACACAATTATTTGTTAACAGTTTTGTGCTGTTGAGAAACAACATTTATTTAACATTCAGAATTATTAAAATGTTACGACCTTTCTATATATATGTACGTAGGATTATTGTCATATGATGCAAATATCTAAATGTGATCTTTGAAAGAGCAATTCTTAGTCTATCTGTAATCTTAAATGAAGCATATCCTGGGATAATTTCAGTAATTTGATCATAAGGACGTAGTTCACACAAAGATCGTTAAATGTTTTCGCTCCACACAATTTGTTAAGATTACACTATAAATTATGACGCATAGAATTAAAACAGAATTAAATGTTCAGCTGCCGATTCTGTAGTTATTTTACATTTCGGACAACTAGATATGTATTTACGTGTTAATAATTTACTTACTATAAACATTACTGTTCTGCAATACGGTAAATAGTCACGATACAATTAACAGAAGCGCCATATACTGCTTGGGGCGATTTCGCTATTTATGCATTGAAAGGCACGAAGACTGTCGTCTAAAATAAGCCTATTTTTTAAATTAAATTCTGCGTTTTTATGTATAGCTTGTTTTAATCGTTTTTTCCATTGTCTTAAACCAGGAAAAGATGCACTTGAAAGATATTCGTTGAAAACTTCGGTCAGATTATATTTTCCTAAAATACGGTAAATATCTGGGATATTACCGAATGTTTTACTAGGATTAGACATGTATTCTACAAGCCTATTAACGAATATTGTTTTAATCCTAAAGCAACCACTAATACTGCATAATTGACCAAATAGTAATAGCTTCAACAGGGTGTTGTGAAAACAGTTTTTAGAATTAAGTTTGATGTTAAAAGATCATAGTTAAACGTTCAATTGATAAATAAGAACTTTTAAAGAAAAATACAAACTTTTGACAAATATAAATTTTGGGGCCAAAAACTTTTCTTTTTTTTCCAAAAATGAGTTTTAATAATGTTTTTTGAATATATTTCCCATATTTGTTTTAGCATTCTTTTTGCATAAAGTTTCAACGCAATTTTAAAGGTTGTTTCAGAAACTCTATATATACCATTTAATCGATGGGAAATAATTTATACGCTCCTTTACTTGTCGAGTATACAGATGCATGTTAAACTGATACGGCGTATATATATCTACTGCTTAAATGCAAAGCATGTTTAAATACATATAATTATGTAAAAACATAACACTTTTTCGTATCCGTTTAGCAAAGTATAATCTAATTAGTGTTTTAAATTATACTGCAATTTTATTTTCTTATTGAGAACACGGTGATAATTAGTCAATATTAGAGCTTAGCTAGAGAATTTTTTTTTATATACTAGATATTTTAAGCACTAAAACCAATATCATTAGCATTTTGTCATCCTGAAATCGTGTATTTGTAATACCTTAATAGTCTTTTTACTCCATCAATCAAAATTATAATCGACCTCTATTTTTATTATGTATATTCAATTTAATTAAATTCAATATTTTATTTTGCATAAACATATATTGTGTTTACCGCCATTACACTTTTATGACAGAAAAACAGTTGAAACATGCATAAAAGCCAGACACGCTAATGCGTACAATTCGTCAGCAAAAGTGAAAGCATAAAAGGCTGAACTATAGCATGAAAACGCATCACTTTCCTTGTAAATTTCCAAAATGTTCTAGTTGGAGACCCCTGAAGACCTCATCCACACCCCACTCGCAGCGCCACTGTTCATAATGACGTACATTTAAAACGCGCCCAGGTACGCCCCTGCAAGCATGATTATTTACAAGATGAGAAACTGAGAAAAGCATCAACAATAATTATGGTACATGATATGAGTAGTACATGCATTGCATTAACATTAGTTATTAACATTCTAATTTATATTGAAACAGCTGTGATTTTACAGTGATAGCTGACTGACCGACCGACCGACCGACCGACCGACCGACCGAATTACCAAAAGAAAAAAGCCACATAAAGCTGTTTTTAAGAGTCTAGGCAGTGAAGGACAGGGCAGGGCGGGGCGGGGCGGGGCGGGGCGAGGCGAGGCAAGCAGGGCAGGGCAGGGCAGGGCAGGGCAGGGCAGGGCAGGGCAGGGCAGGGCAGGGCAGGGCAGGGCAGGGCAGGGCAAGGCAGGCAGGCAGGCAGGCAGACAGGCAGGTAGGTAGGTAGGTAGGTAGGTAGGTAGGTAGGCAGGCAGGCAGGCAGGCAGGCAGACAGGCAGGCAGGCAAAAACAAACACTCAAAGATTAAAAGCAAACATTATACATTATAGCATTCGCTATCTTTTAAAATGTTAAATATTTTCTAGGGAAAATAGAACGAAAATTACACGGATCCGTATCCAATAACGTTCACTGCTTATTGAATCTGTGCAACCTTCACACTTATAGTTTATTTAGTTACTGGCATATAACACTTAACATATATCCATAAGTATCAATTGTCATTGTCACTGGTTATCAGCTGTCATTGTTACTGGATATAAACTGTCATTGTCACTGGTTAACAGCTGGTATTGTCACTGGTTATCAGCTGTCATTGTCACTGGTTATAAACTGTCATTGTCACTGGTTAACATATGTCATTGTCACTGGCTATCAACTATCTTTGTCACTGGTTATCAACTGTCATTGTCACTGGTTAACCGCTGTCATTGTCACTGGTCATCAGTTATCATTGTCACTGGTTATCAACTGTCATTGTCACTGGTTATCATCTATCATTGTCACTGATTATCAGCTGTCATTTTCACTGGTTATTGCAAGCTTAGCTTGTCTTCGTGTTTCTTTTCTCACGCATATATGGAAGGCAGTCATTGACAAAAAAGAAGCGGAAGCTGCTATTATAATGATAAGAATCTTGTATCTTGTGCACACAAAACTGCTGTACCCGAAGCTGACACAAAATCCAAGAGCATGAAACATACGATATGTTCCTAGGGCGGCGTCTTTTTTATTGCCGAAGTGCAGACTGTGTAAAGCTGAAATGGAAAAGATAACTATCCTTATGCTAAATACAAATTTATTTAATCAAGCGTTTAACGTATAACAAACATGTGTACGTGAGATAAAAACATGGTGCCGTAACCTGTTTTCGATCACCACTTGAATTCGAACACTTCCGTAAATTATGAATATCGCGCACGAGTATTTCAACTTCCAGCACAATTGGTAATATTTACAAATAGTCATTCACGTGGTTATTGAATAGAATGAAAAACATCAACATTAGTGCTTCCGATACAAGTAAGAAAGTCATTTTATGATACAGACCTGTTTCTCACTATGTCCATTTTTCAGCTTACATAAAACCTCGACAAACACTAGGTTTTTTTACGAATATTGATTTCAAACACGTCTGCTTAAAACTGATGCAATACAGGTCAAGGTCAAAAGTTAAAAATATTCGCTTGTACATGAAAGACGTTACAGAGGTTCCGGGTGAGAAATCTTCTTACAGATGTTGCGTCATCCAGTAATGTGATCGTAATCAGGGGCCGCAATTTCGTTGGACGTATATTGGGTCACCGTGATCTAATATGACTGGTGAAGTCAATGGACATGCAATTGTTATATTTTTGGTAGAAAATTGTTGTTTCATAGTTATTTAAACATTATATACAATCATTTAGTATCAACATCCGTTTTGCATTGAAATATTTAACGGCGATTCTTAAGTAATCAAAACCAGTAACAACATAGTAGCCTAACAGTCTGAACAAGCGTATACACACAGACTATGTATTACATGTGAAGTGTGAAAAATCTATTAAAACAATTTAATTCAATTAAGCATTATTCACTATATGCTGGGATATTGGTTAGGACCAGCTTGTACGTTTTGCCGAAGCTGTTATTTCTGTATATAGTGAATATTTAAGTACATATTACCAACCGGTGTGTGAGATAACATTTTCTAAATAAATATAAAAAAATATATATCCATGGTTGTTACATTTAAAAAAAATGAGGAAATGTGCCTCAGAATAAGGAAAAGAAACTGTATAATTGTATGTTACAATAAGATGTCAAGCATTTCATAATATAAGTTCAATTAATTGTATTAACAGGTTAAATGTTTGGAATGTTTTCGTCAGTAATACTTAATATATGTCACCTTCTCCGTACAAATAATACGATACTTATGAAGCACTATTCTAATTTTAAGACACTGAAAAACCGGAAACAGTACAATATGAAAAGTGTGTTTGCGTGCGTGTGTGTTGTATATTTTTTCATGTTATTATTGCACCATTTGTTATATAAATTGTACCATATTGTATCCTCACAGCGTTGTAGCCGCTTGAAATTTCATAATAAACGACATCAGTTAAAATTTACATGGTGTAGCCTGTAGATATATACCTCCAATTGTGGGCAATAACGCGGCGTCACCAACGGACCATATAACAACAAGTATATATATCAGTATAGGCTTGTTACTGTCTGGTTGCCATAGCAACATCGTCACTGCTGCCGAAACGTGCATCACAAAGGCTGAAATATATTAATTCTGTTATAGCACTTATAAAAAAAATGATAATAATAATAATAATACGGACATTTTTTATCTTAATTAAAAAAAGCCATGAGTGATTCTATTTCTTGTTTACTAAGTACATTGAATAATATATATATATTATAATTTAAATTATCATTACATTTTTACCACGTTCACTTTAAAGACGTCAAATTAAATAAGTTTGGTTTGATACCGACCCCCTACGGAGATATACATACTCGCTTTGTGGAAAAGAGGTAAACTTGGAAATATATTGTCATCCTACCAGCATGCCCAAATACAAGTAAGATATCGTTTGAGACACGACCAAATTCTTCATGAAACAACGTTTTTGAGAGAGAGAGAGAGAGAGAGAGAGAGAGAGAGAGAGAGAGGAGAGAGAGAGAGAGAGAGAGAGAGGGGGGAGAGAGAAAGAGAGAAAGAGAGAGACATAGAGGTCAAACAAGGTTAGGACAAGAATGTAACACCACCAAAGCAACAAGCGATATATTGGAAGGTGCCAACGACTGGTAAATGAAGGTTGATCTTGACAGGAAGCCGCAGTTTCCAAGTAGTGTCCATACAACACTACGGCCAGATATTGTTCAGCTCTCAACAAGCATTATCCATTTAACACTACGGCCAGATATCGCTCTGCTCTAAACGACAATTGTCCGTTCACCACTATGACCTGAAATGTTCCAGCTCTCAACGAGCATTGTCCATACAACACTAAAGCAAGAAATTGTTCCACTCTCAACAGGCATTGTCCATACACCACTACGGCCAGAAATTATTCAGCTCTCAACGAGCATTGTCCATACAACACTAAGGCCAGAAATTGTTCCACTCTCAACAGGCATTGTCCATACACCACTACGGCCAGAAATTGTTCAGCTCTCAACGAGCATTGTCCATACAACACTAAGGCCAGATAATGTTTTGCTCTCAACGAGCATTGTCCATACAACACTACGGCCAGATAGTGTTCTGCTCTCAGCAAGAACTGTCCATACAACACTACGACCAGATATTGTTCTGCTCTCAACAAGCATTGTCCATACAACATTACGGCCAGATAGTGTTCTGCTCTCAGCAAGAACTGTCCATACAACACTACGATCAGATATTGTTCTGCTCTCAAGAAGCATTGTCCATACAACACTACGGCCAGATTGTGTTCTACTCTCAGCAAGCATTGTCCATACAACACTACGGCCAGATAGTGTTCTACTCTCAGCAAGCATTGTCCATACAACACTTCAGCCAGATATTGTTCTACTCTCAGCAAGCATTGTCCATACAACACTACGGCCAGATATTGTTCAGCTCTCAAGAAGCATTGTCCATGCAACACTACGGCCAGATAGTGTTCTACTCTCAGCAAGCATTGTCCATACAGCACTACGGCCGGATATTGTTCTGCTCTCAAGAAGCATTGTCCACAAAACACTACGGCCAGATGTTGTTCTACTCTCAACAACCATTGTCCATACAACACTACGCCCGGATATTGTTCTGCTCTCAAGAAGCATTGTCCATTCAAAACTACGGCCAGATGTTGTTCTACTCTCAACAACCATTGTCCATACAACACTACGGCCAGATATTGTTCTGCTCCCAACAA
This sequence comes from Panopea generosa, assembly GCA_029582155.1. Taxonomy (NCBI): domain Eukaryota; kingdom Metazoa; phylum Mollusca; class Bivalvia; order Adapedonta; family Hiatellidae; genus Panopea; species Panopea generosa. The sequence continues at coordinate 12,022,501 of CM055895.1, read as the reverse complement.
GCTTTGTCCATACAACACTACGGCCAGATATTGTTCTGCTCCCAACACGCATTGTCCATACAACACAACGGCCGGATATTGTTCTGCTCTCAACAAGCATTGCCCATACAACACTATGGCCAGATATAGTTCTGCTCTAAACAAGCATTGTCCATACAACACTACGGCCGGATATTGTTCTGTTCTCAACGAGCATTGTCCATACAACATTACGGCCAGATATTGTTCTGCTCTCAAGAAGCATTGTCCATACAACACTACGGCCAGATAGTGTTCTACTCTCAGTAAGCATTGTCCATACAACACTACGGCCAGATATTGTTCTGCTTTCAAGAAGCATTGTCCATACAACACTACGGCCAGATTGTGTTCTACTCTCAGCAAGCATCGTCCATACAACACTACGGCCAGATATTGTTCTGCTCTCAAGAAGCATTGTCCATACAACATTGCGGACAGATAGTGTTCTACTCTCAGCAAGCATTGTCCATACAACACTTCGGCCAGATAGTGTTCTGCTCTCAAGAAACATTGTCCACAAAACACTACGGCCAGCTGTTGTTCTACTCTCAACAACCATTGTTCATTCAACACTACGGCCAGATATTGTTCTGCTCCCAACAAGCATTGTCCATACAACACAACGGCCGGATATTGTTCTGCTCTCAACAAGCATTGTCCACAAAACACTACGGCCAGATAGTGTTCTACTCTCAGCAAGCATTGTCCATACAATACTACGTCCAGATATTGTTCTGCTCTCAAGAAGCAGTGTCCACAAAATACTACGGCCAAATGTTGTTCTACTCTCAACAAGCATTGTCCATACAACACTACGGCGAGATATTGTTTTGCTCTCAAGAAGCATTGTCCATACATCATTACGGCCAGGTATTGTTCTGCTCTCAACAAGCATTGCCCATACAACACTACGGCCAGATATTGTTCTGCTCGCAAGAAGCTTTGTCCATAAAACACTACGGCCAGATAGTGTTCTACTCTCAGCAAGCATTGTCGATACAACACTATGGCCAGATATTGTTCTGCTCTCAAGAAGCATTGTCCATACAACACTATGACCAGATAGTGTTCTACTCTCAGCAAGCATTGTCCATACAACACTACGGCCAGATAGTGCTCTACTCTCAGCAAGCATTGTCCATACAACACTACGGCCAGATATTGTTCAGCTCTCAAGAAGCATTGTCCACAAAACACTACGGCTAGATGTTGTTCTACTCTCAACAACCATTGTCCATTCAACACTTCGGCCAGATGTTGTTCTACTCTCAACAACCATTATCCATACAACACTACGGCAAGATATGTTTCTGCTCCCAACATGCATTGTCCATACAACACAACGGCCGGATATTGTTCTGCTTTCAACAAGCATTGCCCATACAACACTACGGCCAGATATTATTCTGCTCTAAACAAGCATTGTCCATACAACACTACGGCCGGATATTGTTCTGCTCTCAACGAGCATTGTCCATACAACACTACGGCCAGGTATTGTTATGCTCTCAACAAGCATTGTCCATACAACACTACGTCCAGGTATTGTTCTGCTCTCAACAAGCATTATCCATACAACACTACGGCCGGATATTGTTCTGCTCTAAACAAGCATTGTCCATACAACACTACGGCCAGATATTGTTCTGCTCTAAACAAGCATTGTCCATGCAACACTACGGCCGGACGTTGTTCTGCTCTCAACAAGCTTTGTCCATACAACACTACGACCGACTATTGTTCTGCTCTCAACAAGCATTGTCCATAAAACACTACGGCCAGATATTGTTTTGCTCCAAAAATGCTGTGTCCATACAACAATTCGGTCAGATATTTTTCTGCTCCCAACAAGCTTTGTCCACACAACACTACGGTCCGATATTGTTCTGCTCCAAACAAGCTTTGTTCACACAACACTACGGCCAGATATTGTTCTGCTCCCAACAAGCTTTTTCCACACAACACTGCGGCCAGAAATTGTTCTGCTCCCAACAGGCTTTGTCAAAAGAACACTACGGCCAGATAGTGTTCTGCTCTTAACAAGCATTGTCCATACAACTCTACGGCCAGATTTTGTTCTGCTCTCAACAAGCATTGTCCATACAACACTACGACCAGATATTTTTCAGCTCCACACAACTTGTAAAAAACTGATGAGTGTGGTACTGACGATGCCTTTGGAGGAAAAATGCAAATAGCCAAATGAGACGAAGAGGCGAAATATGACGATTTTGCTAGAAAGCACGGAGAATAGGATTCGAAAATGTTGATCTATCTCAGTTTTCCAGGTCCGACCTTGCGGAAGTTGCTCCAAGACATCGGAATACCAGGACTGCAAAACAAGCTGGCAGTCAGAAGAATCTTCAAAGCAGTTGCAGAAAAGAGGTCCAGCTGGCTATGGCTGAGAAAAGAAGCATGAAGCTGGAAGCCCACCAGATGGGTTGTGTTTGACCAACACTATCGTTCTGCAACCCAAAGCTTGTCCTGGGATTAAAGGAGCGAAACAGGTGATGACGGGTGACCTCCCCTACCCCCCCCCCCCCCAGCTAATGACATAATTTTATCTTGGTTCTGAGGTGAGATAGAACTACTTAATCAAGGTGAAATGCAGCTATTCTATCCGAAAAATGAGTCAATGTTCTTATTTTCCTTAAATTTTACGTTAATCATATTTTATTGCTTTTTTGTATAGATGTAATAGCAAAAGGATTAATCCCTTCCCAAAAACAACTTATTTACATAAAACGATAAAACTTATTCATACAAGATACAAAATTTTATTTATACTTGGCATGAGATATGACACAATAAACAATCAGTAACGTTCATGGGGCTTTCGGTGCGGATTGAAAATGCGGCTACAGTTACCGAATTCCATCCGCACCTCTGACCCATTAAATAAAGTTATAATAAAATTTACACAAAGCTTTTCCCCCATAATCATGACATTCAAATGCATGAACATGAAGCACATGCTTAAGTACATAATAATGAATGTTAAATACAATCATGGCCACGATTCGTCCTTGCAGTTAATCTTTTTATGGAATATTCGTTAATACACAGGTCGACATTTTTCGTTTTATTCGTCAATGTTTAAGCATAACCCAATTCTGATCAAAGAATGAATTTATCGTGGGTCACGTTTTAGTATATGACCAACAAAATTAAAGAATTTTATACTACAGAGACAAAATACAATAAAAGTTATTGAACAGAATATTCATGATATAATATATGATGTTTGAATTAAATGTACAGTTTTACTGCTAAGACCGAAAAAAATATCAGCGGTATAGGTGAGACCTCTTATAACATAATCTTGTCAATGTTGGTCACAGTTTGCATTTCAGTCTAGATTTTATTAGTACAGACAAATACTCTTTAAATTATTTTTAATTGTGCTGCGTTATGATATTTTGTTATAAAAATAATTTATTTTCTAACTAGAGTTTTCTTTTAATTAACTGTAATATCAGGGGCGTAGCTTCCTAAAGGCACTGTAGGCACGTGCCTACACTTTTTTTCTGAGAAGTCGTACAAATAAAAATGCCAAAAAAAAAAATACAATAAAAATCGAACTGCTAATGGGGTTGCGGGTAAACAATGAATATACAACACAAATTTAAGTCATTGGATATGATCCAGATATTATCATTGTTTTATCAATTTAGATTCTTTTTAGTTATAAACAGTGAATTCAAGGTTAATATCAAAGATATCCAGACGGCCAAAAACAAATGAAATATACCCCAAAACACACCACATCGTTTTCAGCCAGTCTACGCCCCTAGTTATAATATTAATTATACAATTACATCTTTTTAGACACATGCATGTGTTAGCATTTAAGATACAAAAGCTTATTATTTATTCAAATCATTCATTTTATAAATTTTTAACTGTATTTATTCAATATATTTTTGTCATCATCACGTCCATTAATGTTTGCGCGCACAAAATGACCTATTTATGTGTCGACGTGCCGTAAAACACCATTCATTCATTCATTCATTCATTCATTCATTCATTCATTCATATTCATTTATTCATTGATTTATTCATTCATTCATTCATTCATTCATTCATTCATTCATTCATTCATTCATTCATTCATTCATTCATTCATTCATTCATTTATTCATTCAAATCATTCATTTAGAGCCGATACTTTTCTCGGATCTTTATTTGTCATGTACGTGCATGTGACACTGTTTAACAGATGAGACTAGTTTTTATAGAATGTGATATAATATATCGATTTAATAGCAAGTCACTTAGTTCATATCTCAATGCAAGGTTAGCGATATGTCTTCCAATAAATACTTGAAGAGTTTTATCGATAGTTTAAGGGAGTATTTTTCGTTATATAGAACATGAAGTGTGCATTTTTTCTTATACAGAACATGAAGTGTGCATTTTTCATTATATAGAACATGGAGTGTGCATTTTTCATTATATAGAACATGAAGTGTGCATTTTTCATTATACAGAACATGAAGTGTGCATTTTTCATTATACAGAACATGAAGTGTGCATATTTCATTATATAGAACATGGAGTGGGCATTTTTCATTATATAAAACATAGAACATGCAGTTTTCATTATAAAGAATATGAGGTTTGAAACTTCAGAGCATGAATCAGGGGTAACCTTTCGATCATCAAATACAGGCTATCGGTCGACTTATTACTTTAACTGCTAGTCATCCCTGGTGCATTTTATTGTTATTATCACCACTAGGTTATTATGTTATTACTGTAACTGCTAGTTATCCCTGGTGGATTGTATTATTATTAACACAACTAGGTTATTATGTTATAACTGTAACTGCTTCTTATTCCTGGTGGATTTTATTGTTATTACCACCACTAGGTAATTATGTTATTACTGTAACTTCTAGTTAACCCGGTAGATTGTATTATTATTATCACTACAAGATAATTATGTTATTACTGTAACTGCTAGTTATCCCCGGTGGATTGTATTATTATTATCACCACTAGGTAATTATGTTATTACTGCAACTGCTAGATATCCCCGGTGGATTGTATTATTATTATCACCACAAGATAATTATGTTATTACTGTAACTGCTTAATATCCCTGGTTGATTGTATTATTATTATGACCACTAGGTCATTATGCTATTACTGTAAATGCTAGATATCCCTGGTGGATTTTATTGTAATAACCGCCACTATGTTAATACGCTTTTAATGTAACTGCTTTTTATCCCTGGTGGATTGTATTATTATTATCACCACTAGGTAATAATGTTATAACTCTAACTGCTATAAATACCTAATGGACTTTATTGATATTATCACCGCTAGGTAATTATGTTATAACTCTAACTGCTAGATAGACCTAATGGATTTTATTGTTATTATCACCACTAGGTAATTATATTCATTGACATGCTATGTTTGTACTGTGTGATTTTACCAAAATCTCTAACCTGTAAAACACGGGAAATAAGTTCCTGTATACTTGGAAATCCGTCCGAATATAAACGCACTGACAGAACTGGACAAACCATACGTCATCATGACAAAGCCAACATATTCTACCCCTAGTGGACAACTCACGAACGCCTGAAATAACGATTTTATTCCTTAAGTTCATTAAAAATGAGAGCATTACATACTGTTAAATATTTACAACTACATATAAAATATACGCATACAACGTGAACAAGTAACTTTGAGAATAAACAATACAGTTAAGGTCGGTAATGAGAAAATGCAAGCGAGTTACGGGGCTCAAACGACTGGAGATATATGATTTTTTCTTTCCGAAACATAAGAGTAAAATAAAATCTCTTATACAAGAATTTCTGTTTGCCATGTAAAATAACACTCGTATTGTTCAATTTTCAAAGGGCATTTTCTCAAAATAAAAGTTACGTTTGTGTCAAATAATACCACTCTTAGTCTAGCTAACCCTTTACTCCATATGGACATCTTTGAACACCTCTAATTTAAAAGGATTTTGAAAACAGTGTAGAAACAGTTCTGATTGTTCAGAACAGGTTCTGCACTGTTTTCTGCTCTATCAGAATAAATAGGTAAAATACGTATTCATGGACATTGACTTTATGTGACTTTTGTGTTTGGAAGAGTCCAGTTAAAATGCATATGGAGTAAAGAGTTTAATAACTGAAACTGTATATAATGAGAAATTACACCACCAAAGAATAAAAAATTGTTAAAATAGTTCATAATATATCGTCACTGTAGCTGCATTCTCTTTTGAAAGTTAGGACAACCGGTAAAAAACCTCCCTTTAGTTGAAACACGCACTAGTGTGGTTAAATTGACAGATATCACCTGAACGGTAAACTTGGTGAAATCACCGATTCTAATAGTTTCAGCCAGAAAATCAATTTCAGGATGCGTCTTTAAAATAGTCTGGTGATATTCAAGTTCAAGTCCTGATTCCAATATACCCTGTGAGATTTCCCTTGTGTTTTTAGTGACTGTACGTTTTGGTTTTGGTATATACATGTAAATGGTCAGATTAGGTTACTGCCAATATACCCTCCTCAATGCACTAAATAACACCAATACTTACAGCAGCATACTATGCCTGTATCAGGGAACTGTTTATGCCATTTATCGAACTAGCCCTAAGCATGATAAAATAGTGTATTGCAAAAACTTGTATGCAATTATTGGTGTAAGCAAAGCTACTAAAACATCATGACGGCGGTCAAATGCCATCACGACATCTAGAAAAGGTACAGCTTATTTTGTCCATCGCGTGTCGGTTTCTTCTAATTTGTGTTGAAGTTGGTGTCATTTTTATTTGTATCACCTTCATTATTTAAGGACACAAAAATACCAAAATAAATAAACCTTGTAAATCTATTCTCATATGAAACTTAATTTGTGAAAAAGTTTTGATTAATTTCGAAATATAAAATCTATGTGTGATAATCACTTTTCCGAGTTCAAAAGTTTAGACCAATAGCCATTCCATTCCGACAGAAATAAAAAAAAAAACAACACGCACACAAAACAAAGGTAATATGTAGAAAACAAGTATAGCCCCAAATGGGCTCCCTCAGTGAAATTTCTAATCACTGGTTCATAAATAGATTAAATTATCTTTCAGAAACCAGTCCGTATTGCAATGTTGGACATTCAATATCGTTTTTTTTATTTGTTTTGATAAAAAGACACCCATTTGGGACAAAATCACCATTAAGTTGTGTGGTAACGTTCTACTCTTGAACTTAAATAGCTTATAACTAAACAATATAGCAGACTCAGTTTTATTATGCACGAGGATTGATATATAAATCAACTCGCTCCACGCCCCCAGCACAATTCAAGAATTAAAAACTGGATCTATCTTCGAACCATACATCAGTAAGTCAAACTACGTTTAAAGGGTATCCGAAATACAACAACAAAAACGACCGTCCAATTGCAGTAACACAGAAATGTAAAGTGAAAATGGTAAAACAAAGTATGCTCGAGCGTTCAACTCCAAAATGGGTCCTCAGTGAAAATTATAAAAAGCAATTTCTGATCACGGGTTCATATATAGTTTAAATTACCTGTAACCAAAAGGGGACAATCCGATGACAAAGCTTTAAAAGCGATATTTAATGAAGCATGTTACAATATGGACTGATGTGCTTAAACTAAACCCGCGAAGGTTGTATAACATTACTATTGTAAAATCTCCCAAAACGAACGCCTCTGCTATACTGCGGAATGTAGCTGGCACCAACAGTAACTGCTGCTTCTTGGAATGAACCATATGGCGGACGACGCTTTGAACGGTTTTTGACATACTGACACGGGGTTTTCTTGACGCAGGTAAGTTATACAATAACACAGCCAACCCCATTGCACTAATACTCGCAATTCCGACACAGAACCCAGTATACGAATACATCTGAAATGGAAAGGAATCGTGTTTTATTTCAAATTTCTGAGATGTCGGTTGTCTAGAAAAATTATATTTGGAACGCGTTGCCCGGTGGTAGATGATTTGATCTAATGCGGTATGTATCGTGGATTCGATCCATGGCTATGTGTGGGGTCATTGAACAGGGAACATTTATCCGCTTAAGCTTAGTTATGATTATTCACAGGAAGGTTTCGAGCGTGATTTGCTGTAAGAACGTGTTCAACAATCGATGTAAAATGATTAAGTTGAAAACAAACCATGAACATACATACTTTAACCTTAAACACAATATGTATGTAACTGGGTCTAAGTGAAGTTCAACACCAAGTTTATATAGTTAGGTTTAATTGAAGTTTAATACCAAGTATATATAGTTAGGTTTAATTGAAGTTCAACACCAAGTATATATAGTTAGGTTTAATTGAAGTTTAACACCAAGTATATATAGTTAGGTTTAATTGAAGTTTAACACCAAGTATATATAGTTAGGTTTAATTGAATCAGATTATTATAATAATTTATTTAATGCTTTTTGATGAATTATAAAGATTTCTCAGGGGATTATTTATGGTAATCCACTGTTTCAAACAGTTAAATTATAAAAATAATATTTTTTGTGTCCTTGAATGTTGATGTAAAAATATTATTAAAAAAAGCAAAAGACTTTTTTTTATTAATCCAATAATATCTAATGGCAAATTGAGATCAAAATAAACAAAACTGTATAAAATAAAATAAAAATGTTTGTTTTAGTGTAAGATCAAATGATATTTAATTTCGTGATCACCAAAAATGATATTCTCACGAATGACTTTTGGTGATCACTTGATGAAATATAATTCAATCTTGCACCAAAAACAAACAAATATCCTCTATATAATAATAGTAGCCTGTTAATACACAAAACATTAATTTAGAAATATAAAAAGATAATTATTCTAAGTACATTTTAAGTCCAAGCATCTCGTTAATACAAATTACAGATGATTCACAGTACTACTAATAATACTTATGTATAAATGACTTACAAGAAACGCGTTAAAATTAATAAGTTGTTTGTTGCGAAATAATGATTTAATATATAGATATGTCTTCTTTAAGATAATATTTAAAGTTGATAAAACAAGGTCTTGCCATATTGAAGTCCAGTAACGTCTGGTGAAACTAAAAGCGAGATTGAGACATGCGACTATGTTTAGCGGGTTAATTGCACGGAGTTATTTAAGTTATTTCTGTAAGCGGAATCTAACAAGCATGCATTCAAACAAACACTTGCATTCCGACACTACAGTACATGTACACAGACAACAGCTGGTCCATTCAATGCACGGTGACGTAACACATAAATATATAAAAGTAAAGAGATCACAGGGTTACATGCACATTATCCAAACATTGACTAACAAATCGATTAAAATTTTATGTAACATAACCCTGTCACGATGTATACATGTGACGCCGGGAGAACAGTTATTGGGAGTACTAAAGCTCTCTGACGCCAGATGTATTACTGACCGTTCCGGGGAATTTAAGTTATCCCTATTTTCACTTCATCTGTCATGTAATGTATTATTATAATTATTGTAGTTATACTGTTGTCATGCCTTGCTCTTAAAATACCGTGCCTCCTGTTTGACAAATATCTTCTTACATTTGTTAAGCATAACGATTAAGGCTAAGTAGCATCAAAATTTTGTAAAATAGTTTCATCACCAAAAAGCTATAATTTCACTTTTCGAGATTTCACCATCGTAGTTTCGGCTTTTCACCATCGCTGTTTCGTATTTTTCGGTATCGTAGTTTCGTTGTTTTGACTTTAATTAAGACAATAAATGGGCCACGATGGCCCCATTGGGATACTGTAGATACATGTTAATTGAAACAGACTCGTAATAATAAGGCAGACATCATTCTGTTCAGTTCCATTAATCGACTTAAACATACGAATACAATACTTAATTTGCCGGATTCAGGTACTGGATAGTTGATGAATTATCCCGGAGACGGTTGATATATGGAACATGCTGGAACAGAGTGGCAGCATTACTAATATAAATGCAACGGACGGACATCAATTGTTGAATATTCATGAGCTATGAACTTACGTGCAATGAGCATAAACCACTCAGTGCTGACGTTCTCAGTTTTAACTCACGTGGTACATGTAAGTTCATATTTCATGAACGTTCTACAAGGTCCTGAGATGCTATAGCACCTACAGTTATGGCTATAGTTGGTTGTTTTTATACGTGTATTACACCACACACATACGTGCTATACTGTGGTAATTTGCAAGAGAGTTAGTTTATCGGGATGAATTTTGTAAGCACTGTCTTGTTTTCTGATGTTACGACAGGGATAAGAGCGAGGTGTTGCTAACCAATTAACTAGTGACTGCTTTGTGACTGCTTTGGTAATGGCCGTTTAATAGCGGTGACTCCTGTTATCATTTCTTATGAGTATATGTGTTGTACTTTTACTACTACTACTATTACTACTACTACTACTACTCTGCTGCTGCTGCTACTGCTACTACTACTACTACTACTAGTACTATTACTACTGCTGCTGCTACTACTACAATTACTACTACTACTTCCATAATTATTGATTATTATTATTATTATCATCATCATAATTATTATTATAATTATTATTAGTATTATTATTATGGTTATATTGGTTATTTTTACGCCTTTATGGTGACTGTTCTTTAAAACCCCAACCTTTACTGCCAGGGTAGTAAATATTTGTAAGAGGGGACTATCAATTACAACGCAATAATCTAGTAGCATGAAATAGTATAAAAAACAAAAAAAGCAATTCATTGACTGTTAAATTTTGAAAAAGGGTTCTCTGAATAGAATCATGTACTAAATTATATAAAACCTGCTCCAGAGTCATCTTGCGGCTTTTATATGGCAGTTGGAGCTTTAAGTGCTACCTCTTCTGTTGGATGTATGTGTTCTTATTTGTTGTTTTTTTAAATATGAAACATTTTAGCCATGGCGTCTTACCTGATCTTTGGCCGGTGGACGCATGTGCATGCCATTACTGCTTACGGAGATAGGACAGAATGCTGCCCCACACTGCCGCTGACCGGACTCATTGGTCAAAGGAACATCTGTACTATTCACTGAGCCATTGTGAAAGAGAAGTGACGATGCCAAGTTACCAGCTATCTGACCTAACAAAGAGATGGTAATAAAGCACTAACAAACGTGTGCAAGTTCAAATCAGTCTTGTAAATTTCAATTCATCGATGCATAGTTCAAACTGATTTATATCAATTTGCGATTGGAATATAAGCTCAGAGCTCAGTTTCCAGTGTAGATAAGAGACCTGCGTGTTTTAAGGAGGCTTCGGATCGAGCTTGGGATGAAATCCTCGACCAATTGCTGATCTACTCTTTACAAATAACCCCGCGTACGTCCCACCGCTGCCGATCTCTTGTCCTTATCTATCGTTACACGAAACTCTTAAACTAATTTCATCTCTATATTTCATATCGGTTCTTACTCATATATGACTTGACATTCACATATATATTTCGATATTTCATAACATATATAAATTTTAGTTAGCTTTCAACATGCTAAAGGAAAGTGTGAGCTTTGAATTAAGAATGTTTGAATGATACGAAATCGATGCTTTAAATATCTACTTGTAAAAAAACTACTTTCCAGGTAGATTTTAAAACCTTATTGAAACAATAATTGGCTAAAATCTGCTGCACATCGTGTCTTTGAACACTCTACTAAGGAATAGCAACATTGAAAGGGAGAAATAAAGTTCCATATGTTTAACACAGGTCTCGAATCAGTACGTTAACTGCTATATACACTCTGACAAGAATATTATCTTGTAAGAACAGAACATTAAGTGAAATATAACACCAACACGAGAAATCAGGTAGCGATTGTAGATTCTACCTTTCGTTTATTTAATAAAACTTACTTAATGTTCAAACTCGTTTTTCTGGTGTGCTTTAAATCAACAGATGTCGTTTGGATACTTGCTTCTTTTTATCGAATAAAGTATTAATTCATGTTGCACTCAGATAAACATATACATTCAAGAGGTATGGAGATGCACCACAGGAAGAAATGTGCAAGCGTAGCATATTAGCATGAGTATATATACATGGCAAAAAATGGACTAAAGGATATGCTCACCAATATTATTGTCAACTGGCTATGGAATGAAAAATTATTTAAATATTCAGGAAGACAAATTTATTGCGATTAATTCAGTAAAAATATCAAAAAGAACAAATAACATTTTCAAGAAATATATTTCGATAAAGGCCCTAATGTTATAATGACAAAAGTTACAAATTCGGTTCACGATGCAAACTTTGCATACGTAGTATGGCGCGTTTATCGGAGAAAAGCAGTATTTATCTTCTGCAAATTTCCAACCAATAGCCCTGTATTTGTTCCATCATTTTACCGTTCTCAGGTCTATACTTATTACAACACGTGTTCGTTCACTTCCAAGAGAATCCCCTCTAAATCCTGAGTTGCATTTTTATATATCTTGAATGTATGTCGAACACATGTGTACAAATGACAAACCGTCAATTTTCATAGCATTTGTATATCCAAGCACGATGACGTTTTAATTGCATACGCTCATTAAAAAGGGTATAAAAGATTATGTTAACATTACTGAATTATCAATGTTTTCATATCAAGTTAGAGTTTCGAATGTTCACGGCATTGCTCAAAATCTTAGTATCAAACAAAGTCAACGGTCGTTTTGCTAATTTTCGACACTTTTTGTTTAACTTTTCAAGTTTCTTCGAACGTCAGAGGTAATAAAACCCCGCCTGATGATATGATTACTAGTCAGTGAAAAACAGGGGTCAGATTCACCAACCATTTTCAAGTATATTCTTAAACTAAAAAAATAATTACTAAGAGCACACTTATACCTCACCACTTAGAGACCATTTTTTGAGACTAAAATGTATAAGCATGCAGCTACACCTAACACAGAGTAAAAAAACTTTTACACTCCATCTGTCATGGTAAATGGTAAACTAGATATATATGGTTGAAACTCGGATTTTTAAACTCAATTCCAAGACTATTCGCAAAAATGGTTGGTGAATACGACGCCGGATATCATTAAAGCGAATGTCCTCGTTGCGATTAAGATATGCAGACATTCCCGGTAGTAATATTGCATCAATTAATATATCTGTCAGCTGAAAACTCATGATTCGGCAAATCATGTGTGAGAGCATGTACAAGTAAAGTTCGACTGCGGAAATCATCTACAAGTTTCCCTTGGTCACCAACGTTATTTGAAATGGCGAAAAGCAAAGTTGCTCTAACGTGTTATGAACAGAACATCTAACCGAACAGTTATGTAAGGAATAGTACATATAGAGACAGTAACTATATTTAAGTCATTTTTTTCAGAAAATAAAACACAAAACAATGTTCTCCTCAGGGTTGCTTCGATATTTAATATTTTGTATTTTTATTGTAACTTCTTTTTCATTTATTTAGCCAATGGCATCACTTGGCATATTGCATGTTTCCTTTTGCATAAAATGGTAATATTGTAATTATTCAATAAAAAGGCAATTTAGACAATAAAGACAACATATTTGTATTCACTTACAAATACAGAAATTTACAACCACAACGATCATAAATAACTATACATAAAATCAAGGAAAGATGTTATAGATCAATATGCAAATTATGGAATTAAATTGTATGCAAATATACGGTGACACGTCAAACTTAACATACATAAAGACGTCTTTATATTTGTATTTTATGATGCAAGATATATCTTTTAGATATATATTAAGATAATGTTAATATTCAGTGAACACCTTTAAAGTTATACTGAACGGAACAGCTAACCCGCAACTTTGTATTTCCAACTTCTTCGTCAAAAGATGGAGTAGCGCTATTAACTGACAATTTTGTATTTTTCTATAGCATACAGTTACATAAAATGTCAGGTGATGCGTTAGCTGTTCCATTCCGTATATAAACAACATGACAGTAACAATAATATACATTACATCAAACCACCACGTTCGCATATGGAAACACGCCGAAGGTATCCAAGTAGCTTCAAATGTAGCTTCCTTGGAAAGTAACTCTACACCGTTTGTAATATTTATTCCGTTTCCTTATTAACATCTATCATTTTATTGACAATACCATTGTGTAAAATAAAAACAAAACATTGAATAAGTACGCATTTTTAACTGATATCGGTAATTTGGAGACTTGGATTTTTTCTTATAGCCATGACAAGCACAAGTTGACACATTCTCCACGCACAACGCTAAAAATAACATTTACAAACACCAATAAGTTGTATTTCACACACTGATACAACTCTTATCATAGCCACGGGTCGCGCTTGCTAATACTGAATAATAACGTGTATTACTAATATAAAACCAGGTATATAAAACTTACTTGCGAAATATATGGAGAAAAATATTCCAAGGAAAAATTTTAAAACATCTTCTTCCGTTTTATTGGATCCTGCCGCGTACTTCCGGGATAGTTCTGACATGTACGATAGCTTAGCTTGCCACAGATGTGGTCCTCCTGTACATGGAAAATTACACAGAGCAAAATAATTAACATCTAATTAGATCCACCATTTTGTCATAACATATCTATTGATTGTACGTAACATGTGTGATTATAATACTCCCTCAGGTATTTCTAGATTTCAGTTCTTGTCAATATTTTCAAGATACATTTGTACTACTACATATTTATTATCTATCTACACGTTTAAGTGTTTCCTTCCACTTTCAACTACATTAAAAGAAGACAGTCCTTTCATTAACTGCGTCATAGGTCTATGAATGTTTTATGCCATCTTCCAAAATACTTATAAATGACATGTTTATGTAAAAATGCATTACAGCTAAATAGCTATGAGCTAATGAATGCCAACTATTATGAACATAATGTTTGGTCATTTTGTACAGTGTTGGTGTGTGTTTCTATTACTAACTGCTCAACAGAATACCGCTATCTCGATTATTTCGTGTTTCCAGGACTTGCCAAAAGTTTGGTTTCCTATTGGGACACACCACAGGCTTATCTCATAGCTTGATTGAATGTCATAAGATTTAGTTAGTGAACTCAATTTTTACACATGTCATTTTATACCTTTCAGTCATATTTTATGAACCATGATCTATATGTAACAGGGTTGCCGTATATCAAAAATATGTACTAGGTCGTTGTGATACCGTTTTGTGTTTATTTGTGAAGAAGTAAATCACCGCCTGCTATGTGTTGCAAAAAAAGTTATCATACAAAATATGATTAAAAAAGAAGGAATTTAACGAGTTAAAGTCCGGCAACTGACTAAAGACATGCGTTTGTAAAACACTTTCGACTAAATTAAACTATAGAACATCAATTAATCTACTTACCTAATCCCATTATAATACATGCCGGAATAAGTGTTGACCATGTAGCATAGAACCCGGTTGCTAGGTAAATTACGTATGTCATCGTGGCAACAACCATTATCCATTTATTGCTGAACCTTGTTACGGTCAACGGCACGATGAACAAACTCGTTAACATCATTGTAGCGTACATAACTGACAATCCCGTTGTGCCTAGACCCTCTTCTTCATTAAGTGTACTTTGAAGACTTTCGAATGATGAAAACGCCGTAAATAAGAGCAAAAAAGCAATGCTTAATACTATCAAATTTTTAAATGCATCAAACTTTGACAATACGATTGATGTATCCAGTTTGGATTGTTTGATACTAACTGGTTGCTCTTCAGCATCAATGACTTGGTTGTTATCGCATCCACTAGTTTTCTCATCTTTATTGCCAACGAATTTCGCTAACTCATCATCTTTCTCTGCATTACATCTTATATCACCAACACCCAAACCTTTCGATTCAAGCAAAGCGTTGTCAGCAGTGTCCGTTTGGTCATCATCTGACTCTGCATCGGAGCCACCAGACACAGTAGACAACGAAATGACATAGTTTGTATCTATTTGATCCATGTCGATATTAAAATAACAATGATAATTCCAAAGACAATTCCTTAATCTAAGAGTACGTTTCACGTGATCCACAATATTTCATACATATAGTTTACTTAATAGTCTGCCAAGATAACGCCAAATGATCATGTGATTATACCAGATACAGAAATTAGGTGATATCTGAAACATCTATCGGCGAATTATTATAACGAACGATAACTCTCTTGTACACACCGCACAGGTTAACTGCGTCCCTGACGCTATATTGTGCATCGAATTAATTACACTTGTTATTGCTCGTTATCGGATTAATCCCACAAACAGTGAGTATTTAAGTACACATTTCTTGCACAAACCTCACATTATTTTGAAGATGATTGTGTTGTGACACATAAAATGCATGCAACGCACATAAAATGCATGCAATGTTTTCAGTATTCGCGATAGACACCTCGGCAAGGTTATTGCATTTTTACCTATTTTGGATGAACATAAGATTACATATTACGTAGTTATACTTGAATCGGTATCTGAAAATATTATTCAAATATACCAACTAGGAATTTGATCCGAAAACGTGATTTTAATGACTTATTTATGATGCCGTAACATGATTTCGACCACAAGCTCGATTCGATCACTTTCAGGAATTACGCACTCGTATTTAAACTTCCTGCACATGTCTCTATTTACTAACAATATCCACTTGGTCATTGAATGCAATGAAAAATATAAAAAAAAAACAATGCTTCCGATACAAATAAGAAAGTCATTTTATGATACAGACCTTAAAAAATATATTGCTCACTCTGTCCATTTTTAAGTTTACATAAAACCATGACAAAATCTAGGTTTGTTTACGAATATAAATTCCAACCACATATGCTTAAAACTGACGCTTACCAAGTCGAGGTCAAAGGTTATAAACTTTGCGACTGCACATGCCAGATATTATAGAGGTTTCAGACGGTGACTTGATAACAAAGACTCGCAGCAACAGCCGCTTCTCGCACGTAAACATCTATTATTCTCAGTCATGTGGCCGTGACCATGCGAGAGTAGTGTTGCGCGCACCTGCAACGGTATAAACAATAACAGTGGTTTACGTGGCGATGGCTATCTTATACTTATAATTATACTGTAATTGCAGAATATACTAATTTACAGGGATGATATTGTTTTTATTATTATTATTTCCCTCCACTATTGCTTTATGTTATAATCGAATCAGTGATATACATAGCACAGAGACAGAAGATGGGTCTTTCTTCCACCATAGTTGCCAGTTATAAACGGACGCCATACCTCTCTGAGCCATGTGATCAAATATAGTGCCATTGACAATCATTTAAAAAAATGGACGGATTTTTATAATTTTTCTTGAGACACAGTCTTCAAAAATCTGGAAATTGATGTGGTATACTAAAAAATAGGGACATGTAAAACAAGCATGTGTAAAATATGCCCCTAAATGTCACTTAACATATGTCACAGGCTTTTTCATTTTGTCAAATGTCATTTTCTAGTCTCTATCAAAGATATTGTCTTTTTTAAAACATACTCTTTCTAGTCTTTGTGAGAAACACAATTGGTAATAAATATGTATAAATGTGTCTTTTAGTCACATAAAAACAGTTTGAGATGACAAAGAATAAAGAGTTTTGTTGAAATGCTTTGTTAACGATCACCATATATTAAAAAGATATGTGCATGTGGAGGTAGAGGAATTTAAAACAAAGAATTACCATTTACTTTCTTATTTCATCAAATATTTAATCAAATCATTAACACAAGAACTGTAATGTGATGTTACATTGTGCCAAACATGACAAAATTGGTATCTTAAATAATATAAACCGCAAATACGTACATGAACAGATAATGTGATAATGTTTAAAAAAAATACCTATATACCGACCCTGTTGTGTTTGTTTGTTGTTGTTTTTTTCCATGCCACCAGAAACACAACTATTTATTTTGCCTAACGACTTTATTTTTCACATTTTTTTCAAAATAACGCAATAATTTATCATGAGCGTCTAGGCAGTCAGGCGTGTATTTATACATAGCTACTATCGCGGAAGAAGGACCTGCCTACCCTTCTTATAGAAATTTGTTAAAAGCTGAGTTTGAAATTTAATTTATGTACACGTGAGTTTTCGTACTTACTTTGCTGTTTAACGTCTATCATCATAAAATCAATATATTGATCGTGGTTTAAATGTTACTCCATATTAGACTAAAATGGCTTGTCGACGTTTACATGTATGCTATAGAAATTTACTTTCCAAGTATCAACATATGGCAGGATTCTTTATTTAAGTTGCAATAATGTATAAATGTGCATAGGTCACTTACAACAGCCTTGCTGCATAGCTAGCTATTATAGCGATATTGTTAAAGTGCACCGACTGTATTAGAAGTTAAGCAAAACATATCGGGTTAGTAGTTGGATTTATTGGTGAGTTATGTAATCGGAATGGTGTCATAAGGAACTTTTGAACATACGTTATCAACAATACCTCTTTTCTTGGAAAAGAGCGGGCTGCGGGGAGCTACAAGCGGTGCAGTTGGGGACCAAATCCTAATGGTTAAAGAGAGGAAGAGTGTAATGAATATTCAAAATTCACTAACAGCATACTATCATTTAGCGACATAGGTAAAGTGCATCAACTGTTTCGGAAATTATTGAACGAGAGCTATATAAGTATTGGGATACGCGAATAAGCGTAACATATATAAGTACGGAATTGTCATAATGCTTTTCTCCACAACAAATCGTCCCTCAACAAGTTGGTACAGATGAAACGCTTAACCATGAAGTGTAAAACACGCCTGTCTCAGTGTATGTTGCAGTTTGAAACAAACAAATAATTTTCTCGACCAATTTCTTCATCTCAACAACTATTGATACATCGATTACCAGCATAGTGACTGACTGTGAAGTGCTTATTTTTCTGTAAAGCATCTTATTTTGAATCCATTTCTTTGTTGTTTTTAAAATTACTCTATTGAAATTACCATCCGAGTACTTCTACATCTAATATACAGCAATAAAACATATAGATGATTGTATTTATTTAACTTATATATTTATACCAACCCGAAACATATTTGACATTAATGAAATTATCGTTTAAAATCATCAATATTGTATAAAAACCTCTGACGATCACATGTTAGTTCTTAAAACCAAGTTAAGTGTAATGTATTGAAATACAAGTCAGAATATTACTTCTTAGAGCTACAGCGGCAGATCATGTAAATAGTCATCTATATTTAGCAACTAGCTGTCTTTATTACATTTTTTAATGACATAAAAGTGTTTGTATCAGAACTTGTAGCATATATTTCAAACAGATGTCACGTTTTTTTGTTTTCATACATTTTTTTCTTTAAAATGTTTATGATTGACTGATGGTTGGTACAATTACGAACTCGAAAAAAAAATGGCATTTAGGTTAATAAGTTCTAACATCATGCTATTCATTTGATACTTTTGTCTGTTTACATTGTTTTACACAACATGTAAACTTGGTTGGTTGTGTTGGGGTACGTGTCTATAGTGTAAACTAGCACACGTTTTGGTATTAAAAGAAGTCCAGGTTCAAGTCCTGTCGGAGTTTCGGACATCCATACAAAGTTGTTCAAATTAAAAACTCCCATTGTGTTGGCAAACATATAGTAGAAGTGTATCTGATGAAGTTTATATATAACAACGATTTTATTATTGTTTAACTATTAATGTCTTATTTTTATGTTTGATATAGATATATTGAAATAGAAATGCTTGCCTGGTCCATAGTGGATAAGCGGATGAAGTTGGCAAAATTTCTTCAGAGCAATTTAAACTTTCTCTTATTTGATATTTTATATGCTCCTCGTTTGAAGCGACAACTAGTAACATTGGACCATTATAACAAACACTTTCTAAAAAAATGAATTAAAGATAATCAACATATATATGACTGTTGGCACAAAAGCGAAAGATACATGTTCATCGTAGTCGCCTGGTTTGATGCCACACCCGCCGTTCAGTATGTTAAGTACTTTGATTTATATATAACATATGTTTAACATACGAGTCAGTGTATAAGGGGTATTCCCTATGTCTCGTTCCTTGCGCGCGAGACACATCATTAACTTTAATGATTAAAAATACCTATTGCCGACAAGGACAAAGATCTCATAGATGATAGCCGGGCCCGATTAGCTCAGTCGGTTACTCGTCTGACTAACAATCCAGGGGTCGTGAATTCGAATCCCCCGCCCGGCAACAGTCTCCGTGATGATTGATATACGACATTGTGTCTCATTATCATTCGTCTCTCACCACTGATTCAAGTGGGAAAGTGATAGGTTACTTGCGGAGATGGGGTTTGCTCGAGTACTGGTTAATCCCAGGAAACAGTGGTTAGGTTAACTGATCGTCTGTTAGTCCTCGGTGGCATAAAAATGACACTAAATATTCAATAAATCAATCATAGAAGATATCTTGAACAAACATGACCGCGGTTTTCTATGTAGATACACACATAATAAGCCACACTGCCCATTAAAGCAACACATCCACGTTTGAACTTTTAAAAAAAATTTTTTAATTGAGTTATGAGCACATTTCCCATACAAACGTATGATCAATTAGCTGTATATGAGCATATAAACACAATCCCGTACAAAATGATGCCCAAATTATAATGCGTGACTAATACTTTATAAAACAAGCGTGTAACTCACCCGAGTCAAAAAAAATTGTCAAAATGACTTTCAAGGCAGGTCAAGTACACTACGCACTAAAACGTGAAGTTTTTTAATACGACTCGCATAATTCAATTTGAAGCCAAGTTGGAATCCTCGGCAATTTAAAAATAATTTATAAAGCGTTTGTCACGCTTTATAATTTGGACATCTTTTTTTTATAATTCTAAAGCGTTCTGGATAGTGTTTGTTAGCACATATACAGCTCACTGACCATATATTTATGTATGGGAAATGAACTCACAACTCAATTGAAAAACTTTTTAAAAAAGTTTAAACGTGGATGTGTTGCTTTAAAAATTACTCTTGCAAAATCACCAACATTATAACGGTTCAAGTTGTGTGCACTTACATTAAACCGTTGGAATATCCAAATGCTACAACCTTCCCGAGTTAGTCTCGTTGATCTCAGACAAAACAATTGTGTTGTTTTTTTAATTTTATCCTGTGCAAGAATCACTGTTGTTCTCTGTAGTTGAACAATCAAGACTCCTCGAAATGGATGTTATGTTTACTATGTAGCTATGATCGCTATTGTAGCTAAACTTCCAACCCCTGTATGGTTACAGGGTGCCAAAATGAGTGATGGCAATAATAGGTCCACTGGTAAGTCCATACATGTAGCAAGAGGCGACACATTGAATATTGTATGCAAATTGCTGAGAAACTCTTTAGTTCTACAGTTTGTTGGTTAAATCCGCATTTGTTGATCTATCTGTATATAATATTTGTTGTTTTTATGCATGAAAGGCGAATGTGGAATTTCGCTGTTTGCGTCATATAACCTATTATTATATTTTCTTTTCATTTATTGCAATATTCCAGGTTGAGAACCAATGCTAAGATGCTTATAAAGGCATTAGTTTTAATAAAACATAGCCCATAGAAAATCCTAGATCCGCCTTAGAATGTTACATTTATGTGTCGATCCATTTTATTAGCCAAGCGTTATTGTCAAAGGCATATTCGTTTACCGTCAAATTGATCCTACGCGACAGGGATTATTTTTTATTTCTCGGATTTCATTTTTTTCACACATGTGGTTTATATATGCAACACATCAAACAACATAAATAATTATATTGTGGATGTTTTTTAAGCCATTGTTAACAATTGTTTGGTAAAATTTACCAAACGCTACAATTATATCAACTAAGTCAGGAAGGTGTATGGACATCTATGAATGGCGAAATCGGAAAAGAAATTGGGCAACATCAGATAAATCCGTAGCATGGATATTCATCTAAATGTCTCCACGAGTAGCATCCATACTGTCATGATATATTTAACTTGATATATGTCTAAAAAACACTATAAAAACATATCCCAGACATTTACTTCACATAGACACGTATAATACGGCGTGTGTACTTCGCATCTCACATGTTTAACACTTTTTTATGTTTACGTAACATACACATTTTCTGTATATTTCATATGCCACAGACACACTGCATTATTTGTATTTTACATACAACACGTGTAGATAGACTGAATTCTATTTACCTCCTACTCCTATTATATATATATATATATTTATCTATACACACTGTTGTGTGTTCTTTACCAAAGGTTTACGCACTGTGCTGTGTATATAATATTTTTACCAGACAATTTAAAACACCATATACACATATGTCTGGAGTTACAAGGGCGGATCCAGCGGGGGGAGGAGGGATGAGGGGGGGAGGAGGGGAAGGTCTGGACCTCCCTGGAATTTTCAAGATATAAACCTATAGTAAAATGTACTGAAAATTTAATAAAACTATATCTATATAAACTTACAAACTGGTCGGAAAGATAACAATAAAGAGTAACAAATATTTAATAAGAATATGAATTACGTGTAGATCTACAACGATTCTCATTAACAAAGAATGTCGAAAAGGACAAATAATTGTATTAGTGTCTGCGTGCACAAATCATCCATCCAAAAATAAAATCTGCAGTCATTAGGGAAGAGTTCTTTGACTTTATTCAGTTAATAAGAACCACTGGTGAAGTTATAGTAGAGAAGATAGTTGAAACGCTTCAAAGCAATGATATTCCAGTATATGCAATGCGTGAACATGCTTATGATGGGGCTGCGGTTATGTATTCGGAAAAAAACAGGGGTGTCAATGACGAATTAAAAGATTGAACAAGTTGGCCATCTACACTCACTGTCGAAGTCTTGTACTCAATCTTAGTATAGCTTCATCACGCAAATTACCTTCAGTGAGAAATATGATTGATGTAATTTACTCAGTGTTTCTTATCTTTGATCAATCCCCGAAAAAAAAACAATCGCTTCTTGAACATATTCTAGTTCTAAATATGCGAAGAAGAAAGTAGTTGGACTTTGTAAAAACCGGTGTGTAGAGAGGCATGTGTGTTTTGACACATTTTATACTTGATCATCATTTCGAGAAAAAAAATCTGAGATACGTAGAGGTGAACATCGAATTTGGAACCTGTTTCTCTGATGCCAAACAAATTGCAAATGACCTAAGAATAGAGATCAAAGTTCCTAGAACGTGTGTAAAACAACAGCATAGAGCAAATGTTACACAATAGAATCAAAGGAATATTTCAAGTATACATTGCCCATTTCATTTCTTGATTATTTACTCCAAGAGTTAAGATCTCGCTTCCAAACCGAAGACTCATCAGCATATTCTATCTGCTCTTTAATACCATCCAACATAACTGAACTCGGCGAAGAAGAGCTGACTAGCCTCATCAGCTGATGTTCTTGGAAACTGATCTTGACTGCATTTCGTCCCAGGATTTACTAAAGGAAATTAAAGAATGGAAAATATATTGTCAGAAATTGGAAGTTGATCAAATTGACAACCTCAGTGACCTGGTACCGCTTTACAATGAAGTGGATGAAGACATTTTTTCAAATATGAAGACACTTATTCACGTAGGTTTTGTTTTAACGATTACTTCATGCAAAGTAAAGAGATATTTTTCTGGGCTCGGGAGAAAAAAAAATTACATGTGAAATACAATGCACGTGAGGAGAGATTAGCTGGTCTGGCTTTGATGCATTTACATCATTCGATGGATATTGAACTTGATGATATTGCCCAGAGATCAATTAAGACAAGCAATAGAATGCTTTTTCAGTCGAGTGTAGTCATTTCATCCGAGTGTGTGTGCTGAATGAGAATGACCCATCAATTCAATAAGAATAAAGGTATTTCTTAACTTGAAGAACCTTAGCGGTTAAAACTCGATTTTGAAATAGACAAACTATAAGATATAAAAGTTAAAGCAATGGTATTAAAAGTCTAGACCTACGTGTGAGAACAGCTTCAATACACCGGTTAAATATGGATAAGAAAAAGAGAGAGAAAAATAAGAGAAAAAAAGACTGTTTTAGAAGTTGAAACTTCCGTGCAGTTAGAACTGGAAACGTTAAAAAATGAAACGGCTAACATCCACATCAATACTGTATAAAATTCAAATTTGCCCCCCCCCCCACCCCCACCCTGGGAAAAAATCCTGGATCCGCCCCTGAGTTAAAATTAAATTAAAATGTCAGGAGTTAAAAGAAAATCCAACTGGAATCGACAGATTATCTTATTTTACTTTTTTCGAGATTTAGGAACGCTCATTTATGAAAGTCAGATGTTTTTCGCCATTGTTATAGTTTTGAGACTAGCCTTGTGTCTGTTTCAATCATAAATGTGTCAATTTTAAAACGCCGCATATACTTGAATCAAATTAAATCAGATAAAATATCACTTGGCCATTGGTGATACATACAGCACTCGTTCTCCGTATGTCGGACTTGTGTCGCTACGCATCTTATCAGTAAACACTGAGTGAACCGTATTATGAAAGATACCTCAGATTATTTTATTACAAGGGTCATTCAATTTAATCTTGCACTGCAAGGCTGGCATAGAAAATATGTTATATACACAAAGTATATTTTTAATTTCAGTATAGCTCAATGCCTATATTTAGACGATACCAATCGAGTTATTCATTCCATTTCTGATTAAGACATTGCGTTTCACTGCCATTCGTTTTTCACCGCTGACCAAGTGGACAATTACTTGTGGCTATGCGTATGCTCGAATACCCGTTAAAATTTCAGGATCCTAGGAAATAATGGTTAGATTAACTGGTCATCTGTTAGCCCTCGTTGGCATAAAATGGCGCTAAATATTTAAACAAACAAATATTACAATGATGTGAACTCACGTACACTTTCACGTTTCAATGTTGTTATCCCTCTGTATCACATAAAGGTGGAAAGGTGGCGCTGTCATAAACAAAGGTAGAAAGGTGGCGCTGTCATAAACAAAGGTGGAAAGGTTGCGCTGTCATAAACAAAGGTGGAAATGTGGCACTGTCATTAAAAAGGTGGAAAGGTGGCGCTGTCATAAACAAAGGTCGAAAGGTTGCGCTGTCATAAACAAAAGTGGAAAGGTGGCACTGTCATAAACAAAGGTGGAAAGGTGGCGCTGTCATAAACAAAGGTGGAAAGGTGGCGCTGTCATAAACAAAGGTGGACAGGTGGCGCTGTCATAAACAAAGGTGAAAAGGTGGCGCTGTCATAAACAAAGGTGGAAAGGTTGTGCTGTCATAAACAAAGGTGGAAAGGTTGTGCTGTCATAAACAAAGGTGGAAAGGTTGCGCTGTCATAAATAAAGGTGGAAAGATGACGCTGTTATAAACAAAGGTAGAAAGGTTGCGCTGAAAGGTGAAAAGGTTGCGCTGTCATAAACAAAGGTGAAAAGGTTGTGCTGTCATAAACAAAGTAGGAAAGGTTGCGCTGTCATGAACAAAGGTGAAACGGTTGTGCTGTCATAAACAAAGGTGGAAAGGTTGCGCTGTCATAAACAAAGGTGAAAAGGTTTTGCTGTCATAAACAAAGGTAAAAAGGTTGTGCTGTCATAAACAAAGGTGGAAAGGTTGCGCTGTCATAAACAAAGGTGAAAAGGTTGTGCTGTCATAAACAAAGGTGGAAAGGTTGCGCTGTCATAAATAAAGGTGGAAAGATGGCGCTGTTATAAACAAAGGTAGAAAGGTTGCGCTGAAAGGTGGAAAGGTTGCGCTGTCATAAACAAAGGTGGACAGGTTGTGCTGTCATAAACAAAGGTGGAAAGGTGGCGCTATCATAAATAAAGGTGGAAAGATGGCGCTGTTATAAACAAAGGTAGAAAGGTTGCGCTGAAAGGTGAAAAGGTTGTGCTGTCATAAACAAAGGTGAAAAGGTTGTGCTGTCATAACCAAAGGTGGAAAGGTTGCGCTGTCATAAACAAAGGTGAAAATGTTGTGCTGTCATAAACAAAGGTGGAAAGGTTGCACTGTCATAAACAAAGGTGAAAAGGTTTTGCTGTCATAAACAAAGGTGAAAAGGTTGTGCTGTCATAAACAAAGGTGGAAAGGCTGCGCTGTCATAAACAAAGGTGAAAAGGTTGTGCTGTCATAAACAAAGGTGGAAAGGTTGCGCTGTCATAAATAAAGGTGGAAAGATTGCGCTGTTATAAACAAAGGTAGAAAGGTTGCGCTGAAAGGTGGAAAGGTTGCGCTGTCATAAACAAAGGTGGAAAGGCTGCGCTGTCATAAACAAAGGTGAAAAGGTTGTGCCACCATAAACAAAGGTGGAAAGGTTGCGCTGTCATAAATAAAGGTGGAAAGATGGCGCTGTCATAAACAAAGGTAGAAAGGTTGCGCTGAAAGGTGGAAAGGTTGTGCTGTCATAAACAAAGTTGGAAAGGTGGCGCTGTAATAAACAAAGATTGAAATGTTACGCTGTAAACAAAGGTGGAAAGGCGGTGCTGTCAAACCCAATGGTGAAATGTGGCCCTGTCATAAACACAGGCGGAAATGTGGCACTGTCATATACGTGGAACGATGGCGCTGTCATAAACGTGGAAATGTTAGCATCAGAAATAAAGCATTTACTAAATATTTAGGATTTGTTGTATATCCCTCGTACTCTTAACATTATTTGTATAACACTTTAACATGGTCGTTGGCGTTATCTACAAACTTCGATTAC
The DNA here is from genome assembly GCA_029582155.1 of Panopea generosa. NCBI lineage: Eukaryota > Metazoa > Mollusca > Bivalvia > Adapedonta > Hiatellidae > Panopea > Panopea generosa. The sequence goes on along the minus strand of CM055895.1, from coordinate 11,995,773 downwards.
TCAGGTTTTGTAAACCGCAGTAAACTACATATATGAAATATGGTGCGAACAACGCAAAAAGTACTCTACATGAAGGAATTGTCTTTGGAATTAAAACTGTTATTTTAATATCGACATGGATCAAATAGTCATAAAAGATGTCATTTCGTTGTCTACTGTGTCTGGTGGCTCCGATGCAGAGACAGATGATGACCAAACGGACACTGCTGACAACGCTTTGCTTGAATCGAAAGGTTTGGGTGTTGGTGATATAAGACATAAGGCAGAGAAATATGATGAGTTAGTGAAATTCGTTGGCAATAAAGATGAGAAAACTAGTGGATGCGATAACAACGAAGTCATTGATGCTGAAGAGCAACCAGTTAGTATCAAACAAAACAAACTGGATACATCAATCGTATTGTCAAAGTTTGATGCATTTAAAAATTTGATAATATTAAGCATTGCATTTATGCTGATGTTTACATCGTTTATATCATTCGAAAGTCTTCAAAGTACAATTAATGAAGAGGAAGGTCTTGGCACAACGGGGTTGTCAGTTATATACGCAACAATGATGTTAACGAGTTTGTTTATCGTGCCGTTGACCGTGACAAGATTCAGTAATAAATGGATAATGGTTGTTGCCATGACAACATACTTAACTTACTTAGCGACCGGTTTCTATGCTACTTGGTCAACAGTTATTCCGGCATCTATTGTAATAGGTGTAGGTTAGTAGGTTGGTTTATGTTATCTAACTGAATTTGATACATAGTGTTGCTTTTTACAAGCGCCTTTCTTTTCCTAGACGACGGATTTTGATATTTTGAATTCCTTCATTTTTAATCATATTCAGACCGCGGCGTGGTCTAGTGGTAGAGCGTCCGCCTCGCATGCGGAAGGTCGGGGTTCAATCCCCGGCCGGGTCATACCAAAGACTTTAAAAATGGTACTAAAAGCTTCCTCGCTTGACGCTCAGCATTTAGAGGAGAGTTCTAGGTCTGGTCGGCCCGGTGTCAGTATAATGTGACTGGGTGGGGTATCATACCATGTGTCTGCGGCATGATACTCCAGTGTGACAGCGCTCAGAATACTGTCTCAAGTAGACACCGTCGCGATATAACTGAAAAATTGTTGAAAGCGACGCTAAACACCATACAATAACATTAATCATATTCTTTGGCAGGCCCTGGAAACTCCAAATAACCGATTGTTTTTATTCTGTTGAGCGGTTAATTATATACTGTTACACTGTCCGCCATGACCAAAATGTTGAAATTGTTTGTATTCGTTTTTTCTCATAGATATGTGTTACGTTTGTATGCATGTGTACATTTGTAAGTTTCATGGTATATGGCTTAGAACCTCCGTAAGTATATGACACAGTTTATCAAAGGTCTTCTTACCATGTGAAGAACTGATAGACAGATAATTAATATGTTACAGTACAAATCTAAAGGATATCGAAAATATTCACAAGAACTGCAAACTAGAAATATCTGAGGGAGCAGTGTGTGTTAGTTTCTGATGAGCAGTTAATCATAGAAACACACAGTCACACTGTACTCAATGAACAAACATGTGTTTAGTATAGTTTACTCATAGATATTTAGCCGTTATGTCACTTTAAGTTCTTTGGGAGATGGCATCCATAGACCTATGACGCAGTTTATGATAGGACGGTCTTCTTTTCATGGAGTTGAAAGCGGAAGGAAACACTAGTACGTGTAGATAGATAATTAATATGTAATTGTACAAATGCATCTTGACAATATTGACAAGAACTGAAATCTAGAAATACCTGAGGGAGTATTACAGTCATACATAATACATACATTCAATAGTTATGTTATGATAAAATGGTGGATCTAATTAGATGTTAATTCTTCTGATCTGTGCATTTTCCACGTGCAGGTGCAGCACATCTGTGGCAAGCTAAGCTATCGTACATGTCAGACCTTGCACGGAAGTATGCAGCAATATCCAATCAAAAAGAAGAAGATGCTTTAAAATTTTTCCTTGGAATATTTTACTGCATATATTTCACAAGTAAGTTTTAAATATCTGTTGTCATATATATGTAAAACACGACACAAAGCAACACGACCCCTTGGCTATGAACAAGAGTTATACAGCTGTACAAATTATTGATGAATGTAAATGCTATTTCTGGCGTTACGTGTGCTGCATTGGTTAGCTTGTAATTGTCAATGATATACAATGCTTTGAGGTCTATAAAATGAATGTGCATGTATAAGTGAAAGAATACGTACTTATTATCTAAAAGTTCTAAATGGATATATATTATAATAATGGATAATATTTGATATGTCATCGTATTATTGCATACATTTTTTTAAAAATGGATAACCCCTCAACAACCACCTGTTTCTTAGTTTTTATATCGTATGCTGAGTTTTGCCAAATTTTGTATCAATAAATTTATTAGATCTACCTGTGTTTTGTACCATATGTCATTGAAATCAGTTTAAGCGATGCGTTTTTGTCATAATGGATAAGGCGTTAGGCACTGACGCAAGAGGTCGGAGGTTCAATCCTTGGCTCGGTCTACATTTCCCGAAAAATCAACACTCAACTAGGATTTTCTACACCGGAAACTGACTCGAGAGCGATTCGCAAGAACCCTGAGCTTTCATTACAAAGCAATTGATATAAATCAGTTGAAGTTATGACTTGTAATATAATTTGCAACACTGCTTAGAAATCACAAAGGTTTGTTCATGCTATATTTAATCTCTTCGTCAGATCAGATAGCTGGTAACTTGGTATCGTCGCTTCTCTTTCACAATGGCTCAGTGAATCGTACAGATGTTCCCTTGACCAATGTGTCCGGTCAGCGGCAGTGTGGAGCAGCATTTTGTCCTATCTCCATCAGTAGCAATGAAACGAACATGCGTACACCGACTAAAGATCAGGTAAGACGAGAAGGGTTAAAGGTATCATATTTAAATAGAAACATGTACGTCCTTAAGGAGAGGTAGCATTCATAGAACACAGTCACCAGAACAGCACAATTATAAACAATATATATAATAACAATACAAATAATAACAATAAAAGAACAACTTATGCACACATAAGAATTGATAACAGGGGTAACCGCTTTGTAACAGCCAGTATCAAAACCTTAACGTGTTAACGGTCCCCCGGGGTAGCACTTGACCTGAAGATGGGTACATATGTGACGACACTTTCAGTCTGTTAGAGATTTCGTGTCTGGCCTGTAACTTTGTCACCTATTGATAAATTTCAAAAACACTTGGCTCAGTTTATCATCATGACATGATAACATCGGAACCTTTCCTAAAAAGTCAAGGTCACACTTTCAATTTGTTTGATATTTCATGTCTGGTCTGTAACTTTGTTTTACATTGATGGATTTTAAAATAGCTTGACACAAGTGAGCAACATGTCATGATGATGTGTCACCTGCATTTACCTGTAGAAATACCAAGACATTTACATTAGGTGTCAAGGTCAATGTTACGCATGGTCAAGGTCACACTTTAATGTAAAAAAAAACCCACATTGAATTGCTTGTCTAGTCTGTAACGTCAGTCCATAACTTTATATATTCATGGATACATCGCTACCTATTATTAATATATTGTTATTTTCACAGACCATTTGGTAGGCATGTGACACTTACCAATGACATTTCTGGTTTATTTCTAAGTTCATATTTTAAATATGACAATGCTTTTATAATGTCATCAAATCACAAAATGAACATTATGGTAAGGAAAATGCATTTTTACATAAAGCTTATATTAAATAGTCAATGTCTGGAATAGTTCAAGCTTAATGTGCATAGTGTGGTTAACGTTCAAACATGCCAGACAACCGTTGTTTCAGATACATGTCCTACAACATTATTCCTTTCATTTTCAGATATATTCCTATGCGGGGTTCTGTGTCGGAGTTGCAAGTATTGGTGTCATTTGTTTGGCTGTGTTTTTATACAATTTACCTTCGTCAAATAAACCACGTGTCGACATGTCAAAAACCGTTAAGAGTGTCGTTCACCACATAGTTCATTCCAAAAAGCAGCAGTTGCTCTTGGTGCCAACGGTGTTCCGCAGTATAGCAGAAGCGTTCGTTTTAGGAGATTTTACAATAGTAATATTATACAAACTTGTTTAATTCAAGAATAGAACAAATGTTACTGTAATTTCTAATCGTAAGTTTAGTTTAAAACACAATAAACCCCACTAAATTTTGAATCGCTCTATTAGTTTCATCAATTAAAATGACGTGTGTTTTTTTTTTAATCATATTATATTTCTATTTATAATAATAATACAGGGACGGGGTTTTGGGCCACACGTTCTTCCAACATAAGATTCGACCCTCCTCATACAGTTTAACAAATAATATATATACATATAAAAAAAATATGTACGTATATATAAATTTGAAGGAGAAAACGATAGAATCGTAAATACATAAGAGATAACTGGGAGGAAGGACGTATAACCAACTTAGAATAATAATAACATGGTTTGTTTAGCATGATTTATTAAACGAGTTTTTATTATAAGTAGACAGTTTGGTCCCGGGATTAAGTACATGTATACATATATATACTGAACGGAACACCTTACCTGCCACGTTTGTGTTTCCTATCGAGAAGTGCTATCAAAATTTGCGTACGGCATTTACAGACAATTATGTATTGGTTTTACATAGCAATGCTGTTTCTTATTCAAGTTCAAATTTCAAGAAAATTGCTTTGATACTTTTTGAAAAAATACATAAAATCTCAGGTGCATAAAATGTCAGTTGTCGATTTAACTGTTCCGATCGGTATATAAACATTTTAGATTAATGTTCTATATATAGACTTATCTTAAGTGCATTGTTCATTCCCAAGTTTGCCCTTCACGTTATATTCATATACATGTATCATCTTCCTAGTTATATGTATTAGATAGTAGCCATGTGAACGCTATACTCTCCTTTTTTTATGAAATAAAGGAAATACAACTGTTGTTTCAGGCGTACATTAGTTGTCCACTAGGGGTAGAGTATGTTGGCTTTGTCATGATGACGTATGGTTTGTCCAGTTCTGTCAGTGCGTTTATATTCGGACGGATTTCCAAGTATACAGGAACTTATATCCCGTGTGTGATAGGTAAGAAGGTTTTGAAAGAACACCAAGTAAAAAACCATCAGTCATTGAATATGATTAATAATATAGTAATACTATGTTTATATTTCTTCCATTGACTCCCTGTATTTGATGAAACAAGCATTACTCCTGAAAGACATGACATCAAAACACGGACTCAGTCTATGTGTGATATTCCATAGTTACACAATTATTATTTTCTACACTGAGGTTTCAATGCAATAAACACTGAACACTTTAGGGAAATGTATCCATAAATTGAGGATTTAATCATTTTTTAATCATAAATTGCTAGTAAGACTTTTCGAGCATTTATTCGGATAGCTATCAGTTATTTGCAGTGGGAGATGAACTAGGTGCCTTTCCATTGGGTCTTTACATTGTATACCATTCTATGAAAATTGTCTATATATTTTAAACAGTGTTACGTGAACATAAATTATAAAAATAATCCGAGAAAAATATCCACTCCAAATTTATAATTGGAATAAAAAATACTACTCTATGTTAATTTGGAACACATGTGTCTAAATAATGTAATTATATATTTAATATTATATGTATAGTCAATACAAGCAAAACTCTAGTTAGAAAGTAAACTATTACATAACAAACATTATCAGTGTACAGTTAAATAAGAATTAACTGTAGATGTAAAGAGCATTTATATTTACTAGTAAAATCAAAACTAAACTGTAGAAAGACAAGTATAATAGTAAGTCCACTCTGTCTATTCATTGAACCGGTAGATATTAGATCCCGGGAATTTCAAGAGGAGAAAAAAGTTTTATTGTAAAAAAAAAATAGATGGACAGAGCCTTTTCCCGATTGAACAGTCATCCTTCAAGACGGAATTTTCTATCCGAACCTGAAACCTAATCATTCTTAAAATCCCAATCGTTGGGGGTACGTTTGACGCAAATTCTCCTTTTCGGTTATTTAATAACACTTTTGATACAGAAATACATTGTAAACACCTACATTAATGCAATGTGTCCATGGTGCATTTGAGAACAAAGTTTAATCTAAGAAAAGTTTCAAGGTTACTCATGACGTAGATGCAATATTCAAAAATATACAATGACGTGGGTGTTCTGCCTTTATTAAGCTTCAAGGTTACTCGTGACGTAGATGCAATATTCAAATATATACAATGACGTGTGTGTTCTGCCTATATTAAGCTACTAGGTTACTCATGACGTAGATGCAATATTCAAAGATATACAATGACGTGTGTGTTCTGCCTATATTCAATGTGACTTGAATATTGCATTTTGTTTTTGTCAATGTTTCTTTTTCGTATTTATATACAACAATGATATTCAAAATTAATGTTGTGCTTGTTATTTTATTATTAATTATTATTATTGCTATTAATGGTGTTTTCATTGGGTAAGAGTAAATATAATATATACCAGTGACAAATACATTTATATTTACACAAATACGGCAATTCATTAAAAACACGAAACGTATTGTCAACATCAGATTCTCAGCATCAGATACCCAATTTTATGCCGCTCTTCAATGGACCAGAATGATGGTATGACAGTACTCGTAAACACGTTATGTCTTTTCTCTCATGTTTCTTTTTTCATTCTTTTATTAGTGTCTCTATTTATTTATCTCTTCATTTTTTTATTGTTGGTTTATATCGTATTGAATGTTATAATTGCTGTCTTTATTCTAATGTTATTTGAAAATTGAAAGGGGAGGGCCGTTACTTATGTTGGTAGAACTTGTGGCCCGACCCGTTTGCTTATTATGAAAATTATGCAATAAAATATGCTTAAACCAAGCCGAAACAATAATTACATTTCAGCCTTTGTTTTGCACGTTTCGGCAGCAGTAACGATGTTGCTATGGCAACCAGACAGTAACAAGCCTTTACTGATATATATCCTTGCTGTTTTATGGTCCATTGGTGACGCCGCGTTAGCACCCACAATTGGAGGTATGCATGTATAGGGTACACCTTGTAAATTTTCACTTATATTTCAAAAAGATCCAATAAACATTTGATTTTTGTCTTTAAACCAATAGAACTAATCCTCAGTACTTAAATGTATGTATGTTTGTAAAGTTTTCTAACATGGATGCATCATACAATAATACTTCTGTTTCATTGGTTGGCTATATTTATATAGAAACAATCATGATACCAAGAGAATGATAACATGTTTTCATCCCATATTTCGTCCCATTGGTGCAATAAGGTACCAAGTGCATTTAATAAGAAAGGACTTGGTACCTTTTTGCACCAATGGGGCGATTTTGTTTTGTTTTGAAACGAGTTTAAAACATTGTGTAGATTATGTGTGGCACCCAGTTTCAATGTTAGATGAAAACCTCAGTGGAATCGCCGTCCTTCCGCAATTAATTGATTAAGTTATTCGAACCCACGACCTTAGCCTTGAGGCCCGGGATGAAATCTTGAGATGACGGCTAGGACCATTCGGCAAAAGAGCACTCATAATGCGTCCATTGACTCTGTTTCTAAAACTCATAATTTTGTCTGCCATTGCAAAATATGAAAGCATCCGTAGTTTCAGAGTAATTTCTATTAAAAAGGTTTGACGCCCCAGGACGGGGCCAAATAAAACACAAGGCTTATGTTTTAAAATAGATGAAGGGATTATTTCATCGTGCTATGCTACATATACATTATCCAGGTCCTAGTATTTTTTATTTCGTAGAAGAAGGTTTCCCTAAATAAGATAATGTTAAGGTTTGAACCACTGGGCTGGAAAAATAAGACCACAGGGGAAGTGCAGAATCTGTCACGAAACAGTATCCAGTATCACCTTTTACTATCACTATTTAGTATCACCATTCAGTTTCCAGTATCACCATTTAGTATCACCATTCAGTATCCAGTATCACCATTTAGTATCACCATTTAGTTTCCAGTATCACCATTTATTTTCACCATTCATTACCACCATTCAGTTTCCAGTATCACCATTTAATATCACCATTCAGTATCCAGTATCACCATTTAATATCACCATTCAGTATCCAGTATCACCATTTGGTTTCACTATTCAGTATCAAGTACCACCATTTAGTATCACCATTTAGTATCACTATTAAGTATCAAGTATCACCATTTATTATCACTATTTAGTATCATCATTCAGTATCAAGCATCACAATTTAGTGTCCCACATTCAGTATCCAGTATCACCATTTAGTATCACCATTAGGCATCACCATTCAGTATCCAGTATCACCATTTAGTATCATCATTCTGAATCACCATTCAGTATCCAGTATCACCATTTAGTGTCCACCATTGGATATCCAGTATCACCATTTAGTATCAGCATTCAGTATCACCATTCAGTATCCAGTATCACCATTTAGTATCAACATTTAGTTACCAGTGTCACCTTTGAGTATCACAATTTAGTATCACTATTCAGTATCCAGTATCACCATTTAGTATCACAAATAAGTATCCAGTATCACAATTTAGTATCACCATTCAGTATTCAGTATCACCATTTAGTGTCCACCATTCATTATCCAGTATTACCATTTAGTATCACCATTCAATACCCAGTAGAACCATTAATTATCACCCTTAAGTATCCAGTGTCACCATTTAGTACTACCATTTAGTACCACCATTCAGTATTACGTATCACCATTTAGTATCCCCATTCAGTATCCAGTATCACCATTTAGTATCACCATTCAGTATCCAGTATCACCATTAAGTATCACCATTCAGTATCCAGTATCACCATTTAGTATCATCATTCTGAATCACCATTCAGTATCCAGTATCACCATTTAGTGTCCACCATTGGATATCCAGTATCACCATTTAATATCAGCATTCAGTATCACCATTCAGTATCCAGTATCACCATTTAGTATCAACATTTAGTTACCAGTGTCACCTTTGAGTATCACAATTTAGTATCACCATTCAGTATCCAGTATCACCATTTAGTATCACAAATAAGTATCCAGTATCACAATTTAGTATCACCATTCAGTATCCAGTATCACCATTTAGTGTCCACCATTCATTATCCAGTATTACCATTTAGTATCACCATTCAATACCCAGTAGAACCATTAATTATCACCATTAAGTATCAAGTATCACCCTTAAGTATCCAGTATCACCATTTAGTACTACCATTTAGTATCACCATTCAGTATTACGTATCACCATTTAGTATCCCCATTCAGTATCCAGTATCACCATTTAGTATCACCATTCAGTATCCAGTATCACCATTAAGTATCACCATTCAGTATCCAGTATCTCAATTTAGTATCACATATAGTATCCAGTATCACCATTTAGTAACACCATTTAGTATCACCATTCAGTATCCAGTATCACCATTTTATATCCATTATCACCATTCAGTATCACCATTAAGTATTCAGTATCACCATTTAGTATCCAGTATCAATATTTAGTATCACCATTCAGTATCCTGTATCACTAATTAGAATCACCATTCAGTGTCCAGTATCACCATTTAGTATCACCATTCAGTATCCAGTATCACCATTTTATATCACCATTCAATATCCATTCTCACCATTTAGTATCACCATTTAGTATCCTGTATCACGTTTTAGTATCACTATTTAGTATCACCATTCAGTATCCAGTATCACCATTTAGTATCACCATTCAGTATCCAGTATCACCATTTAGTGTCTACCATTCAGTATCCAGGATCACCATTTAGTATCACCATTCAGTATCTAGTATCATCATTTAGTATCACCATTTAGTTTCCAGTATCACCATTTATTTTCACCATTCAGTACCACCATTCAGTTTCCAGTATCACCATTTAATATCACCATTCAGAATCCAGTAACACCATTTAATATCACCATTCAGTTTCCAATATCACCAAATAGTATCACCATTATGTATCCAGTATTACCATTTAGTATCACCATTTAGTGTCACCATTCAGTATCCAGTATCAACACTAAATATCATCATTCAGTATCTTGTATCACCATTTAATATCACCATTTAATATCACCATACAGTATCCAGTGTCACCATTTAATATCACAATTCAATATCTAGTAGCACAATTTAGTATCACCATTCAGTATCCAGTATCACCTTTTAGTATCACCATTTAGTATCACCAGTCAGTATCCAGTATCACCATTTGGTTTCACTATTCAGTATCCAGTACCACCATTTAATATCACCATTTAGTTTCACCATTAAGTATCAAGTATCACCATTTAGTATCACTATTTAGTATCACATTTAGTATCCAGTATCACCATTTAGTGTCCACCATTCAGTATCCAGTATCACCATTTAGTATCACCATTAGGCATCATCATTCAGTATCCAGTATCACCATTTAGTTTCACCATTTTGAATCCAGTATCACCATTTATTATCACCATTCAGTATCACCATTCAGTATCACCATTCTGTATCCAGTATCACCATTTATTGTCCACTATCCAGTATCACCATTTAGTATCAGCATTCAGTATCACCATTCAGTATCCAGTATCACCATTTCGTATCACCATTTAGTATCCAGTATCATATTTTAGTTTCACAATTTAGTATCACCATTTAGTACAACTATTCAGTATCCAGCATCACCATTTAGTATCACCAATGAGTACCTAATATCACCATTTAGTATCACAATTCAGTATCCAGTATCACTATTTAGTGTCCAACCATTCAGTATCCAGTATTACCATTTAGTATCACCATTAAGTATCAAATATCACAATTTATTGTCCACCATCCAGTATCCAGCATCACCATTAATTATCAGCATTCAGTATCACCATTCAGTATCCAGTATCACCATTTCGTATCACCATTAAGTATCCAGTATCACATTTTAGTATCACAATTTAGTATCACCATTTAGTACAACTATTCAGTATCCAGCATCACCATTTAGTATCACCAATGAGTATCCAATATCACCATTTAGTATCACCATTCAGTATCCAGTATCATCATTTAGTGTCCACCATTCAGTATCCAGTATTACCATTTAGTATCACCATTCAATATCCAGTAGAACCATTAATTATCACCATTAAGTATCAAGTATCACCATTTAGTATCACCATTCAGTATCATCATTTAGTATCACCATTCAGTATCCAGTATCTCCATTTAGTATCACACCAGTTTCCAGTATCACCAAATAGTATCAATATTCTGTTTCCAGTATTACCATTTAGTATCACCATTTAGTATCATCATTCAGTATCAAGTATCACCATTTGGTATCATCATTCAGTATTCAGTATCACCATTTAGTGTCAACATTCATAAAGATATCTATCGTTTTATCTGTATTATTTTTGATAGCGCCTAGGACCAGTCCTGCTTCTCACATACACTGATAGATGCGAATGACCTTCCTGAAGCAATACATTATCTTATACATTTATTTGCTGATAATACCAAATTATATTCATCAGCCAGAATGACTATTGTGGCCTACACAACAGTATATATGGGGCAAATGAGTGGGCTGTACAGTGGCAAGTGGTGTTCAACATAAAAATGTAAATGTTGACACATAGGTTAAAAAAAAATCATAAATATAACATATAATTCAAAATGATGAAGTCTCAGAAATTCAACAAGTTTACAAAGACAACTACATTAGTGTATTATTTGATGAGAAACTAAAGTTTAATCATCGTATTTCGGACAAAGTGAAAACAGCAAACAGAAACATAGCCATAACCATCGCAACCTTTTGGAATTATGTCCAAAGAAGTCAGATGGTAAGACCGCACTTAGATATGCATCTACCATTTGGTCATCAATATATAAAATAACCATTTAAAACGTTCAGCGTCAATCCATCAGAACGATGCAGTCTCTTGGGGGTTAAAATCATGTTTAACGGTTGCGATCACTTTGCTTTTCAACTCTTGAATATGGAAGAATCATGGCAGATCTTGTTCAAGTCTATAAAATCATGGTAGGAATAGACAAAGTAGATAAAAAATATTTTTTCCCAAAACCACCATGGAGCTACTAAAACTTACAAAGAATAAAAAATTCAGAAACAAGAAAAACACCTTTAGTAAAGAGAAGCACAGTACTTGAATGCCAGTGATGTAACTACGATATCGTATATCAACGTGTTTAAAAACATGTAAAACAAACAGCGGGTAGGAGGTCGTTGACAAGCTCAAACCAACGTGTTACAATTTATAACCAGATCAAAATATTATTGACACCATAGGATAAATGGGAATTTTCCTAAAAGTAACAATAAACAGCTAGGTGCTAATGATATGTGTTTTGATAAACAATGAAAAGTGGAAAAGTGTTTCAACTCGGTGTATATAATCAAAGGTGTTTTAAAATAGCTATCAAACATAACCAGAATACTGTTAAATTAAAGTTAAAATAGCCCTGCCATGACATAGTAAGGAGTAAGTCAGTGGTGTAAACTTCAAAACTATTAAAATGTATATACAATAGCTCTTAACATAAAATCTACAAAACATAGAATTAGAAACGTGTTGCCTATGTGGAAATATATTTCCAAATTCGGTTTCTAGAACATTGTGAACTGTGATTCTTTGAAGTTGCGGAACTCCCCAAGCAATGCTTTCAAGAGATCCATTATCAGATAGTATTATTTATTTGATATATTTCCAATATGTATATATAGATATAAACTATACAATAACTATGCATGATGCTTAAGTAAATGTGTTTTGATCTGTTTGAATATAAAGCGTCATTTTATGCCATCGAGGACTTAATGTCATACGCGCTCCTGGTTGAACTGGCCGAGACCGGCACGTGATGCTAGAAGTTTACAAATTTTATTAGCAGTAGTACTATACACATGTATATCTTAAGGAGAGTCATCTTTTCTATTTCAGCTTTATCCAGTATGCACTTCAGCGATAAAAAGGACGCAGCCATTGGAACCTATCGAATATTTGATGCTCTTGGATTTTGTCTCAGCTTCGGGTACAGCAGTTTTGTCTGCACACGATACAAGATTGTTATCGTTATAATAGCAGCTGTGATTTCTCTTCTGTCGCTAACGTTCTTCCATATATACGTGAGGGAAAAAAAACGACGACCATTAGAATGTGTAATAACCAGTGACAACGACAGCTGATACTACTAGATATCGTAATGTTAAAGATTACCTGCCAGTTATTAAATATACTATATGGAAATAAGTGTAAAAGAAGCACTGTTTCAATGAGCAGTGGAAATGTTCGATCACATTTGTGTTAGTGTTAATTTTGTTCCTCCCTAGAAAATACATGACGTTTTAAAAGACTAAATATGTTATTGTTACTATGAGTCTTTGAATGCTTCTGTTTAAACGAATCTACATGGGTGTTGTACAAGCGTGAATAATGCCTTGTCCGTCGATCCGTTCGTCTGTCTGTCTGCCTGCCTGCCTGCCTGCCTGCCTGCCTGCCTGCCTGCCTGTCTGTCTGTCTGTCTGTCTGTCTGTCTGTCTGTCTGTCTGTCTGTCTGTCTGTCTGTCTAACCGATTCATACCCATTGATCAAAATCCCAAAAAATGAGGACATTTTTACAGAGTACATAGAAAGGAAACATATATACCATTCAACAGCTACAAGTAATTGGCAGTTTTTGCTACAGTTTCTATGGTTTCTCTTTTTCATGTGAGATATTTAATATGAGGATAAAAATTATGTCATTGTTACAAAAGAGAGATTTGTCTTCTTCTTTCTAAGGCCGATAGAAAGCGATTATAGGGACATGCCTTTGTTACATACGAGAGATTATTAAACATCATATGAGGACATGTCCGTGTTACCACAGAGAGATTATTTTTCTTTCTAAGGGCGAGAAAAACTCCACGAAGGGACGTGTTCTTTTTCCAAGGAGGTCAATGTACTTGCCTCCAAAACGCCCCCACCTGAATATATGAATAAAAAAGATATAAAAAAAAACACACATCATTAAAAAACTCTGAATAAAAAATAAAAATCCTAGACAACCAGGTCCTAAAACTCGTTGACTCGTGTGTAGTTTCATGGGAATTAAACATGAGTTCTAGGATACTTAAAATGTAAGTTGCTATTCATTAATATTTTGTAGTGTTCAGGTGCACTATTTGTACTCTAATTTGCATTCAAAAGGAAGTTTATAGTATTGGATATCCAGTCTTAAACTTAGGGCACAAATTTAACTTATTCAACCCTTAGGTAACATTTATCAATTGCTTTGAATATATATGACCAGAAATTTGACAGCTAGACCTTAAAACTATTGAGTACCATGGCAGTACTGGATGGTGCCTTTTCATGTCATTGATGTTCGTTTAATATACAGTTGAAAGCTAGTCAATACTTTGGATATCCGGTCCTTACTCCAGATCAGAGGTTCAAAGAATTTAACTGTAAGGAAGTGTAAGGAATATAATAAAATTCGTCAAAGAAATATTTTCTCATCGGTTCCCATAATATGTGCGAAATAACAAGCAATAGAGCACTCTAAACAAATAAATAATATCGAATCGCATGGTTCTGTTACTTCTTTACTGGTGTGATTTTGGATAGGGCTTGGACATGAAATCAACATTAGTCAAACGTTTAGGTGATGTTAATAAGCCTTTAAACACTGGTGATTTCCCGAGCTTGAATGTTATATGTAATTCAATCAAATCTGCAGCTAACAACTTAACATTGATGTCACATTCTTATGCCTGGAAAGGGTAAGGTAATAAAAGGGGCATAAGAAGAATATTAAACTCCGAGAGCTAAATTTCTTAAAAATCTTCAGCAATTATTACGACATGAAATAGTTTAACTAATTTGAATAATTGGTACCTATCTGGGCATAAGAACGCCTGACTATATAAGTAAAGAATGAACACCTAGTAAACGAGTTTAATTTGATTTCGAGATAGGTTTACATGTACGCTTTAGTAATTTTGGTCTCACTACAGTGCTATTTTTTTGTATTTGCCGGGAAATTCTCTCTTGCACACTTCTTCAAATAATTTCCACAAAAAATGTTTTATAACTTTTCAAAAGTATGCATAATATATAGCTGTGGAATTTACAAAATGCAAAAGTTCAAGTTTTCATTTTAGGTCAAATTCTGGTTTGAATCTATTCGTGAATGACATTGTTGTTATTCTTAAAATCATTTATTTAAATAGATTAAAGCGCATATTTCGGTCTGCATGTACAAACAGTTAAATTATCCTCGGTATTTTACACTTTAATATAAATGTATTTTATTATAAAACCCCGGACAGAATATCAATAGATCTATTGTAATACGAAATGCTTTCTAAATTTGAAAATAAGCCTTTGAACTATGAAACTATCAATACCTGCACATATCTTTAAAACCACTTTCTCGGTAAAGACAACTAAGTCTACCGTCAATGTTATCTGTGTTGATATTATTATAATGGTTGGGAGTTTCAATTCAATGTAAGAATATGATATGTATTCTAATTAGAAATATGACCCAACCAGCGCTACCAACAATTGAGGTTCCTGTTGCTGCAGGCCAAAATACACTACACATTGTTCTGGGTTTAGGAATCGGAAATAGCTGTTGGAAAGTCATTACACTATCCGTAGGTACTCCTTTTGGACTTCTATAAATATACAACTGGCCAAGGCAGAATCACCGAAATATACTGAGATAAAGGGCAGCAACTAAAGTTATTGTGGGTCTAAAAATAGTAAGAGTGGTTTATCTTTTAATACAAAGTCCTCCTTAGTCAAAACGGTTGCGCTCCATTTGATAGCTCATTTTTTTCTGGTACAATTATGATTCGTTGGGAAATATCCATCAACCTGTATATATCTGTATACATGTACTTATGTTTATCAATGACCTATAGAAGTAAAATGTTATATGTTTCCTGAGTTCTAAAAAAGTTTTTTCAATGAAAATTTCATGATTTAAAATTAAGTCATTAACATTTCTTTTGCACCAGGAGAGTAAACTATCACTGTCGACTATGGCGAACGCGTCTAGCTACAATATAAAGCTATCAGTCCATGTGTGTAAATTGTCCGTCTAGTCCAGATGTGTTGCATGTAAGTCCATAGTATATAAGTCATGGTCGACACCAAATTTATTGGTTTGTCAGAGGCCTTGATATTGTGTCTATGGTTTGCATTGTATCCAGGCGCGCTCGCCGTAGTCTGATCTATACATTTATGTCTTGGTTATTCACAAATAACTATCTCCATATATATTCAACGTCCAGCGGAAATGTGTTAGTCCGAGTTGTCTATTCGAAAACTTATCAATTGTTTAAGATATATAAAAATACCTATGTCGTGTAAGCGAAATAATAAAGTCCGTTAGTTTGTTGACCTTTTGGTGGCAAGTTATCATCCGGGGCTAAAGATTAATTAGGTATTGAAGTTATCTTATCTAATTTAGCAAACCGTAGTGACCTAAATATGTATAATGTCACCACGTGAAATTCACTCTTATAAGACGGATTTTTTTGGAATTTAATGGTGCATTTAACTTTATTTTTATATTGAAATGGATCAAATAGACATAAAAGATGCCATTTCACTGTCCACTGTGTCAAGCGGTTCCGAAGCGGAGTCAGATGATGACCAAGCGGACACTGTTGACAATACTTTGCTTAAATCCAACGGATCCAATATCGATTGTGCAAACTATGCCGTAGAAAAACATGAGGAAAAACACATTGACATAAAACATGAGATAACGAGCGGATGCGATAAAGACGAAACTAACACTGCTGAGGAAAAACAACTTACTACAGGACAATCCGACATAGTTGTTGCACCAATCATCAAATTATCAAAGTTTGATGCGTTTAAAAATTTGACAGTATTAAGTATTGCTTTTATGCTACTGTTTACGTCGTTTATCTCATTCCAAAGTCTTCAAAGTACAATTAATGAGGAAGAGGGTCTTGGCACAACGGGGTTGTCAGTGTTATATGCAACAACGATATTAACAAGTCTGTTTATTGTGCCTTTGACCGTGACAAAATTTGGCAATAAATGGATAATGGTGGTTGCCATGATATCATACTTAGTTTACTTAGCAACTGGTTTCTATGCGACGTGGTCAACAGTTATTCCGGCATCTATTGTAATAGGTTTAGGTATGTAGGTTGTTTAGATATATGTTAGTTGATATAATTCACAAATAAAATATATTTTTGTTTGCATAGTCGATGGAACTTGATTTTTTTGAATTACATTGTTCGTATTTAAAGAGCTATGGATGTGATGACATTCCTGTAACACGAGACTGTGATAATATACCATGTTGTCTAATTCAAGACACTTGACAACACAACTGCCTATTCTATATTACAATGTATATATCTCACCCGATTAATAAATCTTACAACAGGGCACTGATGCATGAAACGTATGGCCCTTTATATGACTACTTACATTTGACAAGTCTTTGATACTTGGAATATTCAAAAGTATATATAAATATTTATCGCGAGGTGCCATAATGAGATGGCATGAAAACTTTGACAAGCCTGGGAGAAGTATGTTTTATTTATTTATTGCAAGGTATATACAACTCAGTAATTTTGTAGGGACAGATGTGTTTACGTTTTATAAATTTTACCTCTTTTTGATAAAAAATATATATAATTACTTAAGCTGAGCGGTAAAACTTAGTTAAAATAATCTGCCGCATTGCCCACTAAAACTGAACGAAGCTTTAAGATAATGTCTTGTTGTGTCGTCTTATTGCCCACTTTATACGTAACATTTGTAAGTTTAATAGATGATGTCATAGGACCTGTATATACCTGTCACGGGTAAATGAAATAGTACTTAATATGTAATTGTATAAAAGACACTTTAAAACATTGACAAATAATGGACACTTAAAATTGACGTTGAAATTTTAATTTCCATATGCACATCTTACGTTATAGCAAAGTGATGGACTCTGATTCTGGTTTGTGTATTTCCATATGCATGACTTACGTTAAAGCAAAGTGATGGACTTAAATTCTGGTTTGTTTATTTCCATATGTACTACTTACGTTATAGCAAAACGATGGACTTAATTCTGATTTGTGTATTTCCATATGCACTACTTACATCATAGCAAAGTGATGGATTTTAATTCTGGTTTGTGTATTGGTTTGTGTATTTTCATATGCACTACTTACGTTAGCAAAGTGATGGATTTTAATTTTGGTTTGTGTATTGGTTTGTGTATTTCCATATGCACTACTTACGTTAAAGCAAAGTGATGGACTTTAATTCTGGTTTGTTAAGTTCCATATGTACTACTTACGTTATAGCAAAACGATAAACTTTTATTCTGATTTGTGTATTTCCATATGCACTACTTACGTTATAGCAAATATATAGACTTTAGTTCTGGTTTGTGTATTTCCATATGCACTACTTACGTTATAGCAAAATGATGAATTTTTATTCTGGTTTGTGTATTTGCAACGTACAGGTGCAGCCCACCTTTGGCAAGCCAAGCTATCGTACATGTCAGAACTAGCAAAACAATATGCAGCATCAACCAGCCAGAAAGAAGAGGACGTTTTAAGCTTGTTCCTTGGAATATTTTTTTCGATATATTTCATGTGTAAGTTTTTCAGTGTGGTTATTATTTCTGATTTCTTAGAATCATGTTGCCCATTGTGTGTTGTTAAAGAATAGAACATTACTTAAGCCAGTGCTAGGGGCGATGGAGATGCTACATGTTTTATTGCCCCTCATGAAATAACCTGCCAAATACCGAGTTTCCCTTTATTTTTAAAATATTAATTCCATTCAAGTTGCCAATGCCACAAATATAGTGTTTATTATGTTTATTGTATTTAGAGTAAAAGGTCTTTACTACTGAATAAATTATGCACAAGTCTATGTCAAATGGAACCTTTGTCATTTGTACACATATTTTAGACGTTTGTGTTAAACTTAACACAAAACATAAATACTAGATTCAAATAAAGGCTTATATACAATCTAAACGTGTGGTTTCAACGTTGATACCATCTCAAGGAATAGTAAAAATGCTTTTCTTTTAAATCTTGATATTCCTCTCCTACTTTTTCAGTGACTTGAGCTAAAGTAAATTTGTTGAAATGAGTCGTAAGTATGTTTTAATGATTTGTGATCAGCAACAATCAGTTTTATTTCAACTGACATAACGGAGATGTAACAAAGCTGTGCTATGTGCAAGCATACAACGAATATATTATACTTAGCGGCTATAAAACGCAAGTTTGTATTTTAGATCGTTGTATTTGATTATATTAAACAAAAACACAAATATTTTAGTCTTCAATGATATTCCAATAACAAACCACGATATATATACGTATTGATTGATGAACGATATTCTTACATGTACATAACAACACAAAGGTGTTCACAAGTCCTGTTTACAAATATAACGAACTTTTAATAGCGTTTTTAAAGCCGTTAAGTATAGATGCATCTCTTTGCTTTATACAATCGGAAATATTAGGTGTGTTAATGTTTAAGCCTCATCTCATTGTCAGCTCGGATAGTTGGAAACTTAGTATCGTCACTTCTTTTTCACAATGGATCCGAGAATGGTACATATAGTCCCTTGACCAATGCATCAGGCCAGCGACAGTGTGGTGCAGCTTTTTGTCCTCTCTCCATAAGTAGCAATAAAACAGGCATGAATACACCGACTAAAGATCAGGTAAGATGCGAAGAGTAAAAGTATTGGAACAATGGACATCGGCATTACATGAAACACTTCTGAAGTGTCTGTTAAAAATTGAACATGCACGCGAAGGAACTCTCCTGAAAGGATATAATCTGTCAAGCAAACTGAAATCAATTGTCCGCGTTTTCAGAAAAAATAACCTGAATAAATTTAGTCATAGAAAAAAACCATAGAATGACGTTTGATATCAGAAGTAAAATAATCAATAGATAAGTTTATCTACACCACATGTCAACAGGTTATAATCTTGATGAGCTAAACAATAATGATTTAGATGAATTACGGACATATAAACGTGTGAGTTAAATATTTGATAGTTTTTATTTACTATGAATGCTTTGACAGTTATCAACGCCATTAAAAATTATCATAACCATAAAATCATATTGTATAAGTGATTCATTGACGACGAAATAAGCCAAGAGTTAGAATTGCATGATAAAATGATATTAATATTTAACTATCAATGTTACTAACATTTCATTAATTATCGAATCGGAGGACATCACGTTCACAATCGTACTTCTTAAGTCTTTAAAAACGATTGTGCGCAATTCAATAAATGTCCTTCAAACCAATTTGTATGTGGTTAATTTAAGAAAAGTTACCGTGTTTTACGTTTATATCAGCTTTGCTTTTTTTTATAATATATATTTTTTATTTTTTTTATTTTTTATAACATATGAATAAATTTGATAATCACTACTTTGAGTATTTCTGATTTAAATTTCAGATGTATACGTACACGGAGTTCTGTGTCGGTATTGCAAGTGTTGGTGCCATTGGTATGGCTGTGTTCGTGTATAACTTACCTGCGTTAAACAAACCACGTGTCGATGTGTCAAAATCCGTTCAAAGCGTCGTTCGTCATATGGTTCATTCTAAAAAACAGCAGTTGCTCCTTGTGCCAACCGTATTCCGCAGCATAGCATCAGCGTTCGTATTTGGAGATTTTACAATAGTAAGTATATATTATATACAACAAATCCAAGAACACACCAAACATTAAGTTGAATACCCACGGGTAATCCATTCCGATATTCTCCATTTATCAATAATAGGTGAAGAGTATCGGAATTTACACCGTTGAGGGAGACTTTTGAAGTTAATATTCTTCTATGCTTTTTGCGCTTGGTGTTCTTTTCTTTTCTCACATTTCTGTATTGTTGAGGAAGAATGGTTATCATTACAAGTACGTGTTTTTATATTGTTGTGACCCTATTAAAATACTTTGACTCTATGTTGTTACTTCTGATCCTTTCGGATCAATGGGCATATTAAGTAAAGTTCGAAATAGAGTACTGCTTAACCCGGTGCTAACAGTGTGTGAGTGGTGTTGTTTCCAGCAAATGTACAGACTCATTTTTCTCTAATGTACGGACTCATTTTTCTCTAATGTACAGACTCATTTTTCACTAATGTACAGATTCATTTTTCTCTAATGTTTTTCTCTAATGTACAGACTCATTTTTCTCTAATGTACAGACTCATTTTTCTCTGATGTACATACTCATTTTTGTCTAATGTACAGACTCATTTTTCTTTAATGTAAAGACTCATTTTTCACTAATGTACAGAATCATTTTTCTCTAATGTACAGACTCATTTTTCTCTGATGTACATACTCATTTTTGTCTAATGTACAGACTCATTTTTCTTTAATGTAAAGACTCATTTTTCACTAATGTACAGACTCATTTTTCTTTAATGTACAGACTCATTTTTCTCTAATGTACAAACTAATTTTTCTCATTTTTCTCTAATGTACAAACTCATTTTTCACTAATGTACAGACACATTTTTCTCTAATGTACAGACTAATTTTTCTCTAATGTACAGATTCATTTTTCACTAATGTACAGACTTATTTTTCTCTAATGTACAAACACATTTTTCTCTAATGTACAGACTCATTTTTCTAAAATGTACAGACTCATTTTTCTCTAATGCACAGACTCATTTTTCACTAATGTACAGACTCATTTTTCTCTAATGTACAGACTCGTTTTTCTCTAATGTACAGAGTCAATTTTCTCTAATGTACAGACTCATTAAAACCGAGTCTGTTATTGTCTTTTCTTGATTGCGTTTTGTGTTTCCAAAGGATCATTTATCAGGATAGTATTATATAAAAAGGATCATTTATCAGGATAGTATTATATAAAAAGGATCATTGATCATATTATATAAAAAGGATCTTTTATTAGGATAGTTTTATATAAAAAGGATCCTTTATCAGGATAGTATTATATAAAAAGGATCCTTTATCAGGATAGTTTTATATAAAAAAAGATCCTTTAACAGAATAGTATTATATAAAAAGGATCCTTTATCAAGATAATATTATATAAAAAGGATCATTTATCAGGATAGTATTTTATAAAAAATGATCATTTATCAGGATAGTATTATATAAAAAGGATCCTTAAAAAGGGTCCTTTATCAGGATAGTATTATATAAAAAGAACATCAACAAACTTGATACATATAAGAACATGTTTCACAGCGGTGTAGTTTATTGCAGCTTATCAATAATGTACAAAATCTTGTGTTGGAAAAATGTACATTAATTCGTTCGTAACAAAAGGTAGTAAGAAAATATAATAACAGTATACATTTACTGGAAAATTAGTGTTTTCTTTCATATTTAGAAATTTAAAATAGAATATTATTCATATATTAAAACTCATATGTACATATTTTCTTTACTTCAGTATTTCCAGGTCCAATATAATATAAGCGTCAAAAATAACAATATTTCCATCGTCTTCGACGCGATTTCTTAAAGGTAGCGTAGAATAATTCTATTTGAGATGGCTAAAACAATTGGAAGACTTTTGGAGAGAAAATAATTATTTCAATATTGACAAGCTGTTCTTGCCAAATGGTTACGATTCGTTGTAAATTATGATACTCCTACTTCTATAATAAGCATTATATGTTTGCCGCTTAACCATGGGTAGCAGGTTCGATCCAACACTAGATCAGATATTATCTCAATACATCCTGTAATGATTTTACAAAAGAAATGGAATCGAAAGAAATTCATAAAAAGCTCCAAACTTACATGCATTTCGCAATCGAGCCAAAAATGATTTGGTATAAATCAATATTTCATCATGACTAGATGTATATGTTTACCTCTGTTGTTTCAGGCGTTCGTTAGTTGTCCACTAGGAGTAGAGAATGTTGGCTTTGTCATGATGACGTACGGTTTGTCCAGTTCTGTCAGTGCGTTTATATTTGGACGGATTTCTAAGTATACAGGAACTTATATCCCGTGTGTTACAGGTAAGCCATTCGGGCAAGATTACCAAGCCCGAACAGATATACCTCTACTATAATTTTGTCATGCGTATGTACAAGTACTGTTAATATGATGCATTATATTGAACGCTCAGTGGTGGTTAAACATACTTTCTAAATCAAAAGAAAAATATTTTTTTAAATATCAGAAAAATTAAACGTTGCTATATAAAGACTAAATTATGATTGAGCTTGTGGAAAAAATTGTAACTGAAAAATATCTAAACGATTTATAAAAATAATATAATGTCAAATTATTATGGGAGGTACTTGCTATAAGAACAATTATCAATTCCACTATGTAATTACCATTACTAGAAATGTATGTCCAACAGTAGATATAGTTATATTGGATAAGAGCGGTTCACGGAGTACTGACCGCCGATTGTGCGGCGAAGAAGCCATTAAGGTGCTACAACATAGTTTGATTTTGTTCTTTGTTATATAAAATAAAATCTATAGGATTTCCAAGGTAAAACTATAAATCCACATAGAATATTTTCAAAGTATTTTTTTTCATTGCAGGAATGTGTCTGCACATAAAAATGAACAATAACTGTCAGTTTGATTAGCTTGTTTTCTAAAGACATTGCAGTGGCACCCTTAGATTGAAAAAAAGTCTTCAACAGCTCATATATACATGCATCTGTTTATATCTTATACAAGTCACTTTTCAACACTAGAGATGTCTTATTGCAACATATGTTATGCCAGCATTTCCTTTACGCATATGCAGCAAAAAATCACAGCCCTATGACCCATTTTGAAAATATTTCAACCCAAATTACATAGGACATCTTTTTTAAGCGAAAGCGTCTGTGGCAAAAAGCTGTGTGGTGCGACGTATATGAAAAGTGTACGTTGGACACGGTGTTTGCATTTTTTGAGTTGGCAACTCCGCATTACTTACGGAATGAGAGTTTGTCGAAAAAACTGAGGTTGCATGTCTGGACAGTGTTCCATGTATAATTAGTCTTGAATTATATATATATCAACTGTCATAAATAAGCCGCTGTCATAAATAAGCCACGAGCCCGCGATGAATCCATTCATTTGTCAATATAAATGTGATGCTGAAATATAAATATTCAAATGGTGGGGGGACGTGGGGTGGTGTGGGGGAGGTCTTTTTCGCGATTTCATATTGTTTATAACTTGTTTTGCATATGAAGAATTTACAAACAATTAAGCGCAAAACTGGTGCCACTATTTTCTCTTTTCAATGGTGTTATTATATATGACGAGAATGCTATACTTTTTAAAAACATTTCGATAATATTTCCGTATTACCACGCATGTCAACCACACTTCCGACATTTGTAGATCTGAAATCGTGTTCTAGCTTTGCTGTGTTTAAACATGAATTAAACCTTCTTTCAATATATAAGACGAAAATACCTCTTTACTTTTTATGAAATAGGGCAAAGAAATCATTGTATAGCATAGACGTAGTAGAGATGAATATCACACAAATTTTAGAAGATTAGAACTTAGATGGGAAACACACACTCGAAAGCACTCTATAAATATTTAACAGAAACCAAGTTTAAAAGTTTCCAAAAAGTATTCTTTCTGCAACAATTAAAATCTATAAACGTTTAAAAAAACACTGTTCATGTTCTAAATTCAATTTTAACATTTATTTATTTCAGTTTTTGTAGAATTCGGTTGGTCGAGTCATTTGAACGTATCTTAGAATACATGTTTGCTTTATATATACGTAAGATCATGTGTGAAGGCGAATAAATAAATTAATTGTATTTAGTCGCCTTCAACCATTACCTTACATATTGTAACGGTTACATGTCATGTGTGGATATGATTTACAGTGCATGTATTTGTCACCCCTGTTAGTAACCATTTGAGCTTTTAAAAAAAAAAACGACGTTCCGGAGCTCGATCACGACAATGATGTTTTGAAGCTTGATATCGAGGGACCACTGTCTAAGTTATTAAGTGTAACCGTCAATAATTTATAAGGAGTAATCTATAAATTTGTTACGTTATTCCGAACATAGCATCGAGCATATCGTCAGTTTGCCCCATCAGGATGGAAGCTCCGTCACTTTATCGATTTTGTGGGAAATGTTTTAAAACAAAACGTGGCATTAGACAGCATAAACTATGGCATACTAGAAAAAAAGTGTGTATACGTGTTGTATACGATGCTATTCACCCAAGTTAATTTAAAACGTATTAAGTAACTAATTGCTTGCTTGTTCAGTGTTTTATTAAAGTTTCTGTATTGTAGGAGCTTTATTGTCACAATATTCTCAAAACACAAATGACACTTTATTAGCACGCTTTACAGAATTACGAAGCTGAAGTGCTCATCTCCAATGACCAATTTTGAAACACGCGCAAAATCGCAGAGTATCACATAGTTGAGTTTCTGTGTCTGTTTCAAAATGGGTCATTGAAGATGAGCACTTCATTTTCTTAATTATGTAAAGCATGCTAATAAAGTGTCATCACAAATGTTGGCTAGGCATTGTATAACATAGATCCAAATAGCTTTGACAATGCTGATTAGAAGGGAGATAACTTTCTTTTTCCAATTCTTGTCCGGAAAGGTGGTGTTCGGGGAGATAAGGAATGCATTGTCGGATTCTTTCGTGGTGATCATATGCAGGCATGCTGGTATCGATCACGTTGTTTCTTTCTACACCGCGTTTAATTCGGCTTCCGCTCGTCATATTCCTCTGAAATAAGAATAAACTAATAATGGAAACAGTTTTTTTTTATTATTACTACATCTCCTGCTGATCACATACAAAAATATCTTATTGAAATTAGCTTAAACTTTGAAAATAATCGCTCCACATGTTTCAGTTTGACAATCAACAGAAAATAAAAAACCCAATTACAATAACTCTGAATGGTAACAGTCAAGACCGTAAACATGTTAAGCACAACTACTAAAGTGTCATTCAAATTCAGATATACAAATCGACAGAAAATATACATCCATGGAAAATCAGCATGGTGATGGTCAATGCAATAACAAAATGTGTCATGCATAACGACACAGAGTTTTACTGTGGAAGAAGAGCGATAAGGTTTAAATTTTAAATCCGCCCGACTCAGTGACTCTTGTAGCATCTCCCAAACTTCGTCTGTGGATAATATCGAAAACTTTATGAAACGTTGCCACAGTGAACATGCGTTTTATTTGAATATTAAGCAGTAACACGGTTTGCCATAATATGAAACTATAAGGGCGTTTCTCGAGTGTGATCGTCATCTCAGTTTGCTAAAATTGGTGCGGTTGACATCTGTACTATGTTTCCCCTTTAAAATGGTTCATTTGCATATAAATAAATAAAAAAAAAAGGACATTTGGGTCTAAAATATTGAAAGAAGGCTCCATTCATTTTAAAACACAGCAAAAATGAGCTAAATCGCGATTTTAGATCTTCAAGTGACGGAAGTGTGGTCAAAATGCGTGTTGGCCCGGAAATACTATCAAAGTGTTCCAAATAAGTATAGCATTCTCGTCGTATATAATAACATCATTGGGAAGAAAATATATTGGCATCTTTTTGCACTTCATTGTTTATAAATTGCTTCATTAATAAAAAAAATGTTATGAACTATTTCTAACCTAAAATCTTAGGTTTTCATCAGATATTCGGTGGTTGGACAGCATTTATGGGCAAGTGATATTCTTTCCACACCGTGTTATCACTTACTGTGTATAATATTACAGGCCAGACATATGTAACCATTTTGCTGTCCTACCCACAAGACCTAGCTGGAAGGAAATATTTCGTGTACAACATTTTTTTACGCTCGAATTCCAAGTTATTACTAACATTATTTGTATTCAGTGATTATCATTATAATTATTATCATCATTATCATCACCATCATCATCATCATTACCATCATCATCATCATCATCATTATCATCATCATCATCATCATCATCATCATCATCTTCATCTTCATCATCGCTATGATCGTTATTATTATTATTATTATTATTATTATTATTATTCATGTATCTTCTAACATTTAAACTGCTATTTCAGCCTGTGTTGTGCACATTTCTGTGTCAGTGACACTGTTACTATGGCAACCAAACAGTAACGCGTCAATAATCATATATATCCTAGCTGTTCTGTGGTCAGTTGGTGACGCCGCTTTGATGCCCACCCTGGGAGGTATGTACCATCTGACTGTAGTTAGCAAATTTGTCATATCACTTGATATTTTGAGAAACTCTTTCATTTTTTTTAATTGACGCCGATGGACAAACCACAGACTACCGGCTAATATGCTGCATAATTAATATTTCATCAGTTTGTTTGTTGTTGTTGTTGTTTTTTGCAATACTATTATTACCTTTTGCTTTTATTGTATCTGTTTTACTTACATTGTGCTTAAATATTTAAATAATTAACTCAGCTTGGACTGGTTATTTATCTATTATATAATCAATATGGCGGTGTTTCTCTTTAGATACACATAACGAAGAGCTATCGATGTCATTTCAGCTTTACACAGTCTACACTTCGGCAATAAAAAAGACGCTGCTATTGGGACCTTTAGAATGTTTGATGCTCTTGGACTGTGTGTGAGCTTCGGGTACAGCAGCTTTGTGTGCACAAGATACAAGATCTATATAGTTATAATAGCGGCGGTGCTCTCTCTTTTGTCAATAACGATCTTCCATATATACGTGAGGAAAGAAAAACGAAAATCAGTTGAACTTGTAAAATCCAGTGACAATGACAGCTGATACTACTGGATGTATGTTAATTGTGATTTGACAGTAATTGAATATACTATATGGAAGTATAGCTTATTCAATCAACAGTTGAACATGTTTATAAGCAGAGCCGTGTTATATACTATTACTCCTTAAAAAATACATGACGTGTTGAAAAGAAAATTTGTGTAAACGTTGCTTATATCCCTTATTAAATGCTTCTTTTAATTGCAATGCAGACTATATACATATTTGGTGCAAACCAATGCGTAATATAATGCACATCTGTCCTTCAGGATATCTCTCTCTCTCTCTCTCTCACTCTCTCTCTCTCCTATTTTCTCTATGAGACTGTTATATATATATAAACGTGTCGCCCTGTGTTTATAATAGGAAATCATTATACAGTTCAAAGGAGGCAGTACAGTTTTTACACTGTACCAATCCTTCAGGAAATGTCTGTTATATATACATACTATTACTAGAGATGAATTATTTATTGGAAAGTTAATTTACCTAAAAGGAATATTATATTCATTCAAACTGGTTAAGTGACAAACACTTGATCATTGAACCTGTACGCATAATACTTTTATTTTTCTGGAAATATCACGCTTTGTATATCATAGTCGTTTTAATGGATACTTCCAGCTATAAATACATAATTCATAGTTTCAATGTTCACCTAAGGAGGTTTATCTTTGACAAAACTATGGAAGCAAAATACAACCATTGATAATGTTTAATGCATGCAACAAATATCATCTATTATTTCTTTAAATACAAAATTTGAATTTGTTTTCAATCCATTAATCCAATTTATGTATCACAAACTATATCCAGCTAACTGTTGCGAGCAATGTAGATATTAAGAGCCTTCTGATCTGCCAATATCACCTGCTAATGTTTTAATTACAACCTGTTTCACGTATAAATTGCATATACTGTTAGAAAATGCACCCGGGTGCTATATGCTATCCCATCGTGTTACTTGTCGTTATGGTTTAATGTGTTTGAAAACGTGACATTTGTCGGAGGTTATAAACAAAAATATTGCCATGCCCAAATGAAAGTTGTACTCAAACATAATTCCAATTTTTATGTAAATTAACTCCAAACACTTGACTCGGCCTCGTCCTTAAAAGTATTAAAAGGCAGACATTTACAGGTATTAATATTGTTTTGTTATAATGAGTCCAATTTAAGTTAAGAATGATATCTGGAGTTGAGCATGGAACACGATATATAACCCCGGAGGAGGGACTTGACCTGAAAATGGGTACGTAACTGGTTAAAACTATTCTATTTCGATTCAAAATGTTTTAAACAATAGTCACATGACATTTTTTCCTATTTGTAGATGCGATCGCCAAGGATGTACTTTATCACATTATCTTTTTATCATATGTATTTAACTGCTGTCATTGGAAATACGCAACAATAAAAATATAAAAGGCATCAACTACTTTTATAAGCGTTGGGTCAACGTTTAAGATAATTTCTGGTTTAAAATTCAATATAGGTAAATTTACTATTTAACGCACTTGATCACTAAAACATACAAATGTCCACTACCCGAAAAATATTGTTGAGAATCTGAGCGGGCAAAAACACTGGGTATTTATTTTTATACTGAAAGTGGATATACATTAAAGTTTAACTTTGACACAAATTTAAAAGAATTTCAGAACTGCTTAAAACGGAGATGTAGAAAACCTAGTTAACTAGGAAAATAACAGTAATAAACTGATATATCCTTTAACCATTCTACCTTTTCCTTCTAATGCAATAATTAAAACTAATTAATGACATATTTATAGACTTTATATGGGATTCAAAAACTTATCAAATCAAGCGTAGCATTTTGACATTAGATTATCAGGAAGGCGGTTTAAAATGATTGAATGTAACCTTCATGATAAAATGATTTATTTACCCAACAAATCCTTAAAGTTTGAACAAATATAAAAAAGCAGTGATTTACAATCAACAATTAAAGAAATATTTTGCTCACAATCTTAAATTAGAAGGACAAACCATATTTTATTTTATAAAATATGATTTAAAATTCATTAAACAATTGTTCGACTACAAGAAAAAAGATTTTATTGAAGTTTGTAGTCTATAGTATGATATACCTAATATAGATTTCGAAAGTTTAATCAAATCTTAACATGTATTCCAAAACATTGGAATGATAGACTGATAAATAAACACACAAAAAACACAACACAAAACGAAACGAAAATATATTGGGAAAAGTAACGTTATCTGCAGGTACCAAGTAAATATAGACATAAAGTACAAATCAATGCAGCAAAAAAATGGGAAATGTTTTATGGTAACACTAATCTTCAATGAAAGAAAATCTATACTGCTCCTTAAAACACTACAATAGATTAAAAAACAAAATTTTCAATACAAACACATCATGCCAATAATACAAACAAATACAACATTAATAAAATACACACTTGTAGCTTCGAATCTCTGTATTGTTGCAATATAAACATCGAAGTATTAAACTATCAATTCTGGGAGGGTATTCATATAAATATTTTTTTAAAATAGGTTTTGATTAAAAAAATAACCTTCGAACCAATTGAATTGTGTATGAATGATCTAAAAAATTACTGCA
Source organism: Panopea generosa (assembly GCA_029582155.1). Lineage (NCBI taxonomy): Eukaryota > Metazoa > Mollusca > Bivalvia > Adapedonta > Hiatellidae > Panopea > Panopea generosa. The sequence goes on along the minus strand of CM055895.1, from coordinate 11,965,259 downwards.
TGTTCTGCGCAAAATATGTCACGGTGTCACTCCTACTTTTACATCATTTAGATAATATTTCAAAAAATGAAATAGAACGAGAAATAGAACTTAAAAATAAAAATGAACAAAATGGAGATTATTTCTCCAAAATAATATACATTAATAAAATAAGGGAAATCTGCTTCTATATCATTTCTATCTCCTCTTTCTTTTATTCTCCTTTCCTTTAAAGTATTAAAAATAAAACCTGTTGGTGCCTTGTTTATTTTTCTAGTACATTTCTTACCTTTTTTTCTTATTTCATTTGTTACTATTTCCTTTGTCGGAGTCCTTAAATACATGTATATCCAAATAAATAATTTCATTAGGTTACATACAAAATAAATATAGTTATCTTGTAAGTTACCTAACTATATACTAACAGCATTTATTAAGTTGTTGCTTGATTTGCTTTTTTCCTATTTTACTTTGTTGTTTAATTAGTTCAACTGCAGCATATATAACTAGAAATTATTTGATAAAAAAAGAACTTGAATCTGTTTGGAATTTTGACTTGGATAGCTATTGTGCTGTTATTAAAACGGTGTTAACGTTTTCTTTTGTTTGATATCCAGCAACACTTGTCACTTGTATTGTACATTAAACTGTTCAATGAGTTTTTTACATTCTGTTTGCCGAACTTCGTGACTTTGATATACTTTCATTTACAGACACATGGTTAGGAAATAACATAAACACTGAGGATATATATATTTTTTTAAAATTGTAGTAGAACATTTAGACAAGAGATTTGTCAATATAAACAGCAAGCTATACGCAACACGATGCCGTTATCACGAAATACCGAGTACAAAATGCATATGGCTAGAATATTCAAATAATAATACATCTTGGAACACTCTACCGACCATCTAACTCGTCGGCTTTGATATTAAAACAAATTGAGAGTTCTATGGGTGTTTGCACTAGACATAGACATTCCGATTATCATTATAACGGGTGATCTTAACCTTGACGTGAGTAAATAAGAAACGTGCCAGGTAATATTGGACATATCACAACAGTTAAATTTACCGCTTTTAAAATCTTTAAACACTGGAACTTTTAATTCATTAAATTACTTACATTTGCTATCTACGCACAAAATATTGTACCGAGTGGTGCAATTGAACCAATATTTAATCAAGGCAACATATAGATCTATATCATTTTCACACATAGAACAAAACCAAACAAAATTAATTTGACCCTGACATTATTGTTTATGCTTAGTCAATAAGATCGTTATATTAATTGTAAATGTTATCCCTAATAATGTATTTACAACTGGACTGTCAGACCCACGATTGTTACATAATTTGCTAGCTATTGACATATAAAACACTCACGTCACGAGAAATATGGCCTTCACTCACGTCATGAGAAATATGGCCATATAAAACACTCACGTCACGGAAAATATGGTCATATAAAACACTCACGTCACGAGAAATAAGGCCTTCATTCAGTTCATGAGAAATATGGCCTTATAAAACATTCACGTCATCAGAAATATTGCCTTATAAAACACTCACGTCATGAGAAATATGGCCATATAAAACCCTCATGTCATGAGATATATGACCTTATAAAACAATCACGTCATAAGGAATATGGCCACATAAAACACTAACGTGTTAAGAAATATGGCCATATAAAACTTTCATGTCATGAGACATATAGACATGTAAAACATTCACATCATGAGAAATATGGCAATATAAAACACTCACGTCATGAGACATATGGCCATATAAAACATTCACGTCATGAGAAATATTGTCACATAAAACACTCACGTCATGAGAAATATGGCCACATAAAACCCTCATGTCTTGAGACATATGACTTTATAAAACGATCATGTCATAAGAATTATGGCCATATAAAATACTCACATTTTGAGACATATGGCCATATAAAACAGGCACGTCATGAGAAAAATGACCACATTAAACAATCACTTCGTAAGAAATATGGCCATATAAAACACTCAAGTCATGAGAAATATGGCAATATAAAACACTGACGTCTTGAGAAATATGACCACATTAAACACTCACCTCATGAGACATAGCCGACTAAAAACACTAAAGTCATGAGAAATATGGCCAAATAAAACACTCACGTCATGAGAAATACGGCCATTTAAATCACTCACGTCATGAGAAATAGTGTCATATAAAACACTCACGTTATGAGAAATATGGTCACATAAAACACTCACGTCATGAGACATATGGTCATATAAAACACTCATGTTATGAGAAATATGGCTACATAAACACTCACGTAATGAGACATAAGGCCATATAGAACACTCACGTCATGAGAAATATGGCCACATAAAACACTCACGTCATGAGACATAAGGCCATATAGAACACTCACGTCATGAGAAATATGGCCACATAAAACACTCACGTTATGAGAAATATAGCCACATAAAACACACACGTCATGAGACATATGGCCGTATAAAACATTCACGTCATGAGAAATATGGCCATATAAAACACTCACGTCATGAGACATATGGCCATATAAAACATTCACGTCATGAGAAATATGGCCACATAAAACACTCACGTCATGAGACATTTGGCCATATAGAACACTAACCTCACGAGAAATATGGTCATATGAAAATCTCACGTTATGAAAATATGGCCATATAAAACACTCAGGTCATGAGAAATATGGCCATATAAAACACTCATGTTATGAGAAATATGGCCATATAAAACACTCATGTCATGAGACATCAGGCCACATAAAACACTAACGTCATGAGAAATATAATCATATAAAACATTCACTTCATGAGAAATATGGCCACATAAAACACTCATGTTAAGAAAATATGCTTACATAAAACACTCACGTCATGAGACATATGGCCATATAAAACACTCACGTTATGAGAAATATGACCATATAAAACACTCACGTAATGAGAAATATGGCCATATAAGACACTCACGTCATAAGACATATGGCCATATAAAAAACACTCACGTCAAGAGAAATATGGCCATAAAAAACACTCAAGTAATGAGAAATATGGCCATATAAAACACTCACGTCATAAGACATATGGCCATATAAAACACTCACGTTATGAGAAATATGATCATATAAAATACTCACGTCATGAGACATATGGCCATATAAAACACTCACGTCATGAGAAATATGGCCATAAAAACACTCACGTCATGAGAAATATGGCCATATAAAACACTCACGTCATGAGAAATATGGTCATAAAAACACTCACGTAATGAGAAATACGGCCATATAAAACACTCACGTCATCAGACATATGGCCATAAAAACACTCACGTCATGAGAAATATGGCCATATAAAACACTCACGTCATGAGAAATATGGTCATAAAAACACTCACGTAATGAGAAATACGGCCATATAAAACACTCACGTCATCAGACATATGGCCATATAAAACACTCACGTCTTGAGAAATATGGCCATAAAAATCACTCACGTAATGAGAAATATGGCCATATAAAACACTCACGTCATAAGACATATGGCCATATAAAACACTCACGTCATGAGAATTATGACAACTAAAAACACTCACATCATGAGAAATATGGCCACATAAAACTCACACGTCATGAGAAATATGGCCACATAAGACACTCACGTCATGAGAAATATGGCCACATAAAACCCTCACGTCAAGAATCATATGTCTATATAAATCACTCACGTCATGAGAAATAAAACGATATAAAACACTCACGTCATGACACATATGGCCATTAAATAAACACTCACGTCATAAGAAATATGGCCACATAATACTCTCACGTCATGAGAAATATGACGGATATAAAACACTCACGTTATGAGAAATATGACGGATATAAAACACTCACGTCATGAGAAATATGGCGGATATAAAACACTCACGTCATGAGAAATATGACGGATATAAATCACTCAAGTCATGAGAAATATGGCGGATATAAAACATTCACGTTACGAGAAATATGGCTCTATAAAACACTCATGTCATGAGAAAAATTGCCATATAAAACACTTTCGTCATGAGAAATATGGCCATATAAAACATTCACGTTATGAGAAATATGGCCATATAAAACACTCACGTTATGAGAAATATGGCCATATAAAACATTCACGTCATAAGACATATGGTCATATAAAACACTCACGTCATGAGATATATGGCCATATAAAACACTCACGTTATGAGATATATGGCCATATAAAACACATGGCCATATAAAACACTCACGTCATGAGATATATGGCCATATAAAACACTCACGTCATGAGATATATGGCTATATAGAACACTCACGTCACGAGATATATGGCCATAACAAACACTCACGTTATGAGATATATGGCCACATAAAACACGCACGTCATGAGATATATGGCCATAAAAAACACATGGCCATATAAAACACTCACGTCGTGAGATATATGACCATATAAAACACTCACGTCATGAGATATATATGGCCATATAGAACACTCACGTCATGAGACATATGGCCATATAGAACACTCACGTCACGAGATATATGGCCATAACAAACACTCACGTTATGAGATATATGGCCATATAAAACACGCACGTCATGAGATATATGGCCATATAAAACACTCACGTCATAAGACATATGGTAATATAAAACACTCACGTTATGAGAAATATGGCCACATAAAACACTCACGTCATCAGAAATATGGCCATATAAATCGCTCACGTCAAGAGAAATATGGCCATATAAAACACTAACGTCATGAGACGTATGGTCATATAAAACACTAACGTCATCAGACATATGGTCACATGAAACAATCAAGTTTTGAGAAATGTGGCCATATGAAACACTCAGGTCATCAGACATATGGCCGCATGAAACACTCAAGTTATGAGAAATATGGCCATATAAAACACTCACGTCATGAGAAATATGGCGACATAAAGCACTCACGTCATCAGACATATGGCAATATAAAACACTCACGATATGAGAAATATGGCCCCATAAACCACTCACGTCATGAGACATATTGTCATATAAAACACTTACGTTATGAGAAATATGGCCACATAAAACACACACGTTATAAGAAATATGACCACATTAAACACTCACGTCATGAGACATATGGCCATATAAAACATTCACTTCATGAGACATATGGCCATATTAAACATTCACGTCATGAGAAATAAGGTCACATAAAACACACACGTTATAAGAAATATGGCCACATTAAACACTCACGTCATGAGACATGTGGCCATATAAAACATTCATGTCATGAGAAATATTGTCACATAAAACGCTCACGTCATGAGAAATATGGTCACATGAAACCCTCATGTCTTGAGACATATAACCTTATAAAACGATCATGTCATAAGAATTATGGCCACATAAAACACTCACATTTTGAGACATATGGCCATATAAAACATTCACGTCATGAGAAATATGACAATCACTTCGTAAGAAATATGACCATATAAAACACTCACATCATGAGAAATATGGCCACATAAAACACTCACGTCTTGAGAAATATGACCACATAAAACACTCACTTCATGAGACATAGCTCATTGAAAACACTAAAGTCATGAGAAATATGGCCACATAAAACACTCACGTCATGAAAAATATGGCCATATAAATCACTCATGTCAGGAGCAATATCATCATATAAAACCCTCATGTCATGCAACATATGACCACATAAAACACTCACGTCATAAGGAATATGGCCACATAAAACACTTACGTCTTGAGAACTATGGCCACATAAAATATTCACGTCATGAGAAATATGGCCATATAAAACACTCACGTCATGAGAATTATGACAACTAAAAACACTCACATCATGAGAAATATAGCCACATAAAACTCACACGTCATGAGAAATATGGCCACATAAGACACTCACGTCATGAGAAATATGGCCACATAAAACACTCACGTCAAGAATCATATGGCCATATAAATCACTCACGTCATGAGAAATATAACGATATAAAACACTCACGTCATGACACATATGGCCACTAAAAAAACAATCACGTCATAAGAAATATGGCCACATAATACTCTCACGTCATGAGAAATATGACGGATATAAAACACTCACGTTATGAGAAATATGACGGATATAAAACACCCACGTCATGAGAAATATGGCGGATATAAAACATTCACGTTACGAGAAATATGGCTATATAAAACACTCACGTCATGAGACAAATTGCCATATAAAACACTTTCGTCATGAGAAATATTGCCATATAAAACACTCACGTCATGAGACATATGGCCATATAAAACACTCACGTTATGAGAAATATGGCCATATAAAACAATCACGTCATGAGACATATGGCCATATAAAACATTCACGTCATGAGATATATGGCCATATTAAACACTCACGTTATGAGAAATATGGCCATATAAAACACTAACGTCATGAGATATATGGCCATATAAACACTCACGTCATGAGATATATGGCCATATAAAACACTCACGTCATGAGATATATGGCCATATAAAACACTCACGTTACGAGATATATGGCCATATAAAACACTCACGTCATGAGATATATGGCCATATAAAACACTCACGTCATAAGACATATGGTCATATAAAACACTCACGTTATGAGAAATATGGCCACATAAAACACTCACGTCATGAGACATATGGCCATATAAAACACTAACGTCATCAGACATATGATCACATGAAACAATCAAGTTTTGAGAAATGTGGCCATATAAAACACTCACTTCCTCAGACATATGGCGCATGAAACACTCAAGTTATGAGAAATGTGGCCATATAAAACACTCACGTCATGAGAAATATGGCGAAATAAAGCACTCACGTCATCAGACATATGGCAAAATAAAACACTCACGGTATGAGAAATATGGCCACATAAACCACTCACGTCATGAGACATATAGTCATATAAAACACTCACGTCATGAGATATATTGCCATATAAAACACTAACTTCTTGAGACATATGGCCACATAAAGAAATCACGTCACGAGTCATATGGCCATATAAAACACTCACGTTTTGAAAAATATGGCCACATTAAACACTCACGTCATGAGACTTATGGTAATATAAACCACTCACGTTATGAGAACCATGGCCAGATAAAAAACTCACGTCATGAGGAATATGGTCACATAAAAAACTCACGTCATGAGACATATGGTCATATAAACCACTATCGTCATAAGACATATGGCCATATAAAACATTAACGTCATGAGACATATGGCCACATGAATCACTCACGTTATGAGAAATATGGCCATATAAAACGCTCACGTTGTGAGAAATATGGTCACATAAAAAACTCACGTTATGAGAAATATGGCTTTATAAATCACACACGTGATGAGAAATATGGCCATATAAATCACTCACGTCATCAGAAATATGGCCACATAAATTTCTCGCATAATGAGAAATTTGGTCGTATAAATCACTCGCGTCATGAGAAATATGGCCACATAAATCACTCGCACCATGAGAAACATGGCCATATAAATCAATCACATCATGAGAAATATGGCCATATAAATCACTCGCATTATCAGAAATATGGCGATATAAATCACTGGCGTCATGAGAAATATGGATGACTCACGTCATGAGAAATATGGCCATATAAATCACTCTCCTCATGAGAAATATGGCGATATAAATCACTCGCGTCATGAGAAATATGGATCAGTCACGTCATGAGAATCATGGCCATATAAATCACTGGCGTCATGAGAAATATGGATGACTCACGTCATGAGAAATATGGCGATATAAATCACTCTCCTCATGAGAAATATGGCGATATAAATCACTCGCGTCATGAGAAATATGGATCAGTCACGTCATGAGAATCATGGCCATATAAATCACTCACGTCATGAGAAATATGGCCTATAAATCACTCGCGTCATGAGAAATATGGCCACATAGATTACTCATCTCACGAGAAATATGGCCGTATAAATCACACGTGTCATGAGAAATATGGCCACATAAATCTCTCTCGTCATGAGAAATATGAAGGATATAAATCAATCACGTCATGAGAAATATAAAGGATATAAAACACTCACGTCATGAGAAATATGGCGGATATAAATCACTCATGTCATGAGAAATATGACGGATATAAATCACTCACGTCATGAGAGATATAACCATATATATCACTCACGTGATGAGAAATATGGCCATATAAATCACTCACGTCAAGAGAAATACGGCCATATAAATCAATCTAGTCATGAAAAATATGGCCATATAAATTACTCGTGTCATGCGAAATATGGCCATATAAATCACTTTCGTCATGAGAAGTATGACGGATATAGATCACTCACGTCATGAGATATATGACGGATATAAAACACACACATCATGAGAAATATGACAGATATAAATACTCGCGTCATGAGAAATATGGCCATATAAATCACTCTCGTCATGAGAAATATGACGGATATAAATCACTCTGTCATGAGAAATATGACGGATATAAAACACTCACGTCATGAGAAATATGACGGATATAAATCACTCATGTCATGAGAAATATGACGGATATAAAACACTCACGTCATGAGAAATATGGCCATATAAATCACTCGTGTCATGAGAAATATGGCCATATAAATCGCTCGTGTCATGAAAAATATGGCCATATAAACCACTCTCGTCATGAGAAACATGACGGATATAAAACACTCACGTCATGAGAAAAATGGCGGATATAAAACACTCAGGTCATGAGAAATATTACGGATATAAATCACTCACGTCATGAGAAATATGACGGATATAAAGCACTCAATTCATAAGAAATATGTCCATATAAATCACTCACGTTATGAGAAATATGACGGATATAAAACACTCACGTCATGAGAAATATGGCGGATATAAAACTCTCACATCATGAGAAATATTACGGATATAAATCACTCACATCATGAGAAATTTAACGGATATAAAACACTCACGTCATGAGAAATATGGCGGATATAAAACACTCACATCATGAGAAATATTACGGATATAAATCACTCACGCCATGAGAAATTTGACGGATATAAAACACTCACGTCATGAGAAATTTGACGGATATAAAACACTCACGTCATGACAAATATGGCCATATAAATCACTCGCCTCATTAGAAATATTGTTTTATTAAACACTCACGCCATGACAAATATGGCCATATAAATCACTCATGTCATGAGAAATTTGACGAATATAAATCACACACGTCATGAGAAATATGGCCATATAAATCTCTCGCGTCATGAGAAATATGGCCACATAAATCACTCTCGTCATGAGAAATATGGCCATATAAATCACTCTCGTCATGAGAAATATGGCCACATAAATTACTCGCGTCATGAGAAATATGGCCACATAAATTACTCGCATCATGAGAAATATGGCCACATAAATCACTCTCGTCATGAGAAATATGGCCATATTAAACACTCATGTCATGAGAAATATGGCCACATAAATTACTCTCGTTATGAGAAATATGGCCACATAAATCACACACGTCCTGAGAAATATGGCCATATAAAACATTCACGTCATGAGAAATATGGCCACATAAATCACTCTCGTCGTGAGAAATATGGCCACATATATTACTCGCCTCATGAGAAATATGGCCATATAAATCACTCTCGTCATGAGAAATATGGCCATATTAAACACTCATGTCATGAGAAATATGGCTTTATAAAGGGGGATAATGCTGGGAAAGCTTATTTCAATTTTAAAATTATATACAATTTATTAAGTAAACGTCAAACGAAACATTGCATTATGAATGTATTACTATATGATTATATTAATACTATTTTTTTTTTTATAAAACCAGTTTGTCTTTTTGAATATTAGCGCTATTTTGTGTTATCGAGGGCTAAAAGACGATCAGTTAATCAAACAAGTCTTTCCTGCGATCTTAGAAGGTTAACCAGTACTCGAGCACAATCATCTCCGCAAGAAACGGTTAACTTTTCGCTTGGAATCAGCAGTCAGTGACGAATGACAATGAGACGCATTGTAGTACACGTATTTAATTCAAGACGGAGATTCTCACCGGCCGGTTATTCGAAGATTGTAATATTAAGAAGTGAAGTCATGTTAGTTTTGAAAATGCTTAAACATATAAAATGATATTTCGTTGGATTTGTTTTTTTGAATTTGAGGTATTTAATTTCATGTTTGATAGGGCCAAAAAAAAGTTTCCGGTTGGTTGACCGTCCTTAATCTTAGCTGCCGACTCTATTTTTCCCAAATTAAAAAAAAATCAAAAACATTATTTTCTTATTTTTATTTTTTTTCAATTAAGTCATATCCGTAACACAGCCACTGCAAATATTGATTTTGAATATTCTAATGTGTGTGCTGCACGATATCAAACATGGCCGTTCAGAGGGACAGAGAATACTGCCCGGAACAAATGGTTATTTTGTTATTCAGAAGTACAGTGAATCTTAAATGTACCTATCTCAATAATATAGCTTGGTTAACATACAACTACAACCAATGATCGGCTTATTCTGAACATTACTAGTACCTCGGGAGAAACAATAGAAAAACACAATCATACGTGGTATACACTATTTTTTACGGGCTAACCAGAAACTGGTATATTATTTAGGCCTAAGTAATTTTAGAAATTGCTTTAAGTGAAAATGTGTTAAAATAGCGATGTGTTCCTTTAAATAATAAAATTTTGTAATTTAACTAATATCTTAGATTTACATTGAAGTGTACGAAGATAACTGGTTAGTGATCGATTTTTGTGAAGATGTGCACACGTCCAGTGCATTGGCTGGGCAGCAATTTTGACGAAATGCAGTAAAGTGGCCTCCCTTGCATACGCAACTATCGGCCGTTGGGACATACTTGGGTTTTAGTGCACAACTCATGTGTCTTGGACATGCATTGTCAAGCTCAGAAAAACCAAGTGTTTAACTCTCGCTCATATAGAAGCCGTTAACGAGTCTTGTAAATATGTGCACACGTCCAGTGCATTGGATGAGCAGCGATTTTGACGAAATGCAGTAAACTGGCCTCCCTTGCATACGCAACTATCGGCCGTTGGGACATACTTGGGTTTCATTGCACAACTCATGTCTTGGACATGCATTGTCAAGCTCAGAAACACCAAGTTTTTAACTCTCGCTCATATAGAAGCCGTTAACGAGTCTTGTAAATATGTGCACACGTCCAGTGCATTGGATGAGCACCGATTTTGACGAAATGCAGTAAACTGGCTTCCCTTGCATACACAACTGTCGGCTGTTGGCACATACTTGGGTTTCAGTGCACAACTCGGAGACCGCGGCGTGGTTTAATGGTAGAGCGTCCGTCTCGCATGCGGAAGGTCGTGGGTTCGATCCCCGGTCGGGTCATACCAAATGTTACTAGAGGCTTCCTCGCTTCACGCTCAGCATTTAGAGGAGAGTTCTAAGTCTGGTCGGCCCGGAGTCAGTGTAATGTGACTGGTCGGGGTATCATACCATGTGTCTGCGGCATGATACTCCAGTGTGACAGCGCTCAGAATACTGTCTCAAGTAGACACCGTCGCGATATGACTGAAAAATTGTTGAAAGCGACGCTAAACACCATACAACAATACAACAGTGCAATAAAAGGCCGTCAACCAGTCTTGTGAAGTTGTGAACACGTTCAGTGCATTGGCTGGGAAGCGATTTTGACGAAATGCAGTCAACTGGCCGCCCTTGCATCAGCAAATGTCGGTCGTTCGGACATACTTGGCTTTCAGTGCACAACTCATGTGTCTTGAACATACATAGTCAATCTCAGGGTTTAACTATCTCTTATATAGAAGGCCGTCAACGAGTCTTGTGAATATCTGCACAAGTTCAGTGCATTGGCTGAGCAGCGATTTTGACGAATGCAGTAAACTGGCCCCGCAAGCATCCGCAGCTGTCGGCTGTTGGTATTCGTGTGTGTAATAAATAGATATTAGTTTAATGCCGATTGAAAAGCTTACCAGGGCTTATGTTTAATTGTTGCAACGTGCGACATCAGTCATGTAATGTTTTGCTTATATTCAACAAACCGTTAAAAAAGGATCCCATGTCTGATCAAAATTTAACACTGATCAGTTTTCAACGACTGTTTTGATCAGAATTTAATGTTGAAATGTGACCCGGGTCAATTTTCAACATTCAAAAGACAGTTTTAAAGTGACCCTTTTGATAATTTTTCAACGGTGTCAAAATTGAATGTTACACCCGGTAAGCGTTGACAGCGACTTTCTATTATAGTAACAGTGACATTAACCTTGACCTGAAATCGTGACGTACGGAAGAAGGGCGGACAGGCAAAATGACAGATGGACGGACATTGGTAGCACTATACCCCCCCTTACCACACCACGTCACCGCCCCCACCCCCCCCCCCCCCTTCCCATCCATTAGAATGGGCGTTTCGTTTCAAGTTTACAACTCTAGTTCGAATATCGATTTTGTCACGTTTGGGCTGCATTGAGATACGAAACCAGTCGGATTTTATTTCTAATGACAATGAGATGCTTTTTATCCATTCTAATAATTATCTTATTTTTCAATACATTAGCTCAATCGGTTACGTGTCTGACTATCAATCAAGGAGTCGTGAATTCGAATCCCCCGCCCGGCAACAGTCTCCGTGATGATTGATATACGACATTGTGTCTCATTATCATTCATCTCTCACCACTGATTCAAGTTGGAAATTTATCAGTTACTTGCGGAGATGGGGTGTTCTCGAGTACTGGTTAATCCCAGGAACCAGTGGTTAGGTTAACTGATCGTCTGTTAGCCCTCGATGGCATAAAATGACGCTAAATATTCAATCAATCAATCAATACATTTATATCGTTTTCTTCCTGATTTACTCCCTTTAAAAGGAGTTGAATAAATATCTAAACCATTAGCATTATTATTCAGATAATGCTTATTTATTTTAGTTTGTTTGCGATGAAATCTCAGAGCTTATATGAACCGCTCTCGAGCCCGCTTCCTGGGTAGAACCAGTACTGAGTGTTTTTTTTTATAAGAGGCATCGGTTCGAGCTTGAGATCGAACCCACAACCTCTGGCGTGACAATGTAAACTTTGTTTTCATATTTCGTTTTTATCTGCACTTAAACATAACGTAGGTTTCTTTTCTCTTTTTATTTTCATTATATTATTATATTCGAATGGTAGGTGACTATATATACGTGTTCTTTTTTTCTGTAAATATACTTCTTTCCCTGTAACACGATGCCTATACCAGGCGTATGTGTCCCAAAAATAGTTTTAGTATATATATATTGAACTACGATGGTAAAACATAATTATTATAAACAATTTTGTCGCATTTCCCGTCCAGAGTTCCGCCATTACATAAGTCTTAAAAAAATATTTAAATATAAGATTATGACGAGTTTCTCACTTCACTTTTGGTGAAAAGTGACAATTAGGCATCATGACATCACAAGATAAAAAGCACATACATTCATACAGAACAAAGTACCAAATACAGTCAGCTACAATTGGAATATAATGTGTACACCGTCTCGAGATCACTTAACTCTCATCGCTGATGTCGTGTGTTTGAGTCCAGCAAGGTTCAAAAACTTTGTGAGAAAGTTTGCCAGTTGCTTTCTGAAAGACAGTGATTCCATTCTTGTTACTTCTAAGCTTTTCCTCCACCAATAAGACTGACTATGCCACAATTATCCTGCAATGTGTTGAATAGTTTTATATGGTATTTAAACACATTGTTGATGGCAATATGGTTGGTCATAAAACATAATACAAAAACAACACGTTGTTGAAGCATGTCATATTTTTAATATTATAGCATTCATGGTAATATATTGTGCTGATGCCTACTCATAGCATTTTCATGTTTGTTAATCTCAGTAAAATATATGTAACAAATATAATCTACAGGGTTGCGTTCAATTCGATTAAACGTTCGCTAACGTTAACTTAGCTAACATATTTTTCTGGACACTTCCTCAACCCCAAATTAGCACACAGTATGCGATAATTTATGGGAACCAGCCATTAAATGTGTTTGCTTTTGTATAAGCATAATATGATCCACTCACCACGTGACTGTCGACATTGTCTACATGTTGAATTGTCAACATTTATATCACATAAACCAACATTACAATCTTTTGTAAAATCCAAACTTGAATCAAATCCTTCTCGCAATTGTTCAGAAAAGTTACAAAAGTTTGATGAAGAATTAGCACAAATAGTATCGGGTGATTTGATTCCACTGTCACCAGAATATTCAAGCACTTTTAAATCCCTAGATGTTTGTACTTCGGTGATTTTCATAGATAACACAGTCCAGTCATCACTCCCGTTATCTACATCATCAGAGCATTCTAGCATATCATCAACATTACCAGCAAGTCTGTCTATATTTGGTTTTATATAATCAAAGCACTCTTCAACCGTTTCTGTTTCCATCCGGCTGCATTCTGAATTTTGGGCCATTGAAAGAACTAACCACTCACTGCCACTGTTTAATTCACTGTCTGCATCAACAATTACCCAATCATCAGTCGCGTCACTTTTTCGCGGTGATTCCCTAATGCTTGAAGAAATATCCGAGAAGCCTGACTCACAGCTCGCCAAATATCCAATAGAACAGTCTGTTTCGTCACATGGTTTGATAGAACTTCCAATCGAACTGTAGGATTCCTCCAGTGAACACGTGCTCATGTTATCATCACTTGGTGGTGAATCTGGCATTCTGGGCGGGCTGTAATGATAAAATGATGTTTTAAAAATATGCAGATAAAATATACAGATATTATAACAAAGATATCATAACATTTCTAAAATTGTAGAACTTTAACAAAAATTAAATACCATCTGCACGTAACTTGCATCGCCGGAAACCCACGCGTAATCCATTCATCATTCATCAGAGATCGAATTCACAACCTCCCACATACGAGGCGGACGCTCTACCACTAAACCACCACTACGGTTATCCGTACTGGTACTTATATCTTATATATATATATATCTTTATTTACTCCAAATCCTCCTAAATGTACATTCACAACATAATAAGCTTTTTAAGCATTTCGTAAAGGTCTTATGTAGAAAGATAGAAAACTTACATCTACCTATTCAATTTTAATAAAATAGCACGCGAAGAATTAATAATTTGGCAAATTAATCATTCCGATTTCATAGGCAACTGTTTTCTTATAAATAAACTGTAAGCTGTGTGTAAGCTTAAATGGTTTACAGTGTTTTAGACATGCAAATAAAACTAGAATTAAAAATATAGCAGTTTGAAATAAAAATTTCAAGCGCTTGTCTTGAGTTTTTAGTTGCAGTACTTATAAATATTTTGTAATCATAAGTCACGACTTCAACAATTTTAAACACAGTTTGCTGGGATTCATCTCATTCTTTAGAGAATAACATTGTGTTTAGAAAGAATTTTTATTTGTAATTCTGAGATAAATGGAAGTTAAAGTATTTGAAAACGAGATTTCGTAAAATTATGTGTGAATATGCGAGCGTTCATGACATCTCAATCAGTTGCTTTTCTTTCTCTATATACATAAGTCCTTAATTTCCTGTAAAAAGAAGTAATAATTACCTTTCAAAGAAACATTCTTCGTCCCAAAGCCACTCGTCTTCGTCTGAACACGACGTAACAAAACTCTCGTCCAGGAACGCTGTATTCTAAACAGGAGAAAAAGAAGACAACTGGTGAAAACAATCCATATAGAACAGAACAAAACATACATTTTTATTTTTTTATAAAGCTAAATCAATTTGTGAAACGTAATTTTACATATAAGTTTATCGTGATATAAATTTTAATAAAATATAAGAATACAATGTGATTTAAACAGTTAACGTGCAACAGTGCACAAAGTACAAATCATTTACATGAATAACAATGTGCCACACGCTATCAAGCTCGACATTTGGTCGCGTTATGTGAAAATCAAACACATTCCAATAATATATTGTCCTATTTTTTTTAAAAATAATTAATGTGATTAAACACCATTTTCAACACATCACATGGCATATCCAAACCAAACTGGGCTCGGATTTACAACCTCAGCGGTGAGAGGTTGTTGTAATTAGAAGACAACGCCATTCAGCGACATTAAGCAGACGTGTGCATTTTACGATGAACAATCACAGATTCGCAGGCATGTCCTGGAACCACAGGGGAGTGATATTCGCGGTCTATATAAATAATCAAATGTATTAATTAAGCTTACCGACTCCACCCATAGTTTATAAGAGACATCTTCCAGTTGTTGGATCAGCGACATATTCCTCTCACAGTCGTGCTGAAAAATACATATAAATAAATAAATAAAAATATGCACATATTTTATTATTATCAAAATCTCACCTCTTTGAAATATACTTCACGCCTTTAAAAAACGAAATATTTTCAAGGTTGAATATTATTTTTATCCCAGTGTGTCGACCGCATATATTTGTTAAATTTGCAATTTGTCGTTTGTTCTTTGTGTAATGGGTGTAAATGCTTCTTTTATTTTTAGTTCTTTGTCATAATTGACAATTCCAACTGTGTAATTTGCGTTGTTACATATGCCTAAGTGCGTTGTACAACATGCTTACTGCATTTTTTAACATTTGCAATTCGAATCCTTTTGAAACACGTGATTATACTGAACTCGTTATATTATGACAGGAAGTATGTAACATTTACAATGATAGGATATAGTAGTATAGACAGATAGCAAAGTTACAAAGGTGAAATATTTCATTTCCCACAAAGAACGAAGAAGAAAGAAACATTCAAAAGCATTATCACTTTATGTGTAATTTTTTTTTTAAAAAGTAACTCATAGTTTCAAAAACTTGTGTTAAAACACAATTCAAAAAAAAATGTTAATATTCGTAACTTATTAAAATATTAAACGTTGGATACTTGGCAATTAATATCTGAAATTGTTTTTAAAAAATGTTACACATTGATGTCATATTTGTGTGAACCTGAGTAAAACGTATATTTTGATATTGCCTTGTTTCCGTTTAAAATCAACATACTTGATTTAAAAAAGTCAAAATCTTTTGTATTAAATGTTTAATGCCGCATAAAAAAGTATTGAATTGATTTAAAATCACATTATAAATACAAAAGTGCGAAGGTCATTGTAATTCATAATTGTTTGGAGAAGGAGTGGGTACTTTGATAAATTATCCGATTCCAATGTGATTAAAGCATATCAATAACTGATCAGTGTCAATTTGAAATATGAAAGGGGTTGTTAATTACTCGGTTACTGTTCTATTGTTGAAAAATACGTTTGTTGTCGTTAATTGATGGCTTTTATTACACCTTCGGCAGTTTGTCACCGATCTCTTTGATGGATTACTTTCATAATCACGTGGGCTTCACAATTACGTAATTATACATGCAAAGATCATATCCAAGCCAGATCGGCTTATCAGTAAATAAACAATTAGGTCACATTCAATCTATTTACGACTCATACTGAATGAGCCCCATCATACCAAGGAATCAGAAATGACAACACTGAATAAAAATTTGAATAATATCAACAAAAAACATTTCATAGGCGTAAGAGTCCCCAACCCATAATAGTTTACTCTGTCCTTAGGCTGCCCCCCCCCCCCCCCCCCCCCCCATAATTGAAACGCTCCTACGTCCATTCATTTCGATAATAAAGTTTGGAAGAATGCAGCATCACCATTTCCCATGGATTCTAAGATTTAACTGCAAGCTGTAGCAAATGCGTCAAATACCTGGACCAGAGAAATATCCGGCCTGGACATAGACAGTGATGGAATATATTACTTATTATGCCTCCGTTATAGACGTTAAATAAATAATAAGACTCAGTTGACATATTTCACCTCATGGCACATACGTGCTATGTTTATATCTACAAAGTTATTATAATATATAACAGTGTTTGACAGATGATATGGTTGGCCCGAGACACAATTATGTGGCATTTACCGGACCGTGATAAACATGATTATACGAGTAAGTAGGGACATTATGTTAATGCAATTAAGTCAAATATATTACATACTTTACATGAACATTAAAGTTTAATTTGTGTTGAATACGACTGGCACATATAGCATACCCGACATATATGTCGTCATACTAACTTACCCAGAAATTAAGGAAACATGAAATAATAATTAAAATTGTCAATGGAACACCACAAGAATTATCATATAAAATATGGATATAGCTTTGAGTGTGCACCCCCTACTGTATCATATAAGCTATGTGTATATAGAGACGTCTCCTGTTGTATCATGTATGCTTTGTACATATAGAACTGTGTATATAGACATCTCCTGTTGACTTGTATAGTAGACACCCCGTGATGTATCACATAAACTATGCTCTGACGTTCACTGTTGCATCATATAAACTTCTGCATATAGATTTGTATAGACATCCCGTTATGTGACAAATGCTTTGTATATAATTTTCCATAGGCACCTAAGTATACACCTCTACCGTATAAGTGACACACGAAATGTAAGTGACAGTTACAGCCCGTGCAATATACGGCTTGCTGACACAGAGACACTTACCTTTAGGTACTGCTGGATGGTATTTTCTGTTTTTCGAACAAGAGTTCTCGTCGGTGTTTCCGTAATGACATGTCTGGAGTAATCCGTTACAGAGGTTTCGAAAAGTTCACTAACGCGGTTATTGGTTGGGGTTTCCATTATAAGTTCTCTTTTGCAACCATGGGTTGGTGTTCCCATAACAAAGCGTCTCATGCGATCGTTGGTGGGTGTTTCCATGGCCCTTCCTTGTCCGTAAATCACTAACACTAAGGTCCTTACACGACAGTTCTGGTATCTAATCGGCCAGAATGTATAAACACGGCGTATACAACCCCGTGGGCTATCAGATAATCGCTGCTGCAGATCCCTTCACTACAAAATCTTTGTTGGCTTATCACTGCGTATACATACAGAAGCCATTGAATGTTGGAAGCAGTGTAAACAGTAACCGAGATGACACAGACCATATACCAGTCTAGTATGCACTGTGATTAATCGAGCGTGACGTTTTGAGTAAATTGACATGGAGTGAGAAACCAAACTTTGCTTGGCGTAAGATAGTTACTTTGAAGTTGAGATAATAATTAATAGATCATTACGACTGTATTAATTGTCTCTGCTATGGTGATAATTACGTTATTGACGTGTTCTGGTACGCTAGGTTTCCGGGGTTGGGGTCGGCGGACGTTGAAGGATCGCGGTTGTCATTTATGTATTTTACACACATCTTAGCGTTTTCTACATGTTTATATTAATATATAATGATTATAATATTTAATAATCATTTAAATAGAAACGTAGAATATGTTGACTACGGGACTATATGGCAACACAGTCTTGAGTACGGTTCTAGGGAATATCTTGGTTAGGAAATGCCAGGATATTCATTATAGAATTACACGAGACTACTTAATAAATATATAGTGACCAACTTTGCTAATCAGTTCTCAGCAGATCTGATCTGAGGGGATATCGTTTTTTTTAAGGATATATATATATTTTTTAATTTCAGTCACCAAAAATTTAATCACCCCGTAATAGGAACAGAACAGAACAGAACAGATATTTTATTTCAGACTTGTACATAAATACATCGTCATAATAACCTATTTACAATACATAATATCACGTAAAATATATTGTTAATTAATACATAAATTGTACCGCCATTTTTCATTTACATTTAAAGAAAGTTCTTTTTATTTTATTTTTTTTATTATCAATATCGAAATAATGCATGAAAAAATTTTTAAGTCATAAATTCATAAAAATAAGAGGATGAACAAATTTATTAAATATTTAAATGATTTTCTTTCATTGATTAAGTGAAATGTTTCCAAAAATAGATAAAAAATATTCAATATATTTACATAAACTATTAAACGTTTAAAATGCTGTTTCTTAATTTCAGAGATTTCTTAATATACTGAGCAAAACTGACTAAAATACTTTTATCATTTGTTTTAAGCAATTCCATAAGCTTGTACATAGACGGTCTTTGAAAAACATGTTTATTTATATACTTCTTTCTAAAATCACTGTAGCAAGGACAGATGCAAATAAAATGGTATATATCTTCTACCTCAGTAGTGTTACAACAAAGACAATATCTCTCATTTCTTGGAATGTGATTTCTTGCATAACGACCTGTTTGAATTCTAAGTGTATGTGCTGATAATCTAATTCTAGTAACAAACAATCTTAAATCGTTTTCGAGAATATCTAAATATTGTTCGTATGCAAAACTACTTTTGAAATATTTATACTCTTCTATAACATGATTATTGTTAATTGAGCCATACCATTCTTGGATAAAACAATCAATAACACGCATTTTGAATATACAAGGAAATGTTTTTTTATCAAAAGAAGCATCTGTAAATAAGTAAGAAAACCCATAATCATTTAATAGTTTCTTAACATTGGAAACCCAATTTTTACATCCTTTTGCACAATCATTTACACCTTGCTGATATAATTTATGTATAATGATATTGTCAGTATCAATAATTTTACACCAATACTTTACAATTCTACTATATCGGGTAATGTAAAGCGGATAACGTCCAAGTTCACCGTAAACCCCTGCTGTACATGTACTTAACCTAACGTTTAAAAGACGTTTACAAAATTTTAAATGAAGACGTTCAATTTCCTTCGACTTAGTGAAACCCCATATTTCAGAAGAATAACACAATATTGATCCAACAAATGAATCAAATAACTGACACAAAATTTTGGGTTTTAAATGTATTTTCTTACAATTTATCAATAAAACGTTTAAAGCCTTTAGAGCTTTACCTACTAAATGTTCGTTATTCAATGAAAAATTACCAGTATAATTAAAAATGGTACCCAAGTAATTAAAATCATCTACAACCTCCACATTTTGCCCATTATATGACCAATTCTCGCCATGTAATAGACGTCCGCGTTTTCGAAAGACCATAATTTTTGTTTTAGAACTATTTACTTCCAAACTCCAAATATTACAATATGTATGTAAACTGTTTAAGTTATTTTGTAACTCTTCTGGTGATTTGCCTAAAATTACCATATCGTCGGCAAAAAGCAATACTATTAATACTATGTCATCAATCAATAATCCAGAATCAGCCTTATTTTGCAAATACAGTTCTAAGTCTTCCATGAATAGAGATACTAAAATAGGCGAGATTACCTCCCCTTGACGTAAACCTATCGAATATTCAAAAAAGTCAGAAAAATTGTTACAACTTTTAACACATGACTTCACCTTTTCATACATATTTTTAATGACCCGTAAGAGTTTACCCTGTATGCCGGTTTTGTATAGTTTTAACCATAAAGCGTTTCTGTATATACTGTCAAAACACTTCTTCAGGTCAATAAAAGCTACGTAAAGACGTTTATTATTGTTTAAATAATTTTGTACAATAGAAATTAAAGCAAACATGGCATCCACTGTAGATCTGCCTTTCCTAAATCCAAATTGTGCATCAGAAATGCTGTCGTGTTTGTCACAAAAAAATTCAATTCGTTTGTTCAAAATGGTAGTAAACAGTTTAGAAAGACAACTTAATAATGTTATGCCACGATAATTACTAACATTATTCTTATCACCCTTTTTGTGTAACGGGATAATAATTCCCTCGGTCCACTGCTCAGGGAAACACCCCGAGTTTAAAATAGCATTAAAAATGTCGCACAAATATGGTGCTATAATATCGATACTTTCGATAAAATATTCATTTAATAAACAATCAATACCAATAGATTTGCCAGATTTTAACTTTTTCGTGGCAAGTAAAATTTCAGCAACGGTGATAGGTGTATCAAGCTCCTCGTTGAAATGTTCGGTATCGTTAAAATCGTGCTCGTTACAAAACGTCTCGGCTTCATTGTTTGTACAACTGCAAATATCTTCTTCTAAATTAGAAAAATAATTATAAAATTCATTTAAAGGAATTTCACTACTTTTATTGTTTTTATTATTATTTTTAAAATACTTCCAAAATTGCTGTGGTTTACAATGTCTTAGATTTTCTATTTCAGTCAATTTTTTTAGTTCAAAACGTCTTTTCTTACTACGCATAATATTTTTGTAAGTAGTTTTCAATTCGCAATAATGTTTCCTACTAACTTCTGTATTACACTGATTAAAAACACGCAACGCATCTAAATATCGGGTTTTAGCCGTAACACATTCGGCGTCGAACCATTCAGCGTTTTTTACGAAAGATTTATCGGTAAAAGAAATATTGCTCCTCTGCGCATGACGTTTTGAAAACAGTGGGTCAGCAATACCTCGGACAATATTGGTAAATTCATTAATTATCCTATTTATTGAATCTTGTGAAGCGTCAATATCGCGCGTTAGATGATTAAAAACAGGTAACTTTGCTATAAGACCCGATCTAAAAGTATTTTTATGAATACCATTCCACTTAAATTTAATCCCATCGCCGTTTTCAAGTACATGAGAACTTTTATTACAGCACAAAGAAAAGGTAATTGGTGCGTGGTCACTCCATTCATACATAGGTTTAATTTCAAAGTGAGAAATGCGTGGAAAATTACATTCTTTAGTGAGTAAATAATCAATGACTGAAGACCCGTTGTGAGATACAAAAGTGTACGCACCACTGCCGTAATCATCTCCGAGTCTACCGTTAACTATGCGTAAACGTGCCGACTTACATAAATCAAGAAGCTTGACCCCGTAGTTATTGCATTTTTTGTCAAGAGAGGCCCGGTTAATGTGAACGTCAGGAACATAACTGTCATCATCAATACAATCGTTAACTCGGTCGTGAATAATAAAATCATTCTTAGTTCCAACTCGACTATTGAGGTCACCTGACAAGAATACAGTGCCTAAATTTTCATAGTAATCAATATCAATTTCAAGCAACTCAAACAAGTCAACATTAACATTATTATAAACTGGTGAATCCTCTCCCCATATGTAAATGCCACATATATAAACATCATTTTCAAAATGAAAAAAGTTACGATCGAGTTTTAACCAAATTATGGTGTCATGATGATTTTTAACAATCTCAATACCGTCTTTCAGTTCTTCTTTATAATAAACTGCAATACCACCGCTACATCTTTTGGCCTTACGATTTTGAAATTTTCTATAAAAGTTATGAAATATGTATCCTGAAAGTTCAATGTCACTACTTGCACTTGTCCATGTTTCATATAAAAATATTATGTCATTTCCGGCTAGTATGTTTACAAAGTCATCACTGCTCTTTTTAACTGAAGACAGACCATTGACATTCCATGACATCACGTTCAGCTCATCCTCATCGTACCCCTAGTCCCTCACAGCTCTGCCGTTGATATACAAAGTATCGTATGCAATCCAGGATGTCTTGCCCTCTTGCCGCGCAGCCTTCATCCTCGGAACCAGCCTTCTTCTCCTCTCTACGATCTCCCTGGGGAATTGTTCGTTTACAAAATATGGAGTCCCTTGTAACGCCTTCCACTGTTTACGCACCAACTCCTTCTCTTTGTACTCGTGAAACTTGGCAACTATGTTTCGGCACCTGCCAGAAACCTTCGAACCCACTCTATGTACCCTCTCGAATACTATCTTCTCCACTATCTCTTTTGCAATATGCATTTTTTCAATAATAAAATCCCTCAGTTTCACTTCAGCGTCCTCGTTACTCTCTACCTGGGCCTCCGCAATGTTGGAAAAAAGCAAATTGTTCCTCATTGACTGCGATTGTAAATAAACAATATCATCTTTCAGGGCATTTTTCTCTTTCTCTAATGAAATAACTTTATCATTTAGAATGCCTATAGAAAAGTCAGCACTATCGGTTTTCTCCTCCACCCTATTTATCCTCTCGTCTGTCAACTTATTTCTGTCCTCTATAACAGTCCACAACTTCTTTAACTCCTTGTCAAACCCATCAAATTTAATTTTCATCTCCTCCAAAGCACCCAGTCTCTTATTCATGTTAGTTATTCTACTGTCTATCTGCTTCAAGCATGCCATAATGTCTGCATTTGTTGGCTCATTACTACGCAAACCCCCTCCAGATGCCATGTTTGATTTAGTAGTAGTAGTAGTTTTGGGTAAAACTGAGTCAGCGTCCGATTCTTTGGCACTCTCAGAAATAATTGGTGAATTAAATACTTTATCACTATTGAAACTTGTCTCATTTGTATCGTATAACACGGAGTTTGTTTGGTTCAAAATGTCACTCACCGCTACTTCACTAGCCTCCGGCGGGCCTCCCGATTTAAACGCCTTGCTTTGTTGACATTGGTGACTTTCACTTCCATTACTTCCACTACTCCCTCTATTCTTCCTTTTCACCTTTCCTCTCATGACTTACTAATCAAACATGGTCCAAACAATTTCTAGTCCAATTTCCAGAAGAAAAAACGCACTGGTTACAATGTAAATCATTATTTTTTATTACTTTTATCAGAGCTCCGAAATATGGCGTCCATTACATTGGCTTGTGTCACGTGATTCCGTGGGGGTCGGGGTGGACCATCCCCCAACAAACCGTACAAATAATTGACATGCATGTTTTTATATATATTTTGTAAGTATGTATAACATGGAGCAAATAAAAAACAATGCATATTATACAAGCTATATAAATGGAGAGTTTTTTATGTCATTATAATTATATCAAAGGAGATCACCAAAATGATTGATTTTAACATTATCTTTAGCATGATATAGTTCTAAATTAATCAAAAGACAAAAGTAACATGAAGAATAAGATATAATTATATATGGAATAAATGATCAAGACAAACAAAAATGATTACAGAGATCTTTTCAATTCATACATTTGACTTTTCACCAAGTAAAAGTAACGACATTTTTTCACGAAAACCCAGCCTTAAATATCACAAATAAAAGAATTATTATACCAAGTTTTATTTCTACCAGGTATTCCAAACGGTTTAACAATAAGAATTATATAATAAAAAAATTACAGTACAAAAAATAGCAATAAAAAAAGGCAAAATATTTCTTTTGGATATGTGGCTTCGCTTTTTCAAGTGAGAACAAAAAAAAGGAAAAGAGAAACCACAGGGAACACATTTGGCAGTTTGTTTAAACATATTTCATTTAATTGATGATTGGTCTAGGCAACTGTTATGAATAAACCTGAAACCATTGAAGCTTGGTGTCTTTAGTGCAAATAAATGGTATTTTAAATAATTTATTCCATTCCTTATCTATATTTAGTCAATATTGATTCCATTTAGCAATGGATGTTGGTAATACACTGGACCTATTAAGTACATCATAAATAACTCGACAACCTTTCTTTGTACTTGTTATAACAGAAACTATAAGTGGGCTGACAGGATTTTCTAATTTTATTGCTAGGTGAGTAAACTTGAGAGTTTGAAGGTAAGTTCGTACTGCGGCAATCATGCCTTCATATTCTATAAAATTTGAATGAACAGAATTTTTTTTAAATGATATAAAGGACAAAATATTACCGTTTTCATTCATCAGATCATTGATCATTATTATGCCTTTATCATACCATCTTTTGTAAGAAAAACACTTGACCTTCCTATCTTAAGGTTATTGTTGTACAATAGAGGTTGAGTTAAAAATTGTTTCCATGACGATGGTTTTGTAGCAGATATTAATATAAAAAATAATTATGGCGCTTTTTAGGTACGAGCAATCTGCCGGGTGCTTCTTTACAAAACATCACAATTTAAATAAATCTTTTTTTAATACAATTTTAATCCATTGTGTACCACTATGTGATACACAACGGGAGATTAGCGGCGGTTGGTCACATTTTTTTAACTGAACTTTCGGGTGACACATTTAGTATTTCTTTAATAACTCTTTGAACCTTTGTCTGATTTGATACTTTGGTACAATGTAGAGCTGATAAAATGTTGACTGTTTCCGATTTTCAATTAATTACTGTTTTTCATCTGAATATGAATTATCCCGCATACAGTTTAAACGAAAAATGTTGAATTCTTTACGAAATGTTTATTTGTTTAACAAGAAGGTGGTGTACTTGTTTATATACATGTCTCTGGTATATCATGTACATATAGGTTTGTTCTATGTTCATAAATATGACCAGGCCGCGGTATTTTTTTTTAAAGAAAGAGGTAAACTTCATTTTTTTACCTGAGTTTACACTAAAGATTTTTCTAGATACGGCGACCAGTAACTTTGTTCCATGTAATGTTATGTTTCAGATGTCACTGATGTCCCTTTGGGTTCAGTTTCTGAATTAAATTTGAAACTTGTCTCTGTTAAGAACGCGAATACATTCATTATCGACATGGACGATCAAAATATAAGTGTCAATTCAAATGTGAGCATCGTCAGTTTTCCCTAACTGCAGCTTTTGTCCAGCCTAGTCCTAGAAGTGTTTATATGTCTCTGGGCCTGGCAGTGACCAAATAACTGGACATGTCACTTGTCCTGATGAAAAGCCGCATATATTATAACGACGAGAGTTTTATGGGAGCCGCAGTTTACTGAATCTGTTCCGGAAGTCCAATACTCACTCTATCCAAACGGACGTAACACAATTCGAACAATCAACTTCTTTTTTCTGGTAAAATAACTTCTTTAGTTTGTATTTATACTGTATAACAACGAATCACTTTCCCATGTATAATCTAGGTGACTATTCAATTGTTAGAGAGGATTATAGTGTTAAATCATTCGATAAACATGCAGAAACCGGTTCATTATACTTTTTGACCTTCTTATCTTTCAGTCGGGCCACGACACTTCTCTCGTTACTTTCAGCAAACAATTTCTGATTATTACAGGACACCGTTTTTCCGATGACAGGCATTTGCATCACTGATTAACATAGAAGTTCAGTGAGATAATTTATGTGAACTATGTAAATGACTATCCTTCTAATCCGAAGTATTTCGTGCTGAATCACAGCACCTTTCTGGAATAATGCACTGTGGGAGTGAAAACAACGGGAATCGACCCATGGACCTCTCGGTCTCGGAGCAACCATGCCAAACTATACAATACTGGCATTCGCGGTAATAGGTATATCGCGGTATTAGGTATAGAAGGGATAATACATGACAAGGGTCAGTAATGATAATATTGTTTTTTAGTTATTGATATTGAAGTTTGCATTGGCAGCAGGCTCATTGATCATTATTATTTTAATAACAAAGAAAATGGGCTGACATTGAGTGATAATGGCTACATCATATATCAACACTCTTGACTATTATGTGACTATAGGTGCTAGGTGACGTCAATAAAAGATAATGACAGGAAAGACAGTAAAAGAGGTTGGATAGTTAAAAGGTAGAAATAAGAATAAAGTGAGTCCAGCTTCGTTTTCACCTCTTCAACAGTTATGGTAGCTGTGGCCACCACAGTAAATTGGAATTACAAGCTACTAATTGTTGCTGGACCCCTACAGACTAGAACTAAAGTGGTGACAGCCCTGCTTGAATGATACCAAGTCGGAGACTTCTGTTTCTGTTCCATACTGTAATAGTTCGTGGAAAGAATGAATTTCTGTAGTATGATGTGGATGTAGACAGCTGGCGGAATTTGCTGGAGTGGGAGGATCTGGTATAGCCCTGGGCTGGGGTTATATGGCAAGGATGTCCACAATTGTATGTCATTGGTAATCATGAACATCATGTCAGAGAGGTTTTGGTCTGACAGGATACCAATGTCTCCCATCCCAGGTGATCTAGCATGGAAAAGGCACTGCTGGTGTTGTGATTTATATTGGTTACATATCTGGCAGCTGTCTTCTCTACCATCACCAGTTGATGTGTCTGATCCTTGGTGAACATGGTCCAGAATGTGTAACAATGCTCCAGGTTCTGTCACACAAGGCTATGACTAGTTTGTACTTGTACACTCATCAACAAAGATTGAAACTTTTGATTGAGTTGCTCATATTTTTACACTAATATGACAGCAAACCTTTTTTTCATTGTAGTTGTCATTTATTGCTGTTTATATTCTAGTTAAATAATAATTAAGTGTAATTCAGCAAAATACAGCTTATGTCATTGTTAAGGAGTATTACCAGTACGGTATATATCACAGCATTTTCAGGACAGATCCACAGTTTGTTGTTGAGGGTGGGTGTCGTGGATCTTCTAGTGATTTGTAATAGTAGTCTGTTGTACCGGTAGTCAGTGATTTATATATACTGCTATGTATGATGTTTTCTATCAGCAGTGAACAAAGATGTTTTGTGTGAGGCGTTTGATCAGTTCTGCAGGAATTTTCAACAATCTTGTGACGAAACCTGCAGCTGTGAGATGTATGGCAACTGGCACTGAACGGGTCCTTATTACAATGGATGATAAAACAGGTATGTTTATGCTTGGTTTAGATGGAATAGTTTGTGGTTGAGCGCCAGTTTGTACTGTGTTGTGGGCTAAAATGTCGTACCATACTTGGATTGAGTGTGATCAATATTTCTGATTCCTTGAAATCCTTGAGCTCATGTACTGTAAACTGCTTGAGAATGCAATACAACTTATAAATACTGATGCTAAGGGGGGGTAGAGAGATGTTTAGGTAAGTGGCCCAGATAAGGTGATTTTGTGGCTATTTTACCCTCATAGTTTAGCTAAATTTATACACCTTAGTTTTCAAAAATGGAGGTAAATTTACCCCTAACTTTTAAAAGTTGGGGATAAAGTTACTCCTCCAATACAATTTTTTTGAACTGAAATATGAAAAACCTTGTTTAAAATACATACATGTATAATGATTTTGTATCTTGGAGACTTGTGTGTCTTAGACAGCAAATTGAAAGTGTAAATTGCTTAATCTAAATAATATAATGTAAGTAAGTAAAGTTTTTAATTGAAATAAATGAAAATTCTGAATTTTTGCAATAAGTAAGATTTTAATGTATCTTTCAACTGTTTCATTACCCTCACCTCTGAAAATCTTGGAGTTAAATACCCCATCTTTTCAATTTTAGGGGTAAAATACCTTTCATCAATAAAGTTATCTGGGGCGCTGTTATGTATATATAGCTTCTGGCTAATTGTCCATTGATTGTTTTTACTTTCAAGAAGACCTGCAGGTTTATGAAATCTAAATCATCCAAAATTAAATATTTTGTCAATCATTTTCTTCAGCTATCCTCAAGTAACTGGGTTAATCATCACATTAGAATGCCATAAATAAAAATTTGCTAATATACTACATGTGAAACACAGGAAGGTAGTTTAGGGGGTTAGAAATGAGTGCTTACTGAGTCATTATTATTATACTCTACTTGTCCAGGAGTTGCTACAATGAAGTTGAATCGTCCCCCTGTCAATAGTTTGAACTTGGACTTCCTCACAGACATCGCCATTGCTCAGGAGAAGTTGGAGAATGATAAATCATGCCGTGGAGTCATCCTCACCTCGGTTAGTTAGTCCTATAATGTGAAACTCGTGATCTGTACTAAACAAATAATAAATCCCAACTTTGATATAATGGCAATACTATGGTAAAACATAATACTGTGGTGTGGTAAAGTGTCCGCCTTGTGTGGGTACGACCCCCACCTGGGTCATTGCCAAAGACTTGAAAGATGGTACTAGAAGCTTCCTTGCTTGTCATTCAGCATTTAGAGGATAGTTCTAGGTCTGATCAGCCCAGTGCTCAGAATATTGTCTGAAGTAGATGCTGTCACGATGACTGAAACATTGTTGCAAGCGACGTTAAACACCATACAACAACAACAGAAAAACATTAACTAAAAAAAAGAAAAACGGGAAATGTTGACCTGTTCATGATTTTCTTATAATATAACAATAGATGAATAACAATGACATAGCCATCTATTATATTCTGATTTTACGATTCAATAAACAGACCACTATAAAATATGTTATTTAATATGCAGACCACTTTAAATTATATTATTGAATAAACAGACCACTTTGAAATATCTTATTCAATATGCAGACCACTTTGAATTATGTTATTGAATAAACAGACCACTTTAAAATATGTTATTCAATATGCAGACTACTTTGAATTATGTTATTCAATAAAAAGACCACTTTGAATTAGGTTATTCAATAAGCAGACCACTTTGAATTATGATTTTGAATAAACAGACCACTTTAAAATATGTTAGTCAATATGCAGACCACTTTGAATTATGTTATTCAATAAACAGACCACTTTAAATTATGTTATTCAATAAAAGACCACATTGAATTATGTTATTCAATAAAAAGACCACTTTAAATTATGTTATTCAATATGCAGACCACTTCAATTATGTTATCAATGAAAAGACCACTTTGAATTATGTTATTCAATTAACAGACCACTTTAAATTATGTAATTCAGTATGCAGACCACTATAAATTATGTTATTCAATAAACAGAAGACACAAAACTGACACAAAGTTGTAGATGAGATCACTTTAAATGTTAATATGAATTCCAATATTGCAGAGCAACAACAAGGTATTTTGTGCCGGCCTTGATATATTTGAGATGTACAAACCTCAACCAGACAGACTTTCAGAGTTTTGGCGGACCCTACAAACTGTGTTTATGAACTTCTATAACAGTCGACTTGTAACCATTGCAGCTATTAATGTGAGTATTTTGTATATGTGTATATGCAGGGCAATGAACCAACGTGACTTTTTGGTATCATACATTTTCTAAAAATATCTCTCACTTTAGGTAAGATTTACATGTTTAACTTTCTTACTATTCAACATAATTAATGCGCACATCCTTAGAAAATAATGAATATTGAAGTATTGAACAACAGTATTGATAGTTGTTTATATCTTTTATTTTTTGAATGGGGTTTAATGCCATTTTCAACACTTTCAGGTTATATAATCATGGCATATCCAGTTTTAATGGTGGGGGAAGACCTCAGAATGAAACTGAGTAGAACCACTGTCCTTCCGCAAGTAACTTGCAAACTTTCTCACAAAATTTTTGAGCGGTGAGAGGTAAGTGATATTGAGACAACGCCTTAGACAACTTGGCCGCGAGGGAACCCTGTTCTATTTCTGCATGCTTAGTACTGGTTCCACACTGGAAGATTTGAAGCATGCATTTTTGATTTAAGTAAGTTGTAAGAACTTGTTTTACAATCAGTGTAACAGAACTTAACTAAGTAAAACTAATTACTTATTACAGGGTCACAGCCCAGCAGGAGGTTGCTTACTGTCTATGACATGTGATTACAGAATTATGGCTCCAAATTTTACCATTGGCTTGAATGAAACACAGTTGGTGAGTAAATTGTTTTTTGATACCGGTAATATGAAACGAGAATAATGTGCATGAA
The DNA here is from genome assembly GCA_029582155.1 of Panopea generosa. Lineage (NCBI taxonomy): Eukaryota > Metazoa > Mollusca > Bivalvia > Adapedonta > Hiatellidae > Panopea > Panopea generosa. Next base: position 11,933,725 of record CM055895.1, on the reverse strand, counting down.
AAATAGGAAATAAAAAAAGTGTTTATTTAATTTTCTTAGAGGTAAGACTTTAAAGCTGCATTTTGTAACCAGTTCATCTCTAATGGTTGCATCTCAGAAAAGCTGCATTTTGTAACCAGTTCATCTCTAATGGTTGCATCTCAGAAAAGCTGCATCTTGTAACCAGTTCATCTTTAATGGTTGCATCTCAGAAAAGCTGCATTTTAAAACCAGTTCATCTCTAATGATTGCATCTCAGAAAAGCTGCATTTTGTAACCAGTTCATCTTTAATGGTTGCATCTCAGAAAAGCTGCATTTTGTAACCAGTTCATCTCCAATGGTTGCATCTCAGAAAAGCTGCATATTGTAACCAGTTCATCTCTAATGGTTGCATCTCAGAAAAGCTGCATTTTGTAACCAGTTCATCTCCAATGGTTGCATCTCAGAAAAGCTGCATTTTGTAACCAGTTCATCTCCAATGGTTGCATCTCAGAAAAGCTGCATTTTGTAACCAGTTCATCTCTAATGGTTGCATCTCAGAAAAACTGCATTTTGTAACCAGTTCATCTCTAATGGTTGCATCTCAGAAAAGCTGCATATTGTAACCAGTTCATCTCTAATTGTTGCCTCTCAGAAAATACTTGGCCTGACTGATACTTATCTTAAATTGGACATCCATGTTAACAACACTTGCAATAAAATTTAATTTTAACTAACGCTTCTCAGAAGAATGTCTAAGTATTTGACACATGAATGAAAGACCGCAGCGTAGTCTAGTGGTAGAGTGTCCACCTCCCATGCAGAAGGTTGTTGGTTCGATCCCCCCACCGGGTCATACCAAAGACTATAAAAATGGTACTAGAAGCTTCCTTACTTGACACTCAGCATTTAGATGAGAGTTCTAGGTCTGGTCGGCCCGGTGTCAGTATAATGTGACTGGGTTGGGTATCATACCATGTGTCTGCAGCATGATACTCCAGTGTGACAGCGCTCAGAATACTGTCTCAAGTAGACACCGTCGCGATAAGACTGAAAAATTGCTTAAAGCGACACTAAACACCATTCAACAACAACATGAATTAAAGTTAATTTTCTACAAAGCCTATATGGTCCCAATTTTTTATTATTGTTCTATTATCGTGAGCAACTGTAACACAACATACATTTCTAAGATATCTCATTTGCAAATCAGCCTCTTCATACTCCATCTATTCATCTTTTTAATAAACTTTGAAGGTTATCTTATAAAAATAGCTACAAATTTCATCTAGGAATACTTGTATACAAGGTATTAAATGATTTAACGCCTGCTTATATGAGTAATTTAATTATTCTTTCTGATAACAATAGGTATAATTATACAGAGAAATTACCCATCTTAAACCAAAAACAGAGTATATTAAACAGTCATTCAGCTACTCTGGCATGCTGATATGGAATTCAATTCAATGTTTAGGTAATTTCTTTATTTGGATTGCCACAATTTTTATCTAGCAGTACGAAGCAGGAAACAAATTAATTTAACATGGTTCTTGTCTTTTCAGGGAATTATTCCACCATTCTGGTAAGTTTCTTTTACATTTACATGTGGATCATGGTGACTTTATTCCATGATTATATACAGATGGTGAAAATAATGAAGTTTTTAGCTTCTTTTACAGCCAACAGGGCTGATTAGCTCAGTCAGTTACGTGTCTGACTATCAATCCAGGGGTCCTGAGGTCGAATCTCCTCCCAGCAACAGTCTCTGTGTTCTTCTCTCATTGTGATTCAAGTGGAAAAGTTTTCAGTTACTTGAGGAGATGGGGTGTGTGTTCCAGTACTGGTTAACTTTTCAGGATCCCAGGAAACTGTGGTTAGGTTAACTGATCATCTGTTAGCCCTCAATGGCATGAAATTGACGCTAAATATTCAATCAATCAATTCTTTACAGCCATGACATGCCAAAAGACTGTAAATAAGATACCAGCAGTTTCATACCTCAGTGCCCACATAATATTTTTTTTATAATGTTGAGCATCATGTTTATGCCATCGAAGGCTACCAGACAATCAGTTAACCTAGCCACTCTTTTCTGGGATCCTAGAAGGTTAACCAGTACTCAATCACACCAATTTCTGCAAGTAACGGCCAATATCCACTTGAATCTGTAGTGAGAGACAAATGATAATGATGTGCAATGGCGAGTATCAACCATTGTGGAGACTGTGACCGGGTGGTGAGTTGAACACACAATCTCCGGATTGATTTTAGTCAGCCGTGCTACTGACTGAGCTTACAGGACCAAGTGCTCTTACTCCCTTGAATAACACTGAAAATCAAAGATGGGTAAAAAAAAAAGTCTCAAAATTTAAAAAAAAATTAAAAATGTAAGGTACTAGGGAATGCTGGCTTAAACAATTACTAGTAGGTATGTCATGAAATTATTGTATATCGAACTCTCAAACTGTTATACAATTCTAACTGAACAAAAAAACTCAAAATAAACCCTTGTAAATCAAGATAAAATAAAAAGATAAAAGCTATTGAAATCCCTCTATAACACAATTTAGCATATAATCATGCATTAATTGACATGAAAAAGGGGTTACGTGATTAAATTAAGTTTATATGGCAGGTAACATTATAAACTTTTATTCAGATTACTTGGATTTCTTCTGTCAAAGTTGTGTCCAAGGTATTGTGATTATATTTATTGTCAAATTTTGAAACCTTACCTTTTTGTATTTTCTAAGCTTTCCCTGATAATTCTGTAGAGAAAGGATCTTCTAGCATTCTCCATGTATACTATCCATCTACTGTTGATTTAGTTCCGTTCATATACAGGTTCTTAGAAACCATGGTGAATGTAGTCGGCCAGCGCCAGGCAGAACTGTGTTGTGAGAAGGGGTTGATGTTAACCACAGAGCAGGCTTTCAAAATTGGTCTTGTAGATGAGATTGTGTCACCAGAGTCAGTACAACAGAAGGCAGAAAATGAAATTGCAACATGGCTCAAGTTACCAGGTAATATTTGCTCTTGTTATTTGGTATGATTACAAAGCTCAGTTCCTGCAATTTGGAATGAAAGCAATATTTGTTTCTTTCCATGTCATACCATAAAAAAATACCACGGAAAAATGTACTCTTGAATTATAATTCAGGTGGCTTATACTTAGAGTAGATGCTTGAATGAGAGCTAGAGCATCCGGCTGTTACTAAATTTGTTTGAATATTTAGTGTCATTATATGCCATTGAGGGCTTACAGATACATTAGTTAACCTTAACACTCATTCCTGGGATTCTGGAAGGTAACCAGTATTCAAGCACACCATTTTCGCAAGTAACTGATAACTTAATCTCAGCAATGAGAAACAAATGACAATATTAAAGAGGCCATATCGTCTATCAGTGATCATGCGAAGCCTGTGGCTAGGCAAGGATTCGAAATCATGACACTAAGAAGTGCTACCGACTGAACTAACCGGGCCCAGCTGTTAGAGCTTTTCTTTTATCACGGTATCAATTTGTCAGTAAAAAAAGGACACTGTTATGAAGTATGCTGTATGGCTTGGATAAAATTATGTATTTAAAAAATGAACAGACTGGTGTAACATCATGTTAATCCTAGAAAACGGTAAACTAAAATATTTGTTAAGTAAAATAAATGTACAAATTTAGCGGGATGCAAGAAAAAAAATTGATCATGAATATACAATTGACACAATGGGATTCAAACCCTTGGTGTCACAGTTTAAGTAAGCACCCAAAAAACAAGTGAAACATTGAATTGGAATATCAGTATGTCAATTTAATACCAATAAAAGATTACTTTATTATCATATTTTCATCTATGGGACAAAAAAAATCCTGTGTTCAAGACCATACAACTTTGTTCCATGTTCAATTCATGATTTCATGTGTTGTTATATGAATCCTGGGAAATTGTGTTGGATGTAAAAAAAACATAATTATGAAGATATTGATTTCTTAAATACTTACCAATATTTTCTTGGAATTTGTTCTATCATACTAATAAAAACTGATGAAAGCAAAATATGTTTTGTACACCTAAAAAGTTGTAATATAGGGTATACTTATATATAAAAAATATGATTCTTTTCGGGTTTCAACCATTTACATGAGTACTGTCCCTTTTTTAAAATATAAAAGCAGTTAAGAGTGCACATGTCATGGTGACACATGCTTGGATATTTTAATTTCTTATTTGGCCATAATTTATTGCTAGATTATCATCCCCGCCAACCCCTAATTTCATGCCACCCCAACCCTTTTTATTTTCATAAAAAAAATCATAGATAAAAAAATATTAAAAATTGAAAAATTAAATAAAATCCTCCACCCTCTCCCATTTAAGAAAAAAATAGATGAAAATCTAGCAATTAATAAATAATGGCCTTTAATAGCATAATTTAGAGATGTAATTTTGATAAATATAGTCAAGTCGACATGAGTGTCCCTCTGACCATCAGTTTGTATTTCCTTATCCACAAGGCAATGTATTCCTTCAATACTTTTATAAACCTTTCAGTTTGTTTTAACTTATTTATTTGATTGTGAAACAAGTTCTAACAACTAAACAACACTAAAAGTCTTCCTATGCAGATAAAATGTCTTGCTCAAGGACACTACACACAGCTGTGACGGAGGTTCGAACCTATGACCCCTCGATCCCGGGGTTCAATGCTTTACCACTGGACCATTCCCTCCACCTGATTTTGAACATTAATTAATTTAATTGTGACAGGAATATTTAATGATAAACATCCAGTCTTTTATTATTGGTCAAATAAATCACATATACTTTGTGACTGTTTTGGACATCATGCCCTAAAAAATCATTGTTCTTTTGTACTTGGGCTGTTTTAAGTTGACCAGTATATACACATCTGAGTATCTCTTCCACCTGTAATTATACATATCACCAAACAAAACAGTATACATGTGATATCTTACCAAAACAATAATTTTTCTTTGTAGATTTTGCTAGACAGTTGACAAAGACACAGTTACGTAAACCTCTCGTCGACAAGTTGATGTCACGGCGAGAAGAAGACATTCAACACTTTGTAAACTTCATCACTAAAGATTCAGTTCAAAAGGCATTAGAGTTCTACCTTGAGGCCCTCAAAAATAAAGCGAAGAAGTGATTTTGATAATAAAAAGAAAGAGTTCTGTTTTATCCATTAATATAAAGATCTTGTGATTAAGAAAGTGATATTAAAATGTTAATATGTTTAATGTTCATTGTCATAGTCAAACTTATCTTTAGCAAGTGGTTACTTGATAAAAGTTTAGAAAACATAACCAGATCATGAGAATAAACAGTGACTGTATAAGGCAAGCGATCACAGGTGACAAATTAATAGGTGATCACTAAAATGTGATCAAATAGAAGACCACAAACTCAGGTGCGCTCTTAACTTGTAATCATATTCGTGCTTTGGTTGACAATTATGGTTTGATGTACCTTGTATATTTATATTAACCGCTAGGAGAACTTCACTACCTTGCACTGAGTTTGTTTTTATGCTAGAGAATTGATTGCAGAAGTGTATATATTTTCTGTTAGAAATTTAATTTGCTACATGTATGCAAGGACCTTAAGTCCTTTATGTACAACTATCAACACATCTTCAAATGATGCACTCGCTTGGATGTCTAATTTATCTTTCAGGTGTTTTTCTCAAATACTTGTGAACCTCCACCAGCAGCCTAAGTTATTATCTCAAGATTATATTTTATTATCTTAATAAATATTCAAATAAAAAAATAAAACGCACAAAGTTGTTTAGTTTTTTTCTCATCCAAATTTATATTTTAACCCTTTACTCCATAGATACACGTTTTCCCGCACCAGTCACAGAAGGCCTTTGAAAACAGTGCAGGAAGAGTTCAGATTGCTCATAATAAGCACTCTGAACACTTCCTGCACTGTTTTCCAGTCTGTCAGTTGATATATAATAATTCACCCAATAATTCAAAAGGCGTCTATATTAGGTATCCAAAGGCGTCTATATTAGGTGTCCAAAGGCCTTTATATTAGAGGTGTCCAAAGGTGTCTATAATTATGAAGTAAAGGGTTAAAGCAAACCATTGTATATTGTAGCACAAGTTTGTTCCTGCATGGAAGGGGTACAAGGCATATAAGTATTAAACCCTTTGTTCAAACCTCTACACAAAGAGATAATTTATGCCAAACATGACAAATTTCTTAAGAAAATGATTTTGTTATTCCTAATGTTTATCCTTTTGGAGCCATTCCTGCCCCCTTTAGACAGTGAAACCCAGTCCTTTTTACAAATCTGAACATTCTTGGCCAAACAATCTTCTGTGAAAATACAGGCAAAATTAGTTCTATTTTAAAGATATATATAAAATTATATCAATGTTTATTATGACAATTGTGTCCACTAAATGAACCCTTGGAAAGGGGTCATTTCTAACCCCAGGGACACAATTTGTAGAAATCTAATAGAACTATTGTTGGTTATCATTACTACTCAAATATTTTAAAAATCTGTTCATGAGAAGAAGATTTTTTAAGTTATAGATTATTTTTAGTACCTCAACAGTGGCCATTTTGAATTTTAGATTGAACAAAAAAATCTTCTGTATAATCTCCATTGCAATAGAAACATCCATGTGAAGTTCGAGTTTAATTGGCTTAGTGGTTTCAGAGAAAGTACTGCTAACAGACGACAGGCAACAGACAATGTGCCATCATATAAGCCCTCCTGGTCTTTGGCATACGGAGTACAAGGTGTAAGTGGAAAGTAAAGATAAAAAGCGACAACTAGCTTTTTTATTAATCAAATTTAATGTAAAACATTTACAATAAAACAAATGCTGAAATATGTTGACTCGAGAAAACAATAACTGCCTTTCTTTAACAAAGCTTGTACCAGGTATAAATTTTTTCAGAATAATAAATTGATGTAAAAGACTTTGTTAATTGGAGAATGCATGTGGATTATATGCAACAACAAGAAATAACTTTAAGATGGTTTTACATAAATTAACAACAAACATTGAATATTATTTAAAATACATACATCTACAAATGGACAAAGTATTTATTTCTATCTATAAAACCAGATAAGAATAGGGATCGCTGTTGATTGTGTTTATTGTGGTCAACTTATAAGCCCTGTGTGGTTCCAGTGTGCCAAGAGTTTTAGTAAGAATAGTACCACTGTTGCTCATGCATGTCGTAAGAGATGGCAAAATTGGATAGAATATGCTGAAATGGCATGTCTCAAGGTTCTAGGTTCAAATTCATTTGTTAATGGTTTATTTATCAATCTGTGAAATGTTTTTATACATGGAAAATGAGCCTGGAATCTCCCTTCCTGTTGGCATCATACAACAGCTTTGTGTTGGCACACCAAATAACCTCAACTTATTTATTATATCTATAAATAATACAGATTCTTGTCTAACATTGGACTTTTTTTTTTAAATATCATATTCTTAGAGTCGTCTGACGTACTGTTGAAAACTAATTAGTATCCAGCTGTTTTAGACCTAATGGCAGGTACATGATTGTTATACTCTTAAATTCAATTTGTCTTACAACACAGAATGTACAGAAGTTAGATACAAAACAAATAGGGCAAGACGTCATTAATTTTCATTTCCAAATCACTGAAAACAAATACATAATAAAAGAAAATCACACATACATATATATATATATATATCAAAGGGATCCTTTGGAAATGCAAAAAAAAAATAGAAAATAAGCAAACCCAGGTTTTGTTGAGCCTGCTGGGTGGATGGGTGTGGTGGTGGCAATAAAATGTACCACCTCCATCACCAACTTAAGTGGTATTTTATTTTCAAACAATACCGAATACCAGAAATAACATCAATTCAATGTACAGGACAACCTTTTTACAGCTGTCACACAGCACATAAGACTGCATCCAAGATAACCTAGACATGACTTTCATCTCCATGGCACTGTCAGGAAAGATATGAGTAGAATGTCTGTGCATTTGGCTGGTTTTACAAAAATAAGGCACTGGTTCATCACAAACACAATCAACTTTAATGCCAGAATGAAAATACAGTGATTTCTGAAAACTAATCTTTAACTGGAGAATATACTATACAACCAGTTCAGGTTTCAACTGGAGCATATACTATACAACCAGTTCAGGCTTCAACTGCAGCATGTACTATACAACCAGTTCAGGCTTCAACTGTAGCATATACTGTACAACCAGTTCAGGCTTCAACTGGAGCATGTACTAAACAACCAGTTCAGGCTTCAACTGGAGCATATACTATACAACCAGTTCAGGCTTCAACTGCAGCATGTACTATACAACCAGTTCAGGCTTCAACTGCAGCATGTACTAAACAACCAGTTCAGGCTTCAACTGGAGCATATACTATAAAACCAGTGTAGGCTTCAACTGGAGCATGTACTAAACAACCAGTTCAGGCTTCAACTGGAGCATATACTATACAACCAGTTCAGGCTTCAACTGCAGCATGTACTATACAACCAGTTCAGGCTTCAACTGCAGCATGTACTATACAACCAGTTCAGGCTTCAACTGCAGCATATACTATAAAACCAGTTCAGGCTTAAACTGCAGCATGTACTATACAACCAGTTCAGGCTTCAACTGGAGCATCTACTAAACAACCAGTTCAGGCTTCAACTGGAGCATATACTATACAACCAGTTCAGGCTTCAACTGCAGCATGTACTATACAACCAGTTCAGGCTTCAACTGGAGCATGAACTATAAAACCAGTTCAGGCTTCAACTGCAGCATGTACTATACAACCAGTTCAGGCTTCAACTGGAGCATGTACTAAACAACCAGTTCAGGCTTCAACTGGAGCATATACTATACAACTAGTTCAGGCTTCAACTGCAGCATGTACTATACAACCAGTTCAGGCTTCAACTGGAGCATGTACTAAACAACCAGTTCAGGCTTCAACTGGAGCATATACTATTAAACCAGTTCAGGCTTCGACTGCAGCATGTACTATACAACCAGTTCAGGCTTCAACTGGAGCATATACTACACAACCAGTTCAGGCTTCAACTGGAGCATGTACTATACAACCAGTTCAGGCTTCATCTGCAGCATGTACTATACAACCAGTTCAGGTTTCAACTGCAGCATGTACTATACAACCAGTGTAGGCTTCAACTTGAACATGTACTATACAACCAGTTCAAGCTTTAACTGCAGCATATACTATACAACCAGTTCAGGCTTCAACTGTAGCATATACTATACAACCAGTGTAGGCTTCAACTTGAACATGTTCTATACAACCAGTTCAGGCTTAAACTGTAGCATATACTATACAACCAGTGTAGGCTTCAACTTGAACATGTACTATACAACCAGTTCAAGCTTCAACTGCAGCATATACTATACAACCAGTGTAGGCTTCAACTTGAACATGTTCTATACAACCAGTTCAGGCTTCAACTGCAGCATATACTATACAACCAGTTCAGGCTTCAACTGCAGCATATACTATACAACCAGTTCATGCTCCAACTGTAGCATATACTATACTACCAGTTCAGGCTTCAACTGCAGCATGTACTATACAACCAGTTCAGGCTTCAACTGTAGCATATACTATACAACCAGTTCAAGCTTCAACTGTAGCATATACTATACAAGCAGTGTAGGCTTCAACTTGAACATGTACTATACAACCAGTTCAAGCTTCAACTGTAACATAGACAGTACAACCAGTGTAGGCTTCATCTGCAGCATATACTATACAACCAGTTCAGGCTTCAACTGTAGCATATACTATACAACCAGTTCAAGCTTCAACTGTAGCATATACTATACAACCAGTGTAGGCTTCAACTTGAACATGTACTATACAACCAGTTCAAGCTTCAACTGCAGCATATACTGTACAACCAGTGTAGGCTTCAACTTGAACATGTTCTATACAACCAGTTCAGGCTTCAACTGTAGCATATACTATACAACCAGTTCAGGCTCCTAATGTAGCATATACTATACTACCAGTTCAGGCTTCAACTGCAGCATATACTATACAACCAGTTCAAGCTTCAACTGTAGCATTTACTATACAACCAGTTCAGGCTTCAACTGTAGCATATACTATACAACCAGTTCAAGCTTCAACTGTAGCATATACTATACAACCAGTGTAGGCTTCAACTTGAACATGTTCTATACAACCAGTTCAGACTTCAACTGGAGCATATACTATACAACCAGTTCAGGCTTCAACTGTAGCATGTACTATACAACCAGTGTAGGCTTCAACTTGAACATGTACTATACAACCAGTTCAGGCTTAAACTGCAGCATGTACTATACAACCAGTTCAGGCTTCAACTGCAGCATGTACTATACAACCAGTTCAGGCTTCAACTGCAGCATGTACTATACAACCAGTTCAGGCTTCAACTGTAGCATATACTATACAACCAGTTCAAACTTCAACTGTAGCATATACTATACAACCAGTTCAGGCTTCAACTGTAGCATATACTATACAACCAGTGTAGGCTTCAACTTGAACATGTATTCTACAACCAGTTCAGGCTTAAACTGCAGCATGTACTATACAACCAGTTCAGGCTTCAACTGTAGCATATACCATACAACTAGTTCAAGCTTCAACTGTAGCATATATTATACAACCAGTGTAGGCTTCAACTTGAGCATGTACTATACAACCAGTTCAGACTTCAACTGTAGCATATACTATACAACCAGTTCAGGCTTCAACTGCAGCATATACTATACAACCAGTTCAGGCTTCAACTGTAGCATATACTGTACAACCAGTGTAGGCTTCAACTTGAACATGTACTATACACCCAGTTCAGGCTTAAACTGCAGCATATACTATACAGCCAGTTCAGGCTACATCTGCAGCATGTACTATACAACCAGTTCAGGCTTCATCTGCAGCATGTACTATACAACCAGTTCAGGCTTCAACTTGAACATGTACTATACAACCAGTTCAGGCTTCAACTGCAGCATGTACTAAACAACCAGTTCAGGCTTCAACTGCAGCATGTACTATACAACCAGTTCAGGCTTCATCTGCAGCATGCACTATACAACCAGTTCAGGCTTCAATTGCAGCATGTACTAAACAACCAGTTCAGGCTTCATCTGCAGCATGTACTATACAACCAGTTCAGGCTACAACTGCAGCATGTACTATACAACCAGTTCAGGCTTCATCTGGAGCATATACTATACAACCAGTTCAGGCTTCAATTGCAGCATGTACTATACAATTAGTTCAGGCTTCAACTGGAGCATATACTATACAGCCAGTTCAGGCTTCAACTGCAGCATGTACTATACAACCAGTTCAGGCTTCAACTGCAGCATATACTATACAGCCAGTTCAGGCTTCAACTGCAGCATGTACTATACAACCAGTTCAGGCTTCAACTGCAGCATATACTATACAGCCAGTTCAGGCTTCAACTGCAGCATGTACTATACAATTAGTTCAGGCTTCAACTGGAGCATAATTTATACTATACAACCAGTTCAGGTTTCAACTGGAGCATGTACTACACAACCAGTTCAGGCTTCAACTGCAGCATGTACTATACAACCAGTTCAGACTTCAACTGGAGCATGTACTATACAACCAGTTCAGTACTTGTATCTTTCACAAGCAAACTTTCTCCCAGGTCACTGAGATAAAATTATATGACTTTGAACAGAATTATGATATTTTTAGATTGTAACAGTTATTGTTACAGGTGGTCAATGACTTAACATATGTCAAATGTAAATAATAAAGAGATTTAAATGAAGGAAAAAAATAGAGAAGTTGATTTTTTAGTAATCTTAACATTGACATATTTATAAAGTTTGGAATTGGCTTTTGCATAGTTAAATGAATGTATGAACAAAATATATTTTTAGCTCTTACTGTTGTAAATGTTTGCCCATCATTTCATCCAGGTCCTTAAATTTTATATATTGGTGAAATAATGGGTTCATCTCCATTTTCAACACATGAATCTGAGTAGAATCATCATCCTTCCGCAAGTAACTGGCAAACGTTCTCACATGAATTTATTTTGACCGAGCTTGGCTCAAACCAAATACCTCAACAGTGAGAGGTAAGTGGTTGATAAATAACAGTACCATAGACTACTTGGCAATGAAGGACACTGTGGATAAAAGAAACAACTGTAATATATTCAACTTTAAAAAACATAGCATAATTACACAAATGTAAGAGTTAACATTACAGAGTGACAATACTGGAGATGAGGATGTTAACAATTCTAGATGGCATGAATCATATAAATCTTCAATTTCACATGTCAATTAGCATGTATCATATAAATCTTCAATTCTATGTGTCAGATAGCATGTATCATATAAATCTTCAATTCCACGTGTCAGATAGCATGTATCATATCAATCTTCAATTCCATGTGTCAGATAGCATGTATCATATAAATTTTCAATTCTACGTGTCAGATAACATGTATCATATAAATCTTCAATTCTACGTGTAAAATAGCATTTATCATATAAATCTTCAATTCCATGTGTCAGATAGCATGTATCATATAAATCTTCAATTCTACATGTCAGATAGCATGTATCATATCAATCTTCAATTACATGTATCAGATAGCATGTATCATATAAATCTTCAATTCTACGTGTCAGATAGCTTGTATCATATAAATCTTCAATTCCACATGTCAGATAGCATATAAATCTTCAATTCCATGTGTCAGATAGTATTATCATTTAAACCTTCAATTATATGTGTCAGATAGCATGTATCATATAAATCTTCAATTCCTCATGTCAGATAGCATGTATCATATAAATCTTCAATTTCACATGTCAGATAGTATGTATCATATAAATCTTCAATTTCACATGTCAGATAGCATGCATCATATAAATCTTCTATTTCACATGTCAGATAGCATGTATTATATTAATATTGAATTCCACGGGTCAGATAGCATGTATCATAAATCTTTAATTCCACATGTCCGATAGCATGTATCATTTAAATTTTTCATATATATCTCATTTATATAATGATTCCTGTCATATATATGATGTCATGCACATATACTAGTAAAACGATGTCGTAACACCAGAATAATAAAATGGATGAAATGAAACGTCTACTTTATGAAACCATTTTTAATCAATCCTGCAATGTACATCTATTTGACTGAAAAACAATTAAGTGAAAGCAATATAACAGAATGCCAATTTACCAGTGTGATAGTGACATTTAAATTGACATTAAATAGCAGTCAACCAATATTAAAACGACAGATCTCATGTTCATGTCCTATCGTATCAAATCGCCATGGTAACTACTGGATTTCTGTGAAAAATGACAGAAAACAGTTGATAAAACAAGTAATAATCATTTGATTTTTTTTTATAGAAACAAGACATAAAAAACATAAAATGAAACAGAAGAAGCTAAGAATTAAATTGTCGAAGAAAATTGCTGAAAGCCCAGTTTAGCTTTATGGTCATAAATGTTCAGCACACAATGAATGAATGAATGAATGAATGAATGGATAGGGTTTTACGGCATACCAACACATTATAGGTTATTCGACGCCAACAGGAAGGAAGATTCCAGGTTCACTATACATGTACAAAAACAACAAATTAACACACAGACTTAAAAAAAATACACCAACAAATGAATATGCAGAATGAACCTAAAATCTTGATACCTGCAGAATTGCAGAGGTTCAGCAAATTCTATCGTATTACTCAAATTGTCGCTTCTTACGACAATCATGAGCCACAGTGGTTCTATTCTTGCCATCACTCATATGGCTTCCTGAAACCACACAGGGGTTGATAATTTAACCACAATAGTGAACATGACAAAAAATGATAAAATGAACATGACACCCATTAGGAGGATTCCTATCCCTCCGCAGAGATCGACAGTGATTCTATTCTTAGCCGGAACCACACAAAAATGCAGACGTGTGTGTGTAGTTTCATAAGCCTCCGCTTTATTGTGTTTGGGCATCAACTGATGAATGAATACACTCACGAGATATGAAAACATAACACAGGAAGAGATATCTAAAAAAGTAAGCTCAAGTGTACATATCCCACAGTAATTATTGTCTGTTGTAGTAGTTATTTACTCAAGATGTTACTAAATAATTGGTACTTCCTGTGCATTGGTAACTTTTTTTTCATTTCTAAGTAAGTCCCCTCTAAACACTGTGTTACATTTTCATATCTCTTCCTGTGTTGCATTTCTGTATCTTTCAAGAATAAATGAACTGAGTGTAAAAAAGTCAGTATCACAGAAGCAAAATCTGAGCTCTGTTGCACAAATACAGCAAATTATGACACTTCCTGGGTGTAAGTCAGATAGAAACAATTTCCCATCATGTTAATTCAATTTCCTCTACAGACTACTGTAGTTACTGTATTACTGTTAAGTTTAGTAAAGATTCTATCAAAAATAACAAACTTTACATAAAAAAATATTCAAACTTGTTTTACAATATTAAGTCCAAGTAATTGTGAGATTGGATTGATTTCTTTTAAAACTTATTTATTTTACCTTGATTATTATAAATCATTTGAGAAACAAGTTATTAAAATTTAGACAAATCACGTTCGAGGTCTTCCTGAGTAAAACCACTTATAAGCATATGCAGATTAAGTGTGTCCTGCTCAAGGACACCACACATAGCCGAAGTGGAAGACAGAACCCACGACCCTTCGATCCTAGGTCCAATGCCCTACCACATTTTTATAAAGACTATGTATATTAAGCACCTGAAGGAGATCATATATCAAATGAAAATGCAACAACTGTTGTGATAAAATGGGTCACATTTGACAATATAAGTGAACAATTAAAAAGGGACATGCAAGAGTAATCATAACATAAACGTTTTAAAGAAATAAGAGCGTCATTGTTTTTTTCAGATAAACTTTCAATACATGTTATACATGTAGTAAAACAGTTTTGCTTAAAATTTATCAAAGATTAATGCATTATGACTTCATGTGTCTAAAAAATTCTTTTGATTTTAAATATGTATACAATGATATTAAAATGTAGGTGAGATTTGAAAATATTCAAAAGCAAAAATATCAAAATAGAACATATTTTTTTGTAATATGTTGTTTGTAGACCACCCACACACAACAATTAGCAACTATAAAAAAACAACACATTTTAACATTTAGTAAAAAGCTCAAAAATGTATATTAAATATTTATATATTTTAAAGAGTACTGAGATGTGGACCATAATAACTTGATTCTTATATGTATACATATTGAGCTTGGACAATGCAATTTCATAGTGGAATTGACCTGACCAAGCTGTCAATCAAACAGTTAATAATCCAATCAGTGATCGATATTGATTGATATGTTGCCATTTTCCTCAGACAAGCTAACAATGTATATGTAAACACTACATTGTATTTACTTGGACAAATAATGCCACTAGGCCAGTGGGCGGAGTGATAGTCGTACTCGCATCTGGTCAATTATACACGCTTTGATGGTATGGTTAATGGAAGATCTGACTTCTGAGATGACTTGAAAGATGGAATATGCTCTGTATGTTTTGGCAATTTGTTACAATTCTGTCTTTACCCCGGAATCGCCTTTCTCTCCCTTCTTGTCTGAAACAATGTCATGAAAGAAATACATAAGTCTTAAAAGTCATTAAAAATGCATTTTTTTTGTATAATGCAAAACCAGGTGTGCCATACCTGGATGTTGAAATAAGACTTGCATCTCATAAATATAATGTTCCAGTAAATCAATATAGTTCCATAACTCCTGATAGTTAACATTTACTGCAGTAATGTCTACCTCCAGTTAAACCAGAATAATAAGTTGTGTCATCTATTGATATTGTGATTCCTTGAATCATTGGTCTCTTCACCATTAAAGTTGTAATTTATCTTTCACATTATTCTACATTTTTTACATTTACAGATGTGATTTATCGCGTATTTTTACATTTACAAGTGTGATTTATTGTGTATTTTTTTACATTTACAGGTATGATTTATTGTGTATTTTTACATTTACAGGTGTGATTTATAGTGTATTTTTACATTTACAGGTGTGATTTATTCTGTATTTTTACATTTTATAGATGTGATTTATCCTGTATTTTTTACATTTACAAGTGTGATTTATTGTGTATTTTTTCATTTACAGGTATGATTTATTGTGTATTTTTACATTTACAGGTGTGATTTATCCTATACTTTTACATTAACAGGTGTGGTTTATCCTGTAATTTTACATTTAAGCAACTAAAATTAGTAAATTTTGTCTACAGAATTACTTTATCAAAACACTTTATTCTTACTTTTATCATTATTTTTACTTTTCTTTCCTTTTGATTTTTTCTTCTGTTTTTCTTCAGTTATCTCTTCTGTTTCCCCTTTTGGCACAAACTTTTCATCTAAACATTCTGTGTAGCAAAAGTAAGTGAATAATTACAAAGTACATGTACATGAAACATAACTATGAACTGGGTTTATAATCAAACATATCAGCTAAGACTTTCATTCTCAGTTACACCTCAACTTCTTTTTAAATTAACACAGTACGATATAAATATAATTTAAATTGTAGTATTTAAATGACAAACAGGCTATGCATGATTGATTTAACAAGAAGTCATACTGGTTTGGTACAACACAGAATTTATAAAGGATCTTGCACAAGCAATCATTTATAATAAAATGTATTAAACTAGTTGGGAAAATATATATTTCTGTACATGAGGCTCTGCTGAGCATTGCATACTTTTTGCCATTTACTGAGTCTAATAAGTTAACAATAAATGAGCATGAATGTAAGATCCTTCTTATCACATAACTCAACAAGAGTTGTCAGAAGACAACAAAGCTCCCCGATGGGATAAAACTCACCACCAATGCAAAGGTTGAGATTGGAGGCAAACGACAAAACTTAAACACATCTAAATGCAAAAATTTACAGATGAAAACTTAAGTCTTAAAGGGCCATAACTCTGCAAACATGCAACCCAGAGTTATTGTTCTTGTCTCTGTGTGTTTTAATGATGATGGTGAACATACATGCGAAGTTTCATTCATATCCAATGAGTGGTTGCATAGATATGTTACGTGGTAAAAAACTTTAACCTGAAAAATTAAGTAAAAAAAGGGCCATAACTGTGCCAAAATGCAATCCAGAGTTATTGTTCTTGTCTCTGTGTGTTTCAATGATGATGGTGAACACACATGCAAAGTTTCATTCATATCCAATGAGTGGTTTGCATAGATATCTTACCTGATAAAAAACTTTTAACCTGAAAAATTAAGTTAAAAAAGGGCCATAACTGTGCCAAAATACAACCCAGAGTTATTGTTCTTGTCTCTGTGTGCTCCATTGATGATGGTTAACACACATGTGAAGGTTCATTCACATCCAATGAGTGGTTGCACTTAAACGCAACTAAACTCAAAGTTTAACCTAGGTGTCTAAGTCCAAAAAGGGCCATAACTGTGCTAAAAAGCAATCCAAAGTTATGTTTCTTGTCTCTGTGTGTTCCATTGATGATGGTAAACACACATGTGAAGTTTCATTCACATCCAAAGAGTGGTTGCATAGATATCTTAAACTTAAACACAACTAAACTCAAAGTTTAACCTTGGTGTCTAAGTCCAAAAAGGGTTATAACTGTGTCAAAATGCAATTCAGAGTTATGGTTCTTGTCTCTGTGTGTTCCATTGATGATGGTGAACACACACGTGAAGGTTCATTCACATCCAATGAGTGGTTGCATAGATAACTGAAACATAAATGCAAAAGTTTAAACAGGGTGTCTACAGATGACGCAGATGATGCCAACGACGTCATGACAATAGCTCTCCTTGGACTTTGTCCCGGTGAGCTAAAAAGTGATACATTTACCATTTGTTTTATATTTAGACCTGTAAAGAATGAGAAAGTACGGGTTTTCTAAGATGTTATCAATAACAATATGGCTATGCATACATGTATATATTATTTTTTCCATCAGTCGTTGAATGATGTCACTGTATTAAGATTATAGTATTAACAAGGATAAATTGATGTTATTTGTTTGTGTGTTCATTTGAATATTTAGCATACTATTTATGCCACAAAGAGCGAACAGACAATCAGTTAACTAAACCAGTCTTTCTTGGGATCCTAAAACATTAATCTGTACTCACAAGTAAGTAATATAACTTTCCCACTTGAATCAGTGGTGAGAGACAAATGATAATGACAGCCAATGTTGTGTATCAATCATGTTGGAGGCTGCGGCCAGGCGAGGATTTGAACTCACGACACCCCTTGATAGAGTCAGAAGTGCTACCCAGGCCCTGCTTTACATGATTTGAGAGCCGAGTTATAAAGACAACACGGAGAAATGAATCAGTAGGGATATTTTAATTGATTAATATAAAAGAAATGTGTTGTGTTTATTACACTTATGTGATGGTAATTCATGTAATAATACCAAAAAAATATTTTGGAGATAACTTATCAATACTTCAAAATATTGAAATAAATTATGCCATTCAAATTGATGTTGACCAATGTGAAGCCTTTCTGATGTAAAAATATCAAGGATTGTGAACAATGGAGTGCAATGTTTACAACTTCATTTATTGACATAATCTTCTGACATCCTAACATGATATTA
This sequence comes from Panopea generosa, assembly GCA_029582155.1. NCBI lineage: Eukaryota > Metazoa > Mollusca > Bivalvia > Adapedonta > Hiatellidae > Panopea > Panopea generosa. The sequence goes on along the minus strand of CM055895.1, from coordinate 11,915,028 downwards.
ATTGCCAAAATCATTGCGAATGATGTCACTTATAGGAAATTAAATTTAATGCTTAAAATTGCTCGCCTGATTTCACTTATCATTTTTTTTTCAATGCTGAATGAACCCTAGTCACTTTATTTGAACAAACTTAAAACCCCTACTAATATGAATCATTTTATACTTAACATGAAAAAAACAGTTCTTGAACAGATTTTTGGAAAATCACAAGTATATCCTTTTTTGGCTCCTTGTGGATATCAAATCCCTACAATCAATGCCACTGCCACTTCCACGCGAGTACAAGATGGAATCATTGTGATGTAAAGGATTGGATATTCTCAGAAGTTATTATAATATTATCTTACTTTGGTCATCTTTCTTAAGTATATTATCTCTACACAAGTAGTCAACAATGTCCCGTTCCTGGTTACTATAGTACCAGTCTTCTATCGCTTCCTCATATCTCTCCACAATTGTGAAACACTGAAACACATGCATAAAGTGAACAGTTAAACATTGAAACACAGGAACAATGTGAACAGTTAATCATTGAAACACAGGTACAAAGTGAACAGTTAAACATTGAAACACAGGCACATAGTAAATAACTAAACATTGAAACACAGGCACAAAGTAAACAGTTAAACATTGAAACACAGGCACAAAGTAAACAGTTAAACATTGAAACACAGGCACAAAGTTAACAGTTAATCATTGAAACACAGGCACAAAATGAAAAATTAAACATTGAAACACAGGCACAAAGTGTACAGTTAAACATTGAAACACAGGCACAAAATGACCAGTGAATATATGAAACACAGGCACAAAGTGAACAGTGAATCTATGAAACACAGGCACAAAGTGAACATTGAATCTATGAAACACAGGCACAAAGTGAACAACTAATCATTGAAACACAGGCACAAAATGAACAACCAAACATTGAAAAACAGGCACAAAATTAACAGTTAAACATTGAAACACAGGCACAAAATGAAAAATTAAACATTGAAACACAGGCACAAAGTGTACAGTTAAACATTGAAACACAGGCACAAAATGACCAGTGAATATATGAAACACAGGCACAAAGTGAACAGTGAATCTATGAAACACAGGCACAAAGTGAACATTGAATCTATGAAACACAGGCACAAAGTGAACAACTAATCATTGAAACACAGGCACAAAATGAACAACCAAACATTGAAAAACAGGCACAAAATTAACAGTTAAACATTGAAACACAGGCACAAAATGAAAAATTAAACATTGAAACACAGGCACAAAGTGTACAGTTAAACATTGAAACACAGGCACAAAATGACCAGTGAATATATGAAACACAGGCACAAAGTGAACAGTGAATCTATGAAACACAGGCACAAAGTGAACATTGAATCTATGAAACACAGGCACAAAGTGAACATTGAATCTATGAAACACAGGCACAAAGTTAACAGTTAATCATTGAAACATAGGCACAAAATGAACAACCAAACATTGAAAAACAGGCACAAAATTAACAGTTAAACATTGAAACACAGGCACAAAATGAAAAATTAAACATTGAAACACAGGCACAAAGTGTACAGTTAAACATTGAAACACAGGCACAAAATGACCAGTGAATATATGAAACACAGGCACAAAGTGAACAGTGAATCTATGAAACACAGGCACAAAGTGAACATTGAATCTATGAAACACAGGCACAAAGTGAACAACTAAACATTGAAACACAGGCACAAAGTGAACAACTAAACATTGAAACACAGGCACAAAGTGAACAGTTAAACATTGAAACACAGGCACAAAGTGACCAGTGAATATATGAAACACAGGCACAAAGTGAACAGTGAATCTATGAAACACAGGCACAAAGTCAACATTGAATCTATGAAACACAGGCACAAATTGAACAACTAAACATTGAAACACAGGCACAAAGTGAACAGTTAAACATTGAAACACAGGCACATAGTGAACAACTAAACATTGAAACACAGGCACAAAGTGAACAGTTAAACATTGAAACACAGTTACAAAGTCCAGTGAATATATGAAACACAAACACAAAGTGGACAGTGAATCTATGAAACACAGGCACAAAGTGAACATTGAATCTATGAAACACAGGCACCTATTGAACTGTAAATTTATGAAACACAGGCACAAAGTGAACAGTGAATCTATGAAACATAGGCACAAAGTGAACAGTGAATCTTTGAAACACAGGCACAAAATGAACAATGAATCTATGAAACACAGGCACAAAGTGAACAGTGAATCTATGAAACACAGGAACAAAGTGAACAGTGAATCTATGAAACACAGGCACATAGTGAACTGTAAATTTATGAAACACAGGCACAAAGTGAACAGTGAATCTATGAAACACAGGCACAAAGTGAACAGTAAATCTATGAAACACAGACACATAGTGAAAAACTTGACATTGAAACACAGGCACAAAGTGAACAGTAAATCTATGAAACACAGGCACATGTGCACAACTCAATATTGAAACACAGGCACAAAGTAAACAATGAGACACAGGCACAAAGTAAACAGTTAAACACTGAAACACAAAGTGAACATTGAAACATTGAAAAACAAACCAAAGTGTAAAATGCTGATGCACAGGGACAAAATGAACAGAAACACTGGAATACAGGGACAAAATGAGCAGAAACACTGGAACACAGGTACAGAATAAATGGCAAAATACTAAAACAAAATTACAAAATGAACAATAAAAAACTGAAATACAAAGCAAATGAAACACAGGTAGAAAGTGAGCAGTAAAACTCTGAAACACAAAGTAAACAGTATAACATTGAAACACAAAGTAAACAGTATAACATTGAAACACAAAGTAAACAGTATAACTCTGAAATATAAAGTGAACAGTATAATATTAAAACACAAAGTAAACAGTATAACATTGAAACACAAAGTAAGCAGTATAACTCTGAAATATAAAGTGAACAGTATAATATTGAAACACAAAGTAAACAGTATAATATTGAAACACAAAGTAAACAGTATAACATTGAAACACAAAGTAAACAGTATAACTCTGAAATATAAAGTGAACAGTATAATATTGAAACACAAAGTAAACAGTATAACATTGAAACACAAAGTAAGCAGTATAACTCTGAAATATAAAGTGAACAGTATAATATTGAAACACAAAGTAAACAGTATAATATTGAAACACAAAATAAACAGTATAACATTGAAACACAAAGTAAACAGTAAAACTCTGAAATATAAAGTGAACAGTATAATATTGAAACACAAAGTAAACAGTATAACACTGAAACACAAAGTAAACAGTATGACATTGAAACAAAAGTAAACAGTATAACTCTGAAATATAAAGTGAACAGTATAATATTGAAACACAAAGTGAAAAGAAAAACATTCAAACACAAAGTGAATAGTAAAACTCTGTAACACAAAGTGAATAGTGAAACATTGAAACACAAAGTGAATAATGAAACACTGAAACACAAACTGAACAGTAAAACACATGCACAATGTGAAATTGTGGATAGTGAAACACTGAAACACAAACTGAACAGTAAAACATATGCACAATGTGAAATTGTGGATAGTGAAACACTGAAACAGTGAACAGTAAAACATAGACAGGAAGTGAACAGTAAAATCTGAAAACACAAGCATAAGATATCATGATAACAAATTCTGTGAGCTTTTATCAAAAGATTTGATTCATGCAAGGAAACCCTTCAAAAAATCGAACTTAACTTGTGTTTTATTACTTAAAAAATTGTATCAAAATTTCAAAATGTTTGAATCAGGCATTCTTAAGTTATTGCACGTAAACCCTGAAAAGTGTGACGACGAACTAAATTATGCTTTTTCACAAATTAAAAAGCATAACTCTACAATACCATAAGTCACAACCCCGAAAATCGAACTTAGCCTGTGTCTTGTCATTATAAATATTGTATAAAAATTTTAGAAGATTTGATTCAAGCATTCTTAAGTTATTGCACAGAAACCACAGTGTGACGATTTTTCACAATTTAAAGGGGCATAACTCCACAATGCCAAAAGTCACAACCCAGAAAATCGAACTTAGCCTGTGTCTTGTCATTATAAACGTTGTATTAAAATTTCAAAAGATTTGATTCAAGCATTCTTTGTTCATAATACACAGTCTTTAAAATTAAGGATAAAAACAATTATACAGAAGAAAAGCAGTTTTGTAAAGTGTTGAAATGATGTTAAATTATAACAGATAATGACTGATAAAAATTTCAATAAGAAAAACATAGCTTTTTATCCCAAGACATATCACAAACTTAAGAAATGCAAATATAGGTTATTCATGATTTAATAGGGTGATACGGTATAATGTACATGTAATGTTACATTATTCCACATAGGGATCTAAAGACATACTTATAAATACTAATAAGATTTAATTTAATACCTGTAACTGGTAATTGATGGACTTGGTAAATATAAAAAGGCAATTAATGTGCAAATTAAAGAGCAATTTTTAAATCAATTTGATTTGGTGAACACTGCTCATTTTCTTTAAACGTAAGAACCATAAAAGACATTGCTGTTAACGAGGAATGTGAACGATACTTTATAGGAAAATGCCGCAATAGACTCACTCAAGATTTCACATAAATATATGTAACGAAATAGACATTACAACATAAAGTTGCTGCTTGTTGTACTTGTATGATAAATCTGCAAGAATATTGTTTGACTCTTGGAGTTTGATACAGTACTAATAAACTCAAGGGTAAATCATGAATTTCTTTTTGAAAATCTAGAAATATGTCCATAGGACATCAATGCTGCCAGTAAATTTTACCAAATATTAGGTAAAAAATGGACCACAACTCCTGTAAATTTTGAATGGCGGATATTTGCCACCGCGGTCATTCTCCCCCTCGCCAATAAGTGCATAGGCGGTCATTTTCCCCCGCATCTTTTTTACTTGGCGGACATTCTCCTCCTCACCAGTTTTTACATGGCGGACATTATCCACTGCACAAACGGACATTCTCCACCGCACAAACGGACATTCTCCCCTTCAACACAGTTTGCCTATACATATATTTTATTAATTGAACAATTATCGGATTTCCATTAAAAATATTTAATCCGCAATTGTTTTGAGTTTAACAGTTTACCTTTTAATCCCCACTTAACAGTTTGCCTATAATTACTGACGGTCTTTAACCAATTAAATACATTAATTTCATTGATGTATGGACTAAAAACAGATAGAGAATGTCAACTTGAAATGCAAACTGTTAATGAAGAATCATATATTAACATGGTCACGTATCTTTCAATCCAATACTATAATTGCAATGATGGAGTTCATAGCAAACACTCGTGGAGGTAAAAAACTATGTTATGCAGGCCACTCTTACACATTAAAAGCAAAATCTAAAACGACCCAGAGATGGGAATGTGCACAAAGACGAGGAAAAGACTGCCGAGGCGTTCTTGCAACAGACCTTAACGTAAGTAATTATATTATATATCTTTTTTTCTACAAAGGGGATAAAGTTTGAAATGTAGCTAGTAAGCAATTTATATGAATGTGGTCGATGTTTTCACTTTAAACATTATACTTCTCTATTGAATGAATAAACATATCTACTTATAGACTTATTGAGACTGGTAACAAAAGCAATATTACTCGGGGAGTGAAAGGATATCTTTTTCTAAAAAGGGGATAAAGTTTGAAATGTAGCTAGTAAGCAATTTATCTGAATGTGGTCAATGTTTTCACTTTAAACATTATACTTCTCTATTGAATGAATAAACATATCTACTTATAGACTTATTGCGACTGGTAACAATAGCAATATTACTCGGGGAGTGAAAGGATATTTTTGTATTGTTTTCAAAACTTTAATCATAATCATAACATTTCTAAGTATGTATATAATGTATTATCGGCAGGTGGCCTAATTACTTTTTAATAAAGACTATCATTTATATTTGTGTATGAATGGAGACATAACTAAGTCATGCCGAAAATAATAAAAAATAAATAACGAATAATGTTATTTAAGTTTTCAGCTCAGTGAAGTTAAGTCTGTTAGTGAACATAATCATGAACCTGACCACTTCGCAATAGAAGCAATGAAAGTAAAGCAAGAAATTAAGATGTGCATCACAGAAAGTCGTGGCACCACTGGACAGATCGTTACAGACAAGCTGTCTAATTATTCCGAGGAGGTGAGTAGTTGAATTTGATATTATATAATCAGCTTCGTATTTGATAACTCCTTATGTGTCAAAATGTCAAAACAATGTTGAAAAAGTATAATTCTCAATATTTAAATTATATGAACTGTCAATATCAGATGAGATGAAATAGTACAATGTATAAAACAATTGAAAACATTGTTGGAAAATGGAATCGTCTATCTATATCATTATGTACATTTGCTACATATTTAATATCTAGTGATTTTTGAAAACACTTTTAGAAAGGGATCATTATCAATAGTAAGACAATAAGAACCGAGTATATATTAATTAATGTGCTTCAAAAGGGATCATTCTTAATTGTGAGACAATATGGACCGATTATTTAATAACTACTGATTTGTGAAAACATTGTTAGAAAGGGATCATTCTTAATAGTAAGACAATATGGACCGATTATTTAATAACTACTGATTTGTGAAAACATTGTTAGAAAGGGATCATTCTTAATAGTAAGACAATATGGACCGATTATTTAATAACTACTGATTTGTGAAAACATTGTTAGAAAGGGATCATTCTTAATAGTAAGACAATATGGACCGATTATTTAATAACTACTGATTTGTGAAAACATTGTTAGAAAGGGATCATTCTTAATTGTAAGACAATATGGACCGATTATTTAATAACTACTGATTTGTGAAAACATTGTTAGAAAGGGATCATTCTTAATTGTAAGACAATATGGACCGATTATTTAATAACTACTGACAAACATTATGTGGCCAGTATATCAAAAAACCGAAGTCCCTTGCAGAGATTTTGAAAACTATTGGTTCCAACATTAGACTATCAAAGTAACTTGTGCTTATTCTTTAGAATGTGCTATTCCTGTGCTTTATTTGAAACCCCATTAAGTGTGCTATTTTAAAGAAATATACTTGTAAAAATGTGATTAGGTGTTATTCTTCTTTTTTGATTTTTTTTTATTATTCGATAATATCCATATCAGGACTTAAGAAAATATTGAGACAGAAGGAGTTCTTCTCCTTTTCTGACAACATTTTCTTCTTTGTTAGTCTTAAAGAAAATGTCCACATACGTATGAAGCTTCCATCAATTAGATGTAGGTGCGGTGGAGAATGTCTGCCATGTAAAAACTCGTGAGGGGGAGAATGTCCGCTTCCATCAATTATGTGCGGTGGATAATGTCCGCCATGTAAAAACTGGTGAGGGGGAGAATGTCCGCCAAGTAAAAAAGATGCGGCGGATAATGTCCGCCAATGCACTTATTGACGAGGGGGAAAATGACCGCGGTGGCAAATGACCGGTTACCGTAAATTTTTACTGACGTTGACAAATATCTAAAATGACCTGTATTTTATAGTTATACAGCCACATACCCAATATCATTTAATCAAGAAAGCTTAATCATCAATATTCCCCACCATGGGGTATTTTACTCAGGTGTTTTATTGAAAATAAAAACTCACTCATAGCAAAAGGCACTACTAGACCACTAGTTTGACAAAATTTGTGGAGTTATTTAACGACGTTGACATTATGTGCAGGAAAAGCTATCAGAAAGTGTCCAATTAAATCACTGCAAAATCATGTTGCAGGCAATAATTATTAAGCATTTCATTTAGTTATTAATCAGAAATAATTTCACAGACAGGTGCATGCAGGTGCATGCAGGTTCAGATGGCCAGGGGTAGCTGTTAATGCCCCTTCACCAGTCCGGTATACACAAAACAATGTTAACCCTTTAATCCATAGATACCAATCACAGAAGGCCTTTGAAAACAGTGTAGGAAGAGTTCAGATTGCTTGTAACAAGCAATCTGAACACTTCCTGCACTGTTTTCAACTCTGTCAGTTAATATAAACATAATTCACCCAATAATTCAAAAGCCTTCTATATTAGAGGCGTCCAAAGGTGTCTATATTAGAGGTGTCCAAAGACGTGTTTATTAGAGGTGTCCAAAGACGTCTATATTAGAGGTGTCCAAAGGCGTCTATATGAAGTTAAGGGTTAATGTCTATAGTATTGCAGGCAGGTTCAAAGAAAAATAAGAGTTAATGCACAGGTAACTTTTGTGCCAAGACACAACTAAGTATTGCCGTTACTGAATACTTTTTACAGTATATTCCTATAGATGAAAAAAGTCTCTAAGCACAAGCAGCAGACTCAAAACCAACATACAAAAGCCAGGTTTACAACAGGACTGCAGGTAAGAGGAAGTGAAGAAAGACTTACCTGTCTCTGAAGCTGTGTCACCTCTGCTGAAGGGGTATCCCACAATTCATACGGAATACCTAAATCAACCTTCACCCCTTTATTCCTACAGAAAACATACATCACATATAGGATGATTTGCTAACATGGTCTCTGATAATATATCCATAAACAAGCATTAAAGGCAGTATATCAGTGGTTTTTGAAAACTTTGAAATAAGCAAAGAGCATATTTTCTCCCAATATATCATACTTAGATATAATCTGAACCCTTACAGGGCTTTTTTACCATGAACTAAACAGACGCCAATAATCAGCTACTTCTTAATTAAAAAATCGATTTTTTTCCCCCAACTGAGGTAAAACAAAAATCCCAAAATGATTATTTTATTATATTTAGAAGGATAAAACCCTCATTGGATAAGAGTATTACTGTTATATCTAATAATTGATAGTTAGAACTTGATCATAACGGCGTTACGCTTTATTTTCCAGTTTGCTGCAGCCTTAAAGAATATTCCATTTGCCAATTTCCCCTCGATCATGCTGTTTTTACGCAATCTCAAAGGCTTGGGATTCTTCCCAATTGACAAGAAGAAAGCTATGCATTATTGTCGTGAAGATATCTATCAAAACTTACTAAATTAGTATTTCCAAATTCCCACTTAAAATTGTCAAGTGTTTTGTAACATACCAAATTAGTTTTTATTTCTTTTATGCTTTTATTTTCATTTCAACTTAATCCATCATACTGGTTACATATTGCTGCTATTGTGCCATCTAAGAAGGAGTCTGAATGAAAAGGTCAAGCAGAGTTTGTGTGCTATCTATTTTTAGAATGGAAAGTTTGTTTCAATTTCATCATTCCGATTAAAATATTGTTTTTTTATCATGTTTTGGCAAATTTGAAAACCAAATCATTATTTTATTTCTTAATGATAACGAGGTGCTTTGTATCCATTTTAAAGATAATTTTATTTTTTTAAAAGATTTATAATGATTTTATCTGATATACTGTCTTTTAAAGATGTATATTAAAACAACAAAAACACATGCAATATACAAGACATTTCTGGAATACTGCATGTCAAATCTTTGTGTGAGTCTGTTTAAGCATATTTAAAGCTTGTTTTGATTGTTTATGGATATACTATCACATTTCCTTTACCATTATAGTACCAGGTATGTTCTTTTACAAAAGCATGTTTCACTCACCATAACTAGCATTAATTGATGGGTAATTGGGGTTTTCCCAGAAATTAATGATTTTATTTATCTTACTTTTCTGTGAAGTGCAGTCACCTCAGCAGGTGTGTTATTCCATAACTCGTAAGGAATATCCATGACAACTTTTACACCTTTGTTTCTATAAATACCAACATACAATTTCATGACGAACAGAAATGAGTGTATCAATAGTGATTATAGAAACATGTATTGTCAGTTTCTTTTTGGTATATATACTGTCTTCCGTGACCTCAAAAGTGGGATGATGAAGGTTAAAATCATGAAAATCATTTGTGTCACTATAACTTTAAAATCATGGAAATTAATTTTATCACTATAACTTTAAAGTCATGGAAATAATGATGTCACTATAACTTTAATGTACTGAAAATTAATTGTGTCACTTTAATTTTAAAGTAATGAAATTAATTTTGTCACTATAACTTTAAAGTCACAAAAATTAGTTATCTCACAATAACTTTAAAGTCATGAAAATTAATTGTGTCACTATAACTTTAAAGTCATGAAAATTATTAATTGTGTCACTACAACTTTAAAGTCATGAAAATTAATTGTGTCACTATAACTTTAAAGTCATGAAAATTATTAATTGTGTCACTACAACTTTAAAGTCATGAAAATTAATTGTGCCATTATAACATTTAATTCATGAAAATTAATTGTGTCTCCGTAACTTTATAAAAAAATGTACATCAATGTTTGAAGAGATCTTATTAACAATGAAACAGTCTGGTTTAAATTTATAAAGTTATCAGTGATAACACAATCCAGTGACTGGTCATCTGCGGAAATATTATCTAGTGATTGGTCATCAGTGAAAATACTATCTAGTGATTGGTCAAGTTTATGAGTCTGTGGTAAACAATATCGTGAACACAAAGCATTACACAGACACTGTTACAAGGTGAATAGTCTAAAATTGGATATGAAAGTGAAAATATCTCATGCTCCCAACTCTTAGGTGGACGTGTACACAATTGAAAAAATAATCATATAGTGAGCAGGAAACAAAACAAGGCATAACTTACACTAAACCGTGTAATGTGGAGAACGTCTCACTCATGCCCTTGGCAAATCTATTACTGCCCTCCCGCTCTTTGTGGATGTTGTAATGCAGGATTCTGTCACAAATATGAGGATCACTCAATGCCTCGATTAACCGAAGTTCTCTACAAAACAAATGAAATTATATTGCATTTTAAGAGCAACTATAAACTATATTAATTTTTCACATTTTTTAATATATTTTGCATGTTTCATTGTGAAAAACTACAAAAAGGACAAGAGTTGAAGACTGACATGCACATTTGAATTTCTGTCATACACTGCTATAATTTAAATAAACTGCGTATTACAATTATTTGTGACAACTGACGTTACGCGAGAACGACTATCGCTCCATCGACCTGTCACTTGATGTTGTCTGTCCAAGTAAATACAATATAGTGTTTCCTAAGAAATCGTAAGCCTGTCTAAGGAAAAATGAAGAAGATAGAAACAATATCGATCGCTAATTATATCATCAACTTATTTGATTGACAGTCGGTGTCAGAAGCTTCACTTCCTTCCAATCAGCTGTGGTTACGTATACATGTTAACGGTTTAGAAGATGAGTATCATGTTGTTATTCTGTCCTCTTTATATGTTGAACTGAGAAAACAATACAAAGCATCCAAATATGGGAAATATCCAACTATGTTTAGATTTATTACATTGATTTATTCAGAAAATGAAATCGAAATAGAGAAACTGGGCATGTATGTTTATCACTCTTTCTTATTGAGAAGTGAGTGTATGTAGGGTGTGTTATGTCAAAAGAAAACTTTAAAATGTAAATACATATATGTTATTATAGTGGCATGTAAATGATAAACGTGTTAACTTATATGTATATGATATAATTAGTAGCACCAAATAAGAAAAGAAGTGTTTAAATCAAAGTTTTTGTTAACTAACTGTAAACATTACAATGGCATGTGTAAACACTTATTTAATGGTTACCAGTATGTAACATAGTCCAACCTGGTGTTTTGTTTCAATAAGATGGTATTTTACATTTATATACATTTTATATTCCCACAAATCATTTTCATATGAATGACCAAATTGTTGACCTTTTAGTAAGGAAAGGTAGACATATACTTTGGAAATATTTTATCAATCGCAAAATAATAAAATCTATCTTTTGACTTTCAGGTAATGGAATAAGGGTGAAATACAAAATTAGCATACAAAATGATCTCCATACTTACCAGTAAAGTATGTTAACATGAAATAACATCTGTCTGATTTAACGATGCACAAAAACAGTCTAATTGTTGTTGTTTTGTTATTTTCAAATTCAATACATGTATTTGATATATTGTAAAGATCAAATTCTGATTAAACTATTGTGATACCTTCTCCAACTATATGTGTATACATATGTGTAGCTGTTTTTAGGTGTATATGAATAAGATATATATACTCATATATAAATCAAACATTACCGGTATATGGAAATTGTAGGGTATACAAAATTGTTACTTTTACTTTTAGTCATGAACTACGCTTGTATATGTATCCCTATGGGCTTTTAGCCTTATAGATTTAGCTTATGCTAATTTCTTTTAACTCAATTGCGATAAAAGCTCAGAGCTTATATGAACCACTCTTGAGTCCGCTTCCTGGGTAGAACCGGTACTGAGTGTTATTTTATGAGAGGCAAAAGGGGGAGCTGGGGATCGAACCTGCAACCATAGGTGTGAGCGGCCAACACTATATCCATTAGACTACCGCCCCGCTTATGGATTTAAAATAAACTACTACTACTACCACATGTCCACGTTAAAGATTATTATAATGTTGGCATAGCCCATTCAGTCACACTTGACCTTTAGAGGATCTCGACAATAGGTATACTATAGGCGACAATAGGTAGGTTCAGACAAGATGAACAAAATATTTACATCATCAATTGAAATAAATATTAAAGAAGAAATTAATGCCCTAATATTTTATACTTATCTTGGTAGAATTGATCATTATATATTTAGGTCAGTTTTTGGATATCTGATTTCTTTACACATTATTTAGGTTAGGTGACAACTACTAGTATTTCATATTAATATTACTGTACATGTAATGAATCTTACTGCAGGTCTCAAGACAGCCCAGCTCATGGGAAGGATAGTGGTTCTAAAAATATTCACAGTGAGGTCTTCTTCCTTTCCTTCCTACTCAGGTTTGCCATCATTGCATAAATAAATTCAATTTATTCTTAATAACACACATCTGGGCAATGTTAACCCTTTACTCATTAGATATGCGTTTTCCCACACCAATCACAGAAGGCCTTTCAAAACAGTGCAGGAAGAGTTCAGATTGCTCATAATGAGCAATCTGAACACTTCCTGCACTGTTTTCCACTCTGTCAGTTAATATAAACATAATTCACCCAATAATTCAAAAGTCTTCTATATTAGGTGTCCAAAGGCGACTATAATTAGAGGTGTCCAAAGGGGTCTATATGAAGTAAAGGGTTAAGTGTTTAGTGCGAATGTTTGCAAATATTATCAAATTTATTTTCCTTGACACTGACTCAACCTCAAAAGAACATTGAGCCTGTATTGTCATAGTGAAATCTATTTGAACATTTCACAATGATATTTTGATAAGGTATTTCGGAACTTGATCTGCGTGCCATGATGGTAAACTTAAGTATGTTTCTCCCTTGTTTTCAATTTTTAGTTCAATTTGATATGTCATACCGGTACATGTATTTTATGAAAAAGGAATTAGTTTTAATTATATCAAAATTACACATGTATGATTATTTTTTGTAAGATCTGAAATACCAAATCGTATTTTTATATACAAACGATAATAGATTACATGGACTGTATTCATTTTAAAAATTAATTTGATTTTTCCGGACAACTATAGAGATTTTTTCTGACTTTAAGATGATATTTAAACTATTTTATTTTTTTAATAAATTGCCATTTTTTTTTTTTTATTGTTTATGTTTCAACTGCTTCCATTACACGAGCAATATCAATTTCTTGTTGATTTATTTAATGTTTAACTTCATCTGACAACCAATGAAATCACTTCAATTTTCAAAAGTTTGTCACTCTTATTTGTTAAAACAGTCACAAAATAATTTAATTATTAAGTTTGTTCTTAATTATTTAGAGGTTTGTCATCACTCTGCACGCGTGAATGACATTGCACAATCTCCACTCTTGCTTCAATTCTGAATGAGTCATGTACAAACTACAAAGCATACACAAGAAAACAGCCTTAGCAATGGATGGCTTTCTAACATCAATCATCACAGTTTTCATCATAGCACTACCCAGAGTTACACAAACTGTCAGTTAAATGACATTTTACACTTAGCCCTTCCTAATGTTGCTCCCATTGGGTTTCTTAATTTTTACTTAACCCATTACTCCGTATGCATTTTAACTGGACTCTTTCAAACTCAAAAGCCACACATAGTCAATTTCCATGAATAGATACATTTTACCTATTTATTCTGATAGAGCAGAAAACAGTGCAGAACCTGTTCTGATTGCTCATTACGAGCAATCAGAACTGGTTCTACACTGTTTTCAAAAGCCTTCTATAGTAGAGGTGTTCAAAGGTGTCCATAATTATGAAGTAAAGGGTTAATGAATATACAACTATCTACCTTTTTAGCAGTCAATGGTTAAAATTATTTAACCAAGGAAAATGACTATTGACCCAAAGCAGGAAACTATTGACCGAGATGCAGTCCAGGTTAATAGATCACTGCTTTGGGTCAATAGTCATTTTCCGAGGATAAATAATTTTAACCATTGACCGCTAAAATTGTAGATAGTTGTTTTAGTATATTGAATAACAATAAAAAAAGGTAAGTCAAGAAGTAAAAGTTTTTCACCTCACTTCATTCATACTTTCACTGCATTTTCTAACAGAGGTGTGAAAAGCATTTTTTTCATAGCCTTTGTATGTCTGTTCTCCACTAACAAATTCAACTATTATATCCTAACTATATAATACATGTATGTATTACATTCCTAACTTTCATAATTATATTCTCTGACTTAAAATAGTCCCACTATTCAAAGTACAATGTCACCAGTATTTAGCTACATGTTGGATCCGCTCTTGATCAAAATAATGTCATCAATGCCAAAACGTATACAACCTGACGTCATTATACAAACATATCAGTTGTGGAAAATGATTTAATTGTATTTTAGCATTAAAAAGGGCTACTTCAGTGTCAGTTTTCATTTACAGACTATAATAAACAGATCAGTTTAACTGTTGTTTTATCTAGTAGAGCAAATGGAGTTTGAATGGACTATCAGCATGAGAAAGGAAGAACGTTTCATTTGAACTATTGACTCGGTAACGAATGAAACCGGTTTCGACAGAATAAGTGGTCAATAGTTCATTTTTTGAAGGAATAAGTGGTCAATAGTTTATTTTTTGAAGGAATAAGTGGTCAAAAGTTCATTTTATTTGACCTGACTAGTTCGGGTTTCAACCAATCAGATTGAAGCATTCATGATGATATACAATAACACTAACTATTACATAGTTACACATGTCAATCAACTGTAAATGTACATGGCTGAAGTTGCAGTGATTTAATTAATATTGATTCTTAGTAAATTCCTCTGCATCTTCACATATACAGGCACACCGTAATGTTGAAATCTGTATTTTAAATCTTGTTCACACATCAAATCAATGGTTACACAAAATGTTGTATGAATATGAAACAATATGAACATATTCATTTCCAAATATAACTGTCTGAAACTGGACATTAAAAAATAATAACATATTTTTTTATAAATCTACTTCACCTGGTATTAAAAATATAAGCAAAAATATATTTTATTCCTTTTGATATTAATCTATCATACTGCTGAAAACTAATGACAGTCAAAAACATTTTACACCTTTAGATATTGATGACCACATAGTTTAATGTATTAAAAATGATAGGACTTTTAACCATTCAACTTTTCTATACCCGGTAAAAACGAAATTTAAAAGGGGTTGCATGCATATGGGCGTTGGCAGATTTTATTTTTTGCATCTTGTAGATACTTAATATAAATATACAGACACAGTGTAAAGTGAAAATATATCAAAACTGATGAGTATCCCTTTAGCATTAAAACTGTGCTCTAGTTCAATTATTAGTAAATTATTTTATAAATCAATACATGTATACATGTATTTATCTATTAATGAAGATATATGACAGTTACATAGTAAGAGATTTGTTATAACTCCAACCTTTCCAGTTTATATTTAGATTAAAAAAACACAACTTACGATGTGTTGTATTTTATTTTTTTCTTCTTAGTATCCAATCCATGGCCGGTCTCAAACACATCTTTTGTCTTTCCAGTTTCTTCCAAGCGTTCTCTTAATTCTAATGCTAAAAACTTACAAACTGAAATAAGCAAATGAAACAAACTCTATATGAGACATACATAAAACTGTTTTATAAACATTTTTCAAGAATAAATTTTAATTATTTAATTACAGACCATGAGGTTTTGGAGTTGGCAAAGGGAGACTTTCTTAATTTTTTGGCTCTCTGTTAATTGTTTCCAAGGTTTTTAATGAACAAATATTAAAATGAAAACTAGCTAGACCACTTGATTGATATGTGATGAATGTTCGTTATCTTGAACAGTTTTGTAGTTATGCAAGGGAAACAAAGAATTTGGTTATTATGGCTACTGTAGTGGTTTCCACGGAAACAGAAATAAATACTGAAAATGAAAATTCCCTTTAAAAATGGGCACTACATGACCACAGAGTTGACATGTGTACAAAGTTTTGTGAATTATCTTGAACAGTTTTGAAGTGATGTAAATTTCAGATAATAAATTTTATACAGCCGTGACAGAATAAATTGATAGGCTTTTATGGTTAGTTACTAAACCATGTGATTGAGAGAACCTATTTCAATATATTAATTCCTACTTCATTCATGACAAGGAACCGGTTGGCTGTTAGTTATGAGAAACTATTTGGTTAATGGTTATTTGTCATATATCCATTAAAATAATATAATAGACGTTTTATTTTTTGCATGTTTTCACAAAAGCCAGAATGAAGTTCTATAAACTATGTGTCATTAAGCACTAACAGAAACAATAGCAAATCAATACTGCAGACCAAACAGCAACAACCAATCAGAATGTTCCACATTGTCATGAATGGGAATCTCCTTGGGGGGAAACAGACAGCTGCAGTACTATTTTTTAATTACTTTACAAATTAAAAGTTATATATATATATATTTATGTAATACAAAATTTTGCATAATTTTAGTGTTTTTTCTACAAATCAATTGTAATTACTAATATGTGACAATAAGGAAGTTTTGACAAGGCTAGGTAAACTGAAAGTAGAAAGTGGGCTAACTCCAGAGACACATTGTCAGACTGCTAAATACAGAATAAGTCATACCTTCACAGTCAGACGGAGGGATGACTGGGCCTTCGTCCTCATCTTTACCAAAGGATAACCCACAGATTGTAAGAAAACATGCACACAAAACATAAAACTGTTGTCTCTCCATGATAGCTTATCGGCATCACAGGAAGATAAATGTATATTGACCTAGTGACCTTTACTTCCGGCTTGTGATGCACAACCTTTGCTTTTCCTTGCAAATTTAATACTTAATATAGAATGTGTAAAACATATCCAGTTTACATTTAAATAACATTAGCATATTAGGCTTCCAAATATATACATTTTAACCAAATAATCAATTAATTGAATTTATTCACGAAAATGAAACACTTTTACATCACGTGTAGGTTGGGCTGTACTCATTTCCTGGTTCATATTTCTAAAATTCGTGTTGACTGACCAGAGTCCACGAATTTATCCATCAAAAAACGGTAAGAATAAATGCAAATAATATGCTTTTTATTAAATAATCAAACTCTGAACTGATCTGCATTTTCAATTCAATCCAATCTGCCTATAAAGTCGCATTATATGGGGGACAAATGACCACTAATTTCAAATTGTGAGGGAAAACACTGGATCACACTACTTCCTGGGAATTGAAACAGGGGTCTCTAACAACAATACCACTAAAACTGCAGGGCTTAAAAAAGTCCACTAGTCAGCTCGCCACGATGAATGAACATTTGGTCAGGATGAGTAAGATTTATGAAACTGATCTAAATATTTCTTTGATTTTAAGCATTCAGTAAAACAATATTGGAAAAGGAAGACGAGTAGTTTATATAAGAAATTTCAAACCCTGAACTCCACATTATATAAGCATGCAGTACCAATTATTTAAATTTAATATTTCGTTTTTAGAATATTTCAACTTCCAATTTCAGGTAGCTAACCTCAACAATAAACATGACAGAGAAACATAGCTTTGGTGTATCTCCAGTTACCTGCCACGCCTTCAGTCAGGACAGAAATAGTAAGATTTTAATGCAATGTTTTTTGGTATTTTTTTTATTTCAGTCATATTTCATTTATTCAGCGGTGGTCAGTACACCTAACTGTGAGTTAGTCTGTCTTGGTATCCATTAAGTGGTTAAGCAGTAATGGCACAATATCTCTGCAAGTCAGTGAAATACATCTCACATACATGACTTGTGGCCTTATAGCAATGTTCAAGACCGGACGTCGCAAAGGCTGTGGCTGGCTGGGGCTTTAAACTCAAGGCCACTGGATTGACAATCAGACGTTATTAATTGATTTTTTAGTGTTAAAGTAGGTACGACAATGTCATGAAACTTCAAAAAATAATTAAAGTTTTTTATTAAAAAGAATGTCCACAAAGTTAATTGTTAATGGCTGTTAATTTTTCTTAACCCTTTACGCCATAGATTCGCGTTTTCCCGCACCAATCACAGAAGGCCTTTGAAAACAGTGCAGGAAGAGTTCATATTGCTTGTAACGAGCAATCTGAACACTTCCTGCACTGCCCATTCTGTCAGTTAATATAAACATAATCCACCCAATAATTCAAAAGCCTTCTATATAAGGTGTCCAAAGGTGTCTATATTAGAGGTGTCCAAAGGCGTCTTTATGAAGTAAAGGGTTAAAATCCCATTTGTTCTTTCTTTCTTTCATTTGCTGTTATGTTCATCCATTCCATCCCACATCCCATCCCATAATATGATGAATATAATACATGTACTTATAATCTTGTAAGTACGAGTGTACTGCTATTATAACAATGGATTATGTTTAAAGTTGTGTTACTTTAAGAAATTTATCACTTCAAAATTGAAATCTAATCAATAGGTGTAGCTTTGTCTCTCAACTCCAACGATGTGACAGTGTATAAGAAGCAAGGGAACAAGTGGACTGAGTCAGGATCACTCAAGGAGCATGGTCAGAGGGTAACCGGAATAGACTGGGCACCAAAAAGCAACAGACTGGTCACATGTGGTGCTGTAAGTGCATTGTATTCTTTAATAATATACAATCATGTATGTGGGTTTTTGTGTACTGACTGTTAGGTGTGCTGTTTCATTTGTCAATGGAAATTCCTGATATAATCTCAAAAATCGTGATGACTTACAAATTCTAAGTTGTCTAGACTGTAAAATAGACCCAGCTCTCCCCCACTTTAGTCTGTTACGTGCTTGTGTACATTTTTAGAGGTTTGAACCTCAGAGTATTCAGACACAAAATTCGGAGGTTTTGAAGGGGGGGGGGGGGGGGGGGGGAAACATGGACATTAATTTGTACAAGGTGGTAAAAAAGATCCGTGGAAATTGGTATATAAATCATGAAATTTTTGTAAACCTTGGAGTGTTCAGACTTTCCATGTATTTTTTTATATTTATTGTACAAACCTGGGAAAAAATATACTCGGGCATAGTAGTGATATATGAGCACAACGATTGGTCAGTTGCTTCAGCGAAAGTTGAAGGACAGTTTTGGTAAGCTTTTAAAAGTGCAATCACTCTACAGGCGGCTGTCTAAGCGGAAGGACGTGTTTACCGGAGCTCCAGCCTTCAAAGTGGGTCAACATTGTATAAGATTATTATTGTATATCTACGTGGTTAGATGAATGATGAATCAATTTACAACCTTGGATGTCTTTGCTTTGATGATTTGTAAAGACATCTATTTTAAAATTTCATCGATTTTATGCTTTTAACGTGGCCCTAGACAGGATCGTTTTAATGTCAACAAGAGACCAGTAACCAGCGGTACAACATAAACATGATGGCAACACTCACATAGGGACTTCAGCTCCACAATGGGAATTCAGCCGACTTCGGCCCAAAAACACCAGCCTTCAAGGCTAATTACTTCAACAACTAGACAACGACTATTCTAAACCTTCAACTTTAACAATCGACAGTGACCAGAAGCGACCTATCTATGTAATCATCTTATCCAGCCAGTAGTGCAGCACCAGGAGAAGTGACGACCTTGCTGATGCTATCCACAGGCTACTTAATCAGCCTATCCTGCTCGCCAAAATGACACAGATCAAAGTGCAAGGATAAAGAAAAACTTATGACGACGACGAAAAAAGCAATGAATTATGAGACAGAATATAGGATTTTCTGCTTTTTCATTGGGTAGAACAATCTGTTTTAGGAGATATCAGAGACTTGGGTAGACTATAAGCTCAAAAACAGTTTTCTATGTAACCAATAATAGAGGCATGTCAGTAACCAGTTGGTAAATATTTGCATGAATGTTAAGATTAATGTTCTTGTTAACTACTGGTGGGGAGGCTTGGTTGTCCCCCACCCCCTAAACTGGATGTTATACATATATTTTTCAAAAGCAATGCCCCCATTACATGCTCAGCTCAAATTGAGCTCAGCTTAGGTAGAATTACTTCACTGAATCATTATAAAAACTTCACCAACATTGTCCTTATCGTGAAATTCAAATTGTTTTTTAATTTTATTCAAAATTATATTTAATTTGGAAAAGTCAATTTGATAATTGTAGTTGTATGTTGTGTTATGTTTACAGACAACTAAAAAAAAACAAAATAATTATGAAATAACAAGCACTTTCCAACTGTCAATAGTTAATTGTAATTGCCCAGGCACGATTTTTCAGAATGGCTATGTTGTCAAGAGCACATTCCTCTCATCACTGAGGTTGATGGTTCAAGCAAAACTCTGACATAAGATTTTTTAAAAAAGTTCTGGAATCTTTTTTTCACCAATAAAACTGATTGAAAATGATATTATGCCCAATAACGGTATTATCTATCCACACGATTCAGAACAGCCTTAGGTACATTGACACCAGAAAGATACATGTAAGTGAAAAATACAGTAATACGACAATGATAAATACACTGCCTGTAACAGACATGCTCAGCATATGAAGCAGTGCCAGCAACAAGAAACAATGAAACTACAAACATAATAAACACTCATTGTCGAATACATGTATACCCAATACTCTCCATTCATGATAGATGGAGAGTATCAGAATTGTCAACCAGGGGTATCCGAAGATGATCTCTAACATGCTTTTTATTTGTTATTCAGGACAGAAATGCCTACGTGTGGACACTAGAAGCTGGAGAGTGGAAGCCTCATCTGGTAATCTTGAGGATCAACAGAGCAGCAACTTTTGTTTCCTGGTCACCACTAGGTTGGTTTGTTACATCTCACGTGTGTTGAAACATTTCAAGTTCAAATATGCGTTTTATGTTATTTTTAATATATGATGATGTATGAATTTTTTGTTTCTTCCCTTTTTCAAACCAAGTGCAGGAATCACTCTAGAGTATTATTGAACTATCTTGTTTCTGGAAAGTTTACAAGCATGCTAATCAATGATTTATATAAAAGTTCACAAGGTATGGTTTTCCTGGCACACAGTATTGACGGCTTAACACCACCCTTGCCCAAAGAAAACACTGTGTGACTGCATTTGAAAAACCATAACCACAAGCATAATTCAAAGCCGGGGTCTATGGATCTTGTAGCAATTATGCTGGTCACAAGCCCACAACCCAGTGTTATTAGCAAGTCTGTGAATAATTTTAGCTACTGGTTTCCTGGCAGGTGTCCTCATTTTAATACATGTATATACTTGAACTAGCAGCACAATTGGACACTATCTTGTTAATACCAATCCTTATTATAAAATAAAATTGTCTTTATTTTTTTTTCTTGAATTTGCGTGGCACGCTGGTCCAGTGGTTGGGAAGAAATATTTTTTAATGGGCCATTATTTGTATTGTTTCTCAGTTTTGCATTTTTTTCAATGGAGATTTCTCAATAATCCTATTGATATTTTTCTATCAATGTCAGTTGGACATATATGTATTTGATAAAAATTGAACTATGGCCCATGACCCCTTCACTTCCCAATCACCGCGGTACCGAACCAGCTTTGTCATCAGACCTAATGGAACATGATTATTAAATTTATACTTGTTTAAATAATGCCCTATTTTATTTTATCAAAGTACTTTTTCTATTTCATCTTTTAATATACATGTATGTATTGTCTACAAACAAGGTTTGTTAGAATAAAACAATCTTTAAATAAATGTAAGTTTTGATGCCTGTCCCAATAACTACCTAGTAAACACGCGGGAGTGATTCACAACAACTTTGATGGTTACTTTGTAATCAAACTCTAATAACTTATAACTGATATCACAGAAACTAGTTATGATTTTTTATATCAAATCAATGCTTGCTATCTGTTTAACAGAGAACAAATTTGCTGTTGGCAGTGGAGCACGTCTGGTGTCAATCTGTTATTTTGAAGAGGAAAACTCGTGGTGGGTCAGCAAACATATCAAGAAGCCAATCAGGTCTACAATAACGAGGTAATGTATGATATACGTGCTTAATTACATTTTCAAGTGCCCCAACGTCAAGATTTTTCAAACGAAATGCCATAATTGTAACATCATAATATTAACATTGTTTTAAGATGCCCATAATAATGGTGCCATATTCTTAAAGGATGTGAAATAGAAGTCGTTTTGGCAAGGCTACACTACACATGTTTGAATGGTACATATAGAAAAAAAGCAAAGACTGCATCACCAGCGTAAATCAATGTTTCCGTAGTTACCATAGAATTTAAACTAATGAGGGAAAATTAGTGTCATTACGGGGATTATATAGCAACAGATGCTTCCAGAGTTTTATTTAAATACAATGATTAATAAAAAAGAAACTTACTGACATATATGAATCTTGAAAATATTTGCAGGATAAAGTACTATAAATTTCAATGGTTATCCCTTTACTTCATATAGACGCCTTTGGATACCTCTAATATAGACGCCTTTGGACACCTCTAATATAGTAGACATTTGAATTATTTGGTGAATTATGTTTATATTAACTGACAGAGTGGAAAAAAGAGCAGGAAGTGTTCAGATTGCTCGTAACGAGCAATCTGAACTCTTCCTGCACTGTTTTCAAAGGTCTTCTGTGATTGGTATCTATGAAGTAAAGGGTTAAAGTTTAAATGCACCTTGTACATTTTACATTTAAACTTTTTTTTATTTAAGAAATTCTTATGACAGTTCATGATGGCTGAATGGTCTATGCGGCTCTTGCCACATTTGCTGTTTCCTATTTTTAGAGAGAATTAACCTGTATTTACTGTAAGCAACAACCTGTCTAAAAAGGTCACTTTTGCTCCTTCTCTTGACTAACTGCTTCAGACAGGTTTGACTGTATTTTTACAAATTAATTGTTATAAATTCAGCAATAAATTGTACATTTTATAAGACCCTCTATAATGCTGCAAGTATTTTGTTTCTCTACATCATGTACCCAGTGATCTGCTCCTACATGTTACTTGACTGGGTGTTGTTTATTTCAGTATTGACTGGCACCCAAACAATGTCCTCATAGCAACAGGATCTACTGACTTCAAGGCTAGGTGAGTAACCTATAAATATTGATATGATGTAAAATCAGTCAACTCTGGCAAATGTGTACAGGAGCATAGCAGCTTTTAGGCCCAGGCCTACAGATTATCCAGACAATGTAAAGAATGAATCGTTAAGGCCATAATAAATTAATTGCTTAATTATCATCCCCACCTGCCCCCTAATTTTCAAGCCTTCCCAATCCTATTTATTTTCATAATAAAAAAAAATAAAAAAAATAAAAAATTCTAAAAACAAAAATAAAAAATAAAATCCTCTCGCCCTCCCTGTTTTTAAGGAAAATTTGGATGATAATCTAGCAATTAACCAGGCTTCACCCCATGAACCCCAGAACAAGGGGCAATAGTCCCTTAGAACTCCAGTCCAGACATACAACTTGAAAAAAAGCCACCGTCAGCACAACAGCATCCTGTAAGGACAACAGTATTTCACTTGTAACAGTTATATCAAATGAATAAAGCAAATATTTATCTGTCTCTATTTTTCTGTGTTTTTTCTCTGAATATCATTACCTATAATAGACAGTGGGCATCAATTCACTGAACATTTTTGGCCTAAATTAAAATATTGTTTGTTGGCTGCTTCCAGCGGACCCAAAATAATCCTGGCAGTAATGAAAATATTTTGGGGGTTCCAAAAATTTTGTAATGTGTTTTTGGTGTTCATTCAAAATATTCTTAATCATTATATATCCTAAAAAAACAATTTACCTAACGACCTACCCACTCTGAAATGGTATATTTTTTATGGGTGGCCTTGTTTACACTGTTGATATAACATGTTTTGATATTGGAGTCAGTGTTGACATTGATCAATGTGAAATAAATATATTCAGCAACAAATTCTTACACAATATGGACTGTTTTATTTATAACTCTTACATTACAGCTTTGTACCATTGCTCTTAAGTGGTAAACAGTTGATTGATATAAACTTGACAATTCTTACAGAGTGTTCTCAGCTTACGTCAAGGAGGTGGAGTCTAAGCCATCCCCTACCAGCTGGGGCAGTAAGATGCCATTTGGCAATAACATGGCTGAGTTCTCCAGCAGTGGAGGTAAGTGACCTTCAGAATATGTTAAATATGTCACATATATTGTCTTTGATTTGATGTTTTTTAAGATTTGATGTACTAGTTACATAATAAAACCAAATCAGTTTGTTAAAACCATAAAATTATATTTATTTTCTTGAATATCTAGGAAGTTGGAAAAAAAATGACTAATACATCAGTGAAGATGATATGTGTTATATGAATCTATAGTAGGTGCATATCTTGAAAATGTCATAAAAATGAGGCAATAATATACTGGATAGAGTGTTGGCCGTTCATGCCAGAGGTTGGGAGTTTGATCTCCAGCTTGACCAAATGCCTCTCAAAAACACAACACTCAGTATTATTTTTTACCCAGGATATGGACTTGAGAGCGGTCATGTGAGCTTTCTATGCAATCAAGCTAAATAAAATATTTTAAAATCTTCGAAATATAATCTGAAGGTTTTGGTATCTCAAATCCACCAAAATGTGGCAAAATCGGTACATGTAATTAAATCGGAGTGGTAAACTTGAAATGAAATACCCATTCTAAAAATATACAGCATTTAAATACCAATGAATTTGATCTGTAATATTTGTTTTCACAAAGTAAAATTTGTTTCATCTTAGAAAGAGTCTGAATGACAATTGTGAAGGTCATCAAGCAGTATTAAAATGCTGTTTATTTTTAGAATGGGGATTTCGTTTCAAGTTTAAATTTTTATTGAAACATCATTTTTGTCTTGTTTTGGAGGATTTGATATACCAAACCATTCAGATTTTATTTATTTATGATAATGAGATGCTTTTTATCCATTTTAAAAATAATACATTTTTATCATTTTTTCCTGTTATACTACCTTTTAACAATTCTTGTGAGTGATTTAAATTTTCATATTAATTTCCAAATGTTAGAATTAAAGTTGAAGGGACGTTGTAACTTCCTTGTCTGGCGTCCTCCTACAGCTATCATGCAGTTTAATTGAAACTAGAGAACAAGAAAGGGATATACTGATATGCATATTTTTACAGCTTGCTGAACAGAGTTCTCTACCTGTGTTTAAAATTCACATTTTCAGTGTATAGTTTTGTTATGTCTAAAACATTGATTTGTTATAGGAGGCTGGGTACACAGTGTGTCATTTTCTGCCTCTGGTGACAAGTTGGCCTGGGTGGGGCATGACTCTAGTATTGCTGTCGTTGATGCAGCTAATGGACAAAAGTAAGTTCAATGTTGAAGTTTAAAATGAAAAAAAATTTTAGATTTTTTTCTTGTATTGCAAATTTAACCTGCAGCATGACATATAAAAGATGCATCACCTATAAATTTCTGTTCAGTTAATGATGGAAAGTTAATGGAATCACAAGGAAGAAGGTCCCATTCGAAGATTATGGTTGATTCCATTCTTGTAGTTCAACTAATTTAAGAGAAATTCGTTAATACACAGGTAAGCATTTTCCATTTAATTTGTCAGTGTTTTAGCATTACCCCATTACTAGCCAATGAGAGACTTTATCGTGGGACGCTACAGTGACAAAATACAATATAAGTTAATGAACAGAAAATCCATAATATGTAATATTTTATATAAATGTGCAGTTTTACTACAAAGATCAAAAACATATTGGGAGATGTAGGTGAGACCTCTTTAATTTGTGGGAAAACAGTCCATAACTTGATTTCATTATAAAATGCTACCATTAAAGTTTGTAAAATGTTTGGTGGTTTTGCAGTTATTTATCATTAAATCCCTGTATGACCAAAACTTCATATTGAGGGGAAGAAATGTAAATAAAGCACCTGTACTAACAAATGGATTAATATACTTTAGGAATTATATTTCAAATAGCCTAGCCCCGAGGTTATAAAATATTTTTCATGCTCAACTCAAATTTGTACTCAAAACATAATTTCTAGGAGTCACATATAAACCCAATTTAAAGCACAAACACTTGACAAGGTCTCGAATTTTAGAGTATTAATGCAGATATGAGGTAGAAAATTATACGTGTTTACGTTTATTTTGTTATGATGAGCTGAGTCACCTTTAAATTGAGCATGAAATTTTGAGTTGAGCATGGAAAAAATATTTATAACCTCGGACCCTGGCCCATTTAGCACTGTCGGATGCATGTCTGACTGAATCCAGCGGTTGTTAGTTAAAATCCTCACCCGGCCGTAGTCTCTATTATGTATGATGTACGATAATATGTCTCATTTTCATTCATCTCATACCGCTGATTCAAGTGGGAAAGTTATCAGTGAATTATGGTGTTCTTGAGTACTGGTTAACCTTCCAGGATCCCAGGCAACAATGGTTAGATTAGTGATAATCACAAATTGATTGTTGGGGGTAAAATGTAGATTTAGATGTTAACTGATTGTCTATTAACCCATTATAACATAAAAATGATGTTAAATATTCAAGCAAACATAGTTCAAATAAAATATTATCCAGGGAAATAAGATATAAATGTATCTGGTTTTGCAATTTTCAGTGCTCGTTCTGTGGTTTTTAAATTTGGATAATCCATTCCTGGGGCCAGTTCCACTAAACATCTCAAGTTGAGATTTTCATCAACTCAAAAATATCCATTTCTCTAAATGGTTACTTTATCTCATTACACCTTAAGTGACCACACTGAAATGAAGTTACAACAAATATGTACCCATTGATAAAGGAAGAAATACAAAATGACCAATGTAAAGGAAGTTAGAGCCTTTAAAAGGTTTGAGTTGAGAAAAATATCAAGTTGAGATATTAAGTGAATCTGAGACCAGGTACGTTGATATAGACATAGTTTTACTTGTTATATTATCTGTTTATTATAGACTATCTGTGGTGAAAGGTAAATTCTTACCTTTTTATGACCTCACTTGGGTTACAGAGAACAGCTTGGTTGCAGTGGTAAGTTAGTTCAAATATTAAGTTTACTACCATATGTCAAAATAATAAACTGTGACACATGTAACTCAATGCCTGCACACCATACTGACTCCTGGACAAGACAGTCATTACAGTGAAATCTCATTGTTAATCTCAAATGTTTTGACGACAGTTGATTTGCCAAATGTCCACTGGACCATATCAGTATAGCTATCATGGAAAAACCATTAAATTTTATTGTTGCTTTTTGTTACTGAATAAAAATGTCTGATTAGTTATATATCCATTATATTAAATACCAAAGAAATTGACTGTATGTGATCTAGATTGCATCAAGCCTGTTTTTACATTCATATTTACATTACGACTCCTGATAACTGTTTTTAATAATGTGTGAGAATTGCTGATAAGTTTGCATCTGTTTTCAACAGGGCTTTGACTGCTGTCCAAAATTGTTTTCCCAAAAGAGTGGCGGAGAACTGGAGTTTGTCCATGACCTTGACATTCCAACCGGGACAGACAACACAAAAATGAGGTTGGTCATCTCTAACATTAGAAAAATAATTTACGGGCAACTAAATCTCTATTTACTCAGTTAATTAGAATATGAATAAAGAGTTTTATGATTGCAAATAAAACCAATCAAATGGAGCACAGCATATTGTCAATGTGCAGACTTTTATTTATGAAGAAACATGCATGCCTTTATAGTGTTTACTTATATTATTCTGGATTTGAAAACTGAAACAAAACTGTATTACAGTTCTGATTCATGACACAAAATTTACTTTAAACTTTGATTCTCATTCATGCAGTGCGATGAATCGTTTCCGTAACCTGGACAAGCGTGGTGCCTCGGGAGAAAACTCTTCAACCACCCTGAAAACACAGCATCAGAACACCATAACGTATGTGAACAGTTATCTACTACTTCCTTTCCTTGTTATTTATCTGTGACTTATATGAAATTAAATTCTTCACATCTATTTTTTAGCAGCGCGGTAATGGAGATTCTAGAATAAAATTGTCAAAATAATGTTGTGTTTTGTAGCGTAAATGTCTGTATAAAGCAATTATTATAAGAAGAGGTAATAAACTCTCTTTTTTTCACTTTTATTATATAATTTTATACCAGATATAAGTTTTAAAAGATAATTCATCATAAATAGACGAACGATACAACTATAATCAATGATTGAAATATTATTCATGAATCATGAATTGGACACCATTTTAGAATAGGTGTTTACCTGAATATAAGAGTCAGAGTTTTCACGATTCAGAGTAGGATGGTTTACTGCTTCGTAATAAAGAAATACCATATTTAGCTTGTTTCTTTCAAGGCAAGTTGCAAGAAGTCTGCTTGAGATTTTCAGCGTCAAAGTGTACTTGAAATATTGGAGGAGTTTAATTGCGTTGAGGGGAGAGTACACTGCGACAATGATTCTTTCTAGCGATAGGCTTTGGGAAGGCTTGTGTTTGAAACTCATAGTAATATTTATTGTGCTGGAACTGGGGATTGTTTCATGCACAATAGTTGAGTCTGATGCTTTAGTTTGAAACCGTTCTCAAACAACAAGTTAGCTTTGTGCTGGAACTAGATTTTTATCTTAGTTCCAAAACATAGGTTCGGAACCGTTTCCAAATGTATAAGTGTATATTTATGCTGGAACTGAGCATTGTTCCAAGCATTCAGTTTTGTTATTAGTTTGAAACTGTTGTCAAACAAAAACTTTATTTACGTGCTGAAACTTTTAATTGTTTCATGCGCTTTTGTTTAGTTTGAAGACTAAGGTTTGGAACAGTCTTCAAACATATAGGTGTACTTTTATGCTGGATGAACAGTGTTCCAGACATACAGTTTTGGTTTGAGTTTGAAACAAGTCTCAAACGAATGCTGTCCAGACACATTGTCAGAACAGCTGTTCTCATTATTAAAATAGTGTTGAACAACAGTTAGTTCAACTCTATAAGGTTTGAAACAATATACTGTATATAGTTTATTGGTATGAGTATTTGTCTGTATGATTTCTAAATATTAGAATCATTTTATTATTTTGTTTGTTTGTTTAAAGTTTACTAATCATAAGGCAAGAAGCCTGAGTAAAATTTATATATTATATAGTTTGAACAGAATTGTTTAACATAGTTTCAAGCTAGGCTGTTTCACAGATTAATCCAGTGAAGACACAGTCGCCTTACAGAAGATCCCGTTTTTAGTTCAAGATACTCACCATATTGACAAAAATACACAATTTCAAATCTGAGAGTAAATACCAATACTTAACTTAAAATACTGAAAAACTTAACTTGAACTTGATATGATATTTATTTATTATTGTAAACAATATCAAAGAAACCATAAGTATTTTTAATGGAAAAAACATGATCATCAAGCTTTGTGTCTTTAAGCATTTAAGTGATAATAATCAACTCTTTAGAGCAACAAGGTGCTATAGGCATTCATGTTTCATTTACACATAGCACCTTGTTACACTAACTGGTCGCTTTTTACTTAAACACCATATAGTGAAATTGAAGCCAAAGTCAAAGTTCTTTTTTAATAAATTTGCTACTACACTGTAAGATGCTACTCAGGTATGCAAAAACAATCACATTAGTTGATTTGTAAACCATAAAAGTTCCTTCTTATTTATAGGCAAGTGTCTGTGTACAGTGGAACAAAGAGCAGCTGTCAAAAGATTGCCACGTCGAGTGTTGATGGCCAGATCATTATATGGGATATCAAGGTAACCAATAAAATTAGGTCATTGGTGTAGTGGATATTGCTTTGGTCACTCATGTCAGAGATTGTCGACACAATCCTAGGCTTGACTGGATGGCATCTCATTCACAACATTAGATGCTGATTCAGTGAACTCAAGAGTGAATCACAGCAGCTTTGAGCTTATTTTGCAAATCAGACTAAAATAAATAATGATAAATCAAGGTAACCAATTCATTCGTGGCTGAGATGGTGATTCTATGCAGATTTATTCTGGTCTCTTTTTCTACTTCTTCTGCAAGGGACATTCTGTGATAGGATGATTACGTAAACAAATAATTTCAGGTTAGAAATATTAAATACACATGGCCAACCCAAAACCACTGTAATGGTTGGTTCAATTATCAAACTGTTTTTTTGCTGTAGGTGATTCACCGGCACTAGATGTCGTACTTCATCCAACTTATTTTATGTAGTGACAAAATATATATATATATTTCCACCTTTTAAACTAGTGTTGAAAGCAAATGATGTTTCATTATAAATAATTACATTTTTAGTAGCTTAGAATGCCGGCTGTATTTTTGCTCGTGATGAAATGAAATATATGCTCGCCAAAGGATCGCATTTATTACTTCTCTTACACTCACAAAATACAGTTGACATTTTAAGCTACTATGTAATTCTTATATAACCTTTAATATACTGGTATTGACAATTGTTTTATACCTAATAAAGAAAATGGCAAAATAATTTGGTTAAAAAATTTTGATTTTTTTTTAATAAGTTTGAGAATGACATTATCAGTTCTCTAATTTTAATATGCAGTCTAGACATATGATTGCTCAATATGAGGTTTCTCAAACTATGTACTAAACACTTCCATCTTGCATTACATAACTTTTGAAATGTCAAACATGCTATTAAAATTGAATTAAGATGATGAAATCCCGATTTGTGGAAATTATCGGTAGATAAAAAGACTCCAACACAAGGCTTGGGAAATAGACAAAGAAATTTAATCACAATGGAAATTTTTGAATAAGACTCCCAACCTGGAGAAATTGACTAGGATGCCATTCCTATTGATGGGAATTACTCAAATTGAACGTTTGTTAAATTTCTCAGGGAGGCCAGTCACCGTAGGTGGGAAAAAAACACTGAAAATTACATTAAAGATGAATTCAGTTTTTCCCTTCAAAATAAGGTAATTAATCTGGTCCAAGGGTCCGCTATGGACATAGGTTCGAGTCCCGCTCGCTCCAAAAACTTCATGTGAGAAAGTTTGCCAGTTACTTGCAGAAGGACGGTGGTTCTTCTCAGTCCGACTCAGTCTGAGGTCTTCCTCTACCAGTAAAACTAGATGTGCCATATATATAACCTTAAATGTGTTGAAATTGGTGTTAAACCCAATTCAAAAAAAAATAGTAGTCTGGTCCAGGCATGTGATTTATTTGTGTTTATATGTTTATTTTCAGAGTTTGGAGAAGTCGCTGGCTGGACTGACCATTGCATAGAACATCATTATACCAAATGTCTTTCAACTATTTCCAGTCTTGGAAATGTAAATGCACATGAAATATATATTAAAATGTGTGGTGTGTAAGAATTATTCAAATGTAAACTGAAGTATACATGTACCTCAATGTGAAAAACAACTCATCTCAAACATACATGCACATGCATACGGGATAAAGTATAAACTTATAATATACAATTTAATCATTCCATGTATTTAATTTTCTGAGAAAGGATTTTCGTCTTACAAGTAATGTGTTCATAAAAATGTGTCAGGTGACAATTACAGCTATAGTAGAAGACAATGTTGTTATTTTCACTCAATCAAGGACTTATGCAGAAGGTTAGGAAATCTGTATCTCCTGACTAAATATTGATAAAATGGCATGCAAAGGATTAATTATTTAGTAATATAACCACTCAGAATTCACAGGCAAACTGATTTTAAACATAAAATATAAGTTGTATGAAATCTTAGATGTGATAATGAAAAATTATCTTGAATTAAAAGCATTGCAGCTTGAACTAAAATATTTTTTGTTTCATTTGCAGTATATACATTTTTTAATCATGAGTATTTCAATAATTTCCTGGGAATAGTCTACTTTTGTGTAAAGTAACAATTTTGATTTGTATTTCTGTGATGAATTGAACTTAAAATGATTGAAAATGAGATTTTACATGAATACGTGACCATTTACAAAATCTCAATCAGTTGCTTTTTTATCTTGGTTTAATTCCTTGATTAAATGAGTTTAAATTTCACTTTAAATAGAGGAAAATGACCTTAGAGATTTACACATAATTTGAACTTATATAATTATACATTCATTATTTTATTTTCGGAAGTATTTTTCAATCAAATACTTAAAAAATGGACAACTTTTATGACAAAAATATGAAAAAACTGTGCTTAAACAAAATCTTTAGAGCTGTGAAGTAGATTTCAACTTGTTTAAAACTACAATAACACATACAATTTGAAACAGACAATTACCTAAAAGTATTAGCAAAGAAAAACATAAGTGGTAAGAGAAGAATATTTGGATAGAAAAAAACACATGTAATGAACCCTCTTTTATTATTGATCAAATAAAATGTGTATTCTTTCTTTTTGCTTTATGACTTTTGCTTTTATCTCCAAATACTGCACCTCAGTGTTTTATACAATGTATACAAATGTATTGTACGTTATTACTCATATTAAAGGGTTGATTATGCCTGGCCTTTAAATTTTATTTTGTGAGTATTATTTGGAATCTACAACTGTCCGACCTTCTTTCACCAACCTTTTATACTTTCACTTGTACGTCTCACACAACAATTTATTTTGTACTGTTCTACATATAGAGATATGCACTTCTGGAACACTGGATACATTACCAATGGTTCTAAAAATGCCTTGTTCCCATAGATAGTCCTCTGTTGGTCCAATTATGCAGAAAAAAATGGAGTTGACCAGGTTGCTTTTTCACAATTTCAATGGTTTGATTGCACCCCTTCATTTTTGACAATTCTGCCCATTTGTTGCAGTGTATCACTACACATCTTTAAACTGTTATAGCTTCACCAAACAGTTCCCAATGTCACCCAAACTTGGTAGAAATCATGAAAATGTTCCAGTGTTCCCATATGCACAAAGAAATATGACATGTTATGCATTTTTAACAAAAAAATTGCCCAACCGCTTTACACAGCTCTAATTTCTTGGGTGTAAGAATCTTGTTACCATCATGTAAGAGAGGTAATTCTTAAGTGAGACCTGAAGCACCAATGTTTTTCCACTGATCTGGAATTTCCAGTTTACTGAGTGGTACTTTGTGAAGCAAATGAAGCTTCTCCATGGGGCACGGAAGATACTTCGATGACTTTCTGCATAGTCTATATACAGTAGCTTGTGTTTTTTTTAATCACTATTCTCTGATGCCTAAATTCAAACTACTTCTTTCAACTGTCCTATAATATGTTTTGTCTGATAGTGATGGGAAATGATAAATGAAGATCAGCCTCCAGCAACAACTGAACCCATAACCTATCACTTGATAATCCGCTGCAGTAACCACCACAGCAGAGATACCAGCATTGGCAAACAATCAATAATGGTAATCAAAGAACTGCCATTGTCCAACAAACTAAACAAGTTTGCAGATAAGATGGAGTCTTCAATGTTCATGATTTTATAACTGGAATTTTTTTCCTACTAAAGTCATGTTGATGGCACTTGCAATAATGTTAAAAAATAAAGTGTTTTCCTTGATGACATTCCATCTCCAGTCTATTTTTGTTTACTTGACAACAGTTGTAAACATTTTATTGGCATCGTTTAATCAATCGAGCCTTTCCCGATTAGCTCAGTCGGTTACGCGTCTGACTATCAATCCAGGGGTTGTGAGTTTGAATCCCCTGCCCAGCAACAGTTTCTGTGATGATTTATATACGACATTGTGTCTCATTATCATTCATCTCTCACCACTGATTCAAGTGAGAAAGTTATCAGTTACTTGCGGAGATGGGGTGTGCTCGACTACTGGTTAATCCCAAGAAACAGTAGTTGGGTTAACTGATTGTCTGTTAGCCCTCGATGGCATAAAAATGACATTAAATATTTAATCAATCAATCAATCGTTTAATCGATACAGGTATGTAGGGACTTAATTATGAATTGGTTGCATTAGGAAATGGTAATTATCTGCTTTACCTATATCACTAATCATGGAACTTGCCTAGCTATTAACTAACCTTGAACTGATTAGACTTGATAATTTGGCAGCTTCATCATTGCACAGTAAATATAAAGTGGGTAATTACTGTTTCTTGTGCAACCAATATACATAATACCTGTCTTACCTGAATAGAATAATGAAGCCAGTATGTTTGCAACCGTTCTTAAAAAAACTGACTGTAAGACCAGTATAAACCCAATACGCTTTTGTGAAACTACGTAATTCTATTTATAGTTAAACTCGACCAATATAGATAACACATTAATAGTGAATCTATTTTACTGTACAATTTATGTAACGGATAAATGTTCTGTCGTCCCTAATATGATAGGTTCCATCAAAAAATAGAATGACCCAGTTTCAAAATAGCATATTGGGTTTATAAAGGTGATTTTTATAAACCTGACAGCCATTGTAAACATAAACAATTATCTTATTATTGATTTGGGGGTTTGCAGGTTTAAATGTATACTATGTTTGCCAGGCACGATTTACATACTTTACCTATATCAAAATGCCACGACTATATCTCATTTGTACTAAAACTTGAATCGACTGTATTCATCTATGATTTGGTTGCATGACAAACTGTAATGACCCACTTTACCTACTGGTATACCTATTCCGTGCAATGATTAACTTGCCCATGTATCAACTAACTCTGAATTGTTTATTAATGCACTTTTCAGCAGCTTTACTTGATAAAATGAATGTTTTATAAAAGTATATTTACAGTACTATTCTAAAGGACAGGACAGAGGCTGGTTTTACTAATCATCTCAAGCTGAGCAAATCTCAATTTCTTTAAATGATAGCTTGATTTCATCTGCACATTAAATGACTTCACAGAATTGAAGAAATAACAAATCTTTACCTATTGGTAAGGGATAATATGTAGAATGATCAATATAAATAAAGTTAAAACATTTCAAATAATTGAGTTAAGGAAAATCTCAAATTGAGATGTTTAGTGAAACAGGAATCTGTATCTTAAAATGTTATTTCTGTCAAAAAATACATTTATTTTAAAACCATTCACAGTCATGTGTGATGTCCTTGAGTACGACATTTTATCTGCATATACTTAGAACTGGTTCTACCCAGAAAGTTTTAAGTATGGTTTGTTTATACCTGAGTATGGCAAATACACACATTCTATTGTTAACATATTTTGTATCATGTAAGAATGTACAAAAGAAACAGTGACCTGACAATCTGAAAAAAAAAATGGCTAGAAATTCGAAATTTTAAATTGTCAAATTAATTGAACAAAGCACTCTCAAATAAATACTTTAAAATCTCTCTCTCTCTCTCTCTCTCTTCTCTCTCTCTCTCTCTCTCTCTCTCTCCTCTCTCTCTCTCTCTCTCTCTCTCTCTCTCTCTCTCTCTCTCTCTCTCTCTCTCTCTCTCTCTCTCTCTCTCTCTCTCTCTCTCTCTCTCTCTCTCTCTCTCTCTCTCTCTCTCTCTCTCTCTCTCTCTCTCTCTCTCTCTCTCTCTCTCTCTCTCTCTCTCTCTCTCTCTCTCTCTCTCTCTCTCTCTCTCTCTCTCTCTCTCTCTCTCTCTCTCTCTCTCTCTCTCTCTCTCTCTCTCTCTCTCTCTCTCTCTCTCTCTCTCTCTCTCTCTCTCTCTCTCTCTCTCTCTCTCTCTCTCTCTCTCTCTCTCTCTCTCTCTCTCTCTCTCTCTCTCTCTCTCTCTCTCTCTCTCTCTCTCTCTCTCTCTCTCTCTCTCTCTCTCTCTCTCTCTCTCTCTCTCTCTCTCTCTCTCTCTCTCTCTTATACACTATGGAATTACATGCAACACATCTGAACAGGGCGGACAAATTTACATACATGAACTGATAGCTTTATATGAGTAGGATCCAGTTAAGGATTCATAACTAGTCACATGCTATATAAAGGACAGATTTAGAAACCCATTGGATCATGAAGATACAGTGAATTCATATATATTTTATTTCATAAAGAGAGATAATTAAATTCACAACAATGGAATTTCCAATTTTTGGGATATATAATACATATTGTCACTAGGCCCTGTGGTAAGGTAGGATCAATACTGGATTACATCTCTCTCGAACAAACTTCATATTTTAATGATGGCAAATCTAACATTATTTTTAGAATAAACTGTTTCTTATTGAAACTTGACTTGCACCATGAATTGTAACTCGAGAGGTTTCTGGAGTTGTATAACTGGCAATTTATGACTTTTCTTGAAAAACATGAGTACTGTAATCCTCTCATTTATATCTAATGTAAAACATGATTGGATTTCATAGGAAACCTAATTGTGTCAATTTAGTCCGCCAGACCTTGGAGACGTTTAATATGAATGAATAGAAGCATCAGAATTTAGTTATCTTGTTTTACCACATGTGGCAACTTGTCTCATGTTGTACCAGAAAAGGTAATATATTGTTGATTGATATTACAATCTGTCTCCTGGCAATGAATCCAGCTCAACAGTTTATTAAAGATTTTCCAGGCATTATATGAGGGATATTCAATAAGTTTTGAGACTGACCTTATAAAATAAGAGTGATTTATGGCAAATTTCTTCCATCAATACTTCAAAATATTTTCCCTTAATAGATATGCACATTTCCATCCAAGATATCCATGACCTGAAAGCCACAGTAGTCTGCCCTTGTTATACTCTGCAGACACTGATACACAGCACTGCCAAGACCACTTCTGGAGTTGTAGAGAAACGCAACAGGCATCTTTATCAGTACAGAAAAGAGAAAGAATTCACAGGGACTGGGGTCTGTGACTATGGATGGTGTTGCAATAGTTTGACTTTCCAGTAACAGATCTGCCAGCTGCACTGGGTATTTGCACAACAGGACCTTTGGAATTGAAGAAAATTGTGTATAGAACCCATTTAGAACTTCGAGTTCATTTTTGCTATGATCGGTCATTCTTGTCTTTTCCTAAGCCACTGTTTATTATTTACCTGTCTTTGAGGCTCGAATAATTGATCCACGTTTCATAACCTGTGAGGAGCTCATTTAGCCTTCTTTCATCCGCATTTTTGTACACTTTCAAAGGATCTTCTTTGCAACAGTTTTCCCATTGGGCCTTTTACTCTTTGGTCAGAAGATGGGGTTCTGTAAAGAGCGAGTCTGCTACCATGGCTTCTACAGCAGCAATGTTCTTAGAAGACAATTAAGTTTTTGGGTGCCCTACAGAGGTAGGTCTTCAACTCTAGATTCTCCACCAATAAACAGTGGCTTTGGAAGGAGAATCATCATAAACATTTTTTCTTGTAGAATATGTTTACCTGCTATTTTCAAAGTACTACGCATTTTTATGCAAGACCTAATTTCCTTCTTTTCTGTACACTTCATGCTTACAAAACTAGTGTCAATATTTATGTATATGCTGCATTTACCACTTATAACTTTGCAGTAGCAAAACCAATCGTGTTGAAATTTTCGGTGTACATTGCTATTGAAACAACCTACAAGTTCACAAAAACCTCATGTGCTCATACTTCAGTAACAATTTCTACGGAAGCTCGTTAGTCTTAAAACTTTTTTAATATCCCTCCTAGATTTTTAAATTCCCAAATCTGCTTATATGAATTTAAGATTAAGATTCTAGTAATCGTTATTTGTAAAACAGTTTTACATATGTGAAAGGACAGATACATACAATTCTTTTTACTCACCTGCGGCAAAGGCACAAGCGAGTTATTCTGGTATGTCTGTCCGTCAACAATTTTTTAAGACTTCTCTAAAACTGTTCAACATATTGACAGATTTTAATCAAATTTGGTATGAAGCTCTCTTAATATTGTTAAAATCCTATTTATAAGATTTTTGGTAAAAAAAATTCACCAAAAGTGCAAGGCCTTTTATAGTTTGCATTAATTACCAAATGATTTTCTCTCAAGTCTCCCAAGCCACGATAAGTTGGCCCCATCTGGGGGGGGGGGGGGGGGGGGGGGGACGTCAGTTTATTCAAACATTTTATTTACAGGGACCAACCAGCAATGTTTGTTTATACTTGATATGAATAATGCCAATGAGTAGAGTATTCAAGTTTGTTCAAATAAAGTGCTAGGGTCTATTGGAAGAAAACAGGAAATTCTGTTTTTTCTTGTTTATATTAGATATTATTTCAATCATATTGATGTTTGGAGCATTTTTTAGTGATAGCAGTTGAGACCTGGTTTGTTAAAGGGGCCGGGCCCGATTAGCTCA
Source organism: Panopea generosa (assembly GCA_029582155.1). Lineage (NCBI taxonomy): Eukaryota > Metazoa > Mollusca > Bivalvia > Adapedonta > Hiatellidae > Panopea > Panopea generosa. The sequence goes on along the minus strand of CM055895.1, from coordinate 11,876,325 downwards.
GTCAGTTACGGGTCTGACTATCAATCCAGGGGGAGCGAGTTCAAATCCCATGCCCGGCAGCAGTCTCCGTGATGATTGATATACGACATTGTGTCTCATTATTATTAGTCTTTCACCACTGTTTCAAGTGAGAAAGTTATCAGTTACTTGCGGAGACGGGGTGTGCTCGAGTACTGGTTAATCCTGGGAAACAGTTGTTAGATTAACTGATCGTCTGTTAGCCCTCGATGGCATAAAAATGACGCTAAATATTCAATCAATCAATCATTGTTAAAGGGATTCAAATATCCATAGGGGTTTATTTGGAGCCCAACTAGTAATACAACTTTGAAAATTCAAATGTTTTCTCAGGAAATGATAAGCCATTTTTTTCATATTTAGTTTAACTCTTTACTTCATACAGACACCTTTGGACACCTCTAATATAGATGGCTTTGGACACCTCTTATAGAAGGCTTTTGAATTATTAGTGAATTATGTTTATATTAACTGACAGAGTGGAAAACAGTGCAGTTTTCAGAGGCCTTCTGTGATTGGTGCGGGAAAACGCGTATCTATGGAGTAAAGGGTTAAAAGATCTCAATGTATAGGGATTTAAAGTTTGTTTATATAAAAAGGCTATGGGGTCCCAGTAAGGGGACTGTTTTTTTACATGGGGAAAACAAGAAGTTCTTTTTTATCATCTATTTAAGTACTGTATGTATTTTTATTTGGATCTGCTTTGGTACTGAAAACACAAGGAAGACAGATTTCAGGGCAAAGCCTTTATCAAAAGTTAAACACCTGCCATAAGTGAACAAGAGATCATCCTTACACAACACAACATGAAATGTTGAGACAAAACAGTACATTTTCCATGGTTACAGTATATTACTCATACAACATTAAACAGTACTGGAGTTTTATGTGCTTCTATATACATGCAACTGTGTTAATAATGTTGGGACAATTACAGGACATTTTTTTGAAAAGGTACTATTAGTAACATTTAAAGTTCAAACAATTTGAAAAAAATGATCTGGTTGTTAAAGTGATTATGATATCGACACAGTATGGTTTTAATCTTATCAGGGAAACTTAACTGTTAAATAAAAAAGTACAAATTGAAATTTTACAATATTAATAAATGTTGAGTTTCACCACAATATTTAATTCATAAAATTTTAAGTAAAACATGATATGTAACACAGTATTGATGTTTTCATTACTGAAAATGGTTAAGCTGCACTACGGAAAACATTTTCCTAGAATATTGTTAATTTCTTTAACAGTAATATAACCAATACTGCAGCCATATTTGAACATCTCATGAAAAGGTAGTCATTCTTGAATAGAGAGAGAAAATGGATATTTAACAAAATGTGTCCATTTAAATGAACGTCTTTATCATATCTAAAAATAAATCAAATACACTATATACCAAATCTCATCAAGGATTAGTGAAAATCTGATGAAAAACAAAACAAAGTATGAACCTTGTTATAATAAAGAGTTAATTGTAGAACACCTGTAGCATGAACATAATTATCAGCTTGTTAATTATATCATTACATCACATAAAACCATCTGCATTATTCTTAATTGAATCATAACCTCGCACAAAATTGCCTGTTCTATTTATGGCATATCAGAAACTTGTATCTACGTTTATAGACTATACAACAGCACCCTAGTTTCAGCGTTACAGGCTTGTAACCAGGTGAAAACCACATACTTTAATATAAATATATACGGAATTAAATATTTAAATAGATGTTGGCAAAACTTGACCCAGTTACAGAAATTGAGAGTACAACATTTTTGCACTGAACCGTAAAAACTGTTTTACATACACAGTCTTGATACTAACAAAAAGTTGTGCCAACAATATAATCCATGCAGTTGATAATTTGCACCAACAATTACTTTGTTCGAATTAATTAATCCTCTGAAAAAATGGTTAAATAAGGTAAATATATATTATAGACTGGTATTATTAGGATATAATTATACACAAAAAAACATATATACACAGGAAAAAATGCCACATAACATGTCAGGCATTTTTACCTGTGTATAACTGTTTATTATGACAACTGGGTTCTATACATGTGTATCTATGTATATTATGACAAACTGGGTTCTATGCATGTGTATACATGTATATATCTATGTACTGAAACCTGCCAATACTTGTAGTTCTCACCATAACAAATCATGTTGTTGAACATGTGTAAACCATTTCTCTAATACACATGGCATATGTGTATAACATAGATCTATTCCACATAACATGTATGATAGCTGTGTCTCTATTTCACATGGCACATGTGCCAAGTACATCTCTGTTCCAAATGACACATGTAAAACATCTCTGTTTCACATGGCACATGTGCAAAGTACATCTATTCCAAATTTCACATGTGTAAAACACATCTGTATTTCACATGACACATGTAAAATGTATCTCTATTTCACATGACACATGTGTAAAGCATATCTCTATTTCACATGACACATGTGTAAAACACATCTGTATTTCACATTATACATGTGTAAAGCAAATCTCCATTTCACATAACACATGTAAAGTATCTCTCTATTTCATATGACACGCGTGTAAAGCATATCTCCATTTCACACATGCAAAGCATATCCCTATTCACATGACACATGTGTAAAGCATATCTCCAATGTTTCACATGGTAGATGTGTAAATAATTCCTCCATTCCACATGCCACATGTGTAAAATATATCTCTTTTCCACATGGCACATGTGTAAAGTGTTTCTCCATTCCTCACAACACACATGTAAAGTATCTCTCATATTCCACATGACACAAATGTAAAGTGTTTCTCTATTCCACATGGCACATGTGTTACTCTATTATCTGTGATAAACATTACAAAAGATCGAGAAACCCATCTCATTCTTACACATCACCCACAAGCTTGTGGATACACATGGGTCATATGTTTACCATCTCTATATTACAATGACATATGTGTTTAGCATCTCTATACGGCAATGACACACGTGTCAACCGCCTCTCCAATACACCTACCATTGATACACTAATACAACATAAGACCAAAGTTAAACATTACAAATTTACAATGAAAAATAATCATGATGAACCCCTAACTACAACATCCGTCACATCTGCCAAGTTCCAGTCAACTCTGTGGTAATGCCCTCTATTCAACGGATGTGTACACCATGATGACTAAAACTCCCTCCTGTGCCTACATACAGATAATCTGTCTAACACCAGGCTTTTGTTTTAACAACACATTTTTAAGCATAGATACTTAATAACTTAGTCTAAGACAAGTATCCAATTGATCATGATTTTAGACTGGCTCCAGAAAAGTGTGTATTATATAACAGGCAATTATTAAAGAATATATAAATAACCAGTCAAATCTCACTGAATTTTAACTATTTAAGTAAAACTTTAAAAAAAAATATTGGTGAAACTGTTTCACAAACATTTTACTTAAATACTTAAAAACGTAACTAAGTTTTGACTGGTTATTTATCTATTATAAATCAATGAAACCAAATGCATTTATACTGGAACCAGTTTAACGTCATAATCACCTGACTGCTTTTCATAGATTTGAGTTTTTATGTATTTAAGTTTATAATGGTGACACAGTAGCCAGATAGTAAAACAAATGTGGCATAAGGACCCATATGTACAAATGATAACTAATCATTTAAATGCAAAACACCAGAAATGAAACGTAACGAATATACAATCACATCTAAAATGAAATAATAAATTGAAAGTACCGAGTATAAAAAAAAATCAGCTTTAAAAAATTAATAAAATACATGACATGTACATGCACAAGATCTATTTACATTGAACTGAGTTTTTCTTTAATTTCAATACAAAATTCGGGGAAATTTCAGCAGATGCTATGAAAAATACCGCGTTACATTATTTCCATTTTAACATTGTAACTCGACCCCTCCCCCCACCTTCCAAAATGTTTTAATTCGTAAATCATTACAAAACATTCAAACCTTCTACATTAACCAATCCTAGTTTCACATGTAAATATGACAAATATCTCTCGTCTTTAAGACTGTACCAACAAACAATACACATATCAAAATATAAATGCATTATATACAAGCAAAACATATATATCACAATCAGGGATTTTTTTTTTAGGTTACATTTTCTTATTACAAAATCTAAGGAAGTTAAGCAGAGAATAATTTGTGACCTATTTTCTGCATTTGATTATTGTGTTGTTTAACACCGATTAATAATAATGTAGAAAATATGAGAACAAACTTTCACAGATTCCCTTCAAGCACACACAAGATTAATTATTTAAAACAAGCCAACACTATACTGTACAATTATGGTACCTTACCAACATTTTGACACAATATAAAATCTATTTTAATACCAGTAATAAAGTGAAATGTGAAGACCCATAAAAATAGGTGTACAGCAGCAATATTTAGTAATTAATGATAGAAATAAATATGGAATGAAACACCCGGTAAAAGAATTGGTTGCAAATTTCCGAAACATAATCAATATATTCCCAATTAAGCTTCAGACAAGAAGACACAAATTCAAGATAGGCAACACAAGTGCAGGTTTAAAACACTGCCTTTATGCTGCAAGGCGTGGGATACTGCTGGCTCCTAACAGGAAAGTATTCACTGGTGTTTAATGTTTAATTCTTCCTTCTCTAACAATAGCCCTACATAGTTATTATACACTATTACAATAGTGTTGGGAGTCCCCTTTATCCTACTAAAAACAAAATTTTATGAATTGGATTTTAAAAGTTAAACAAATTAGCACTGCAGAATGCCATTAAATTATTACACATACTGGTTTTCTGAAGAGATTAAATTCAATAAATGATAAGTGAAATTTTAACAAATGTTAATCTTTAAAATTCTAGTTTTATCAACAACATAATTGACTGATCTAGATAAGATGGGGAGTACCTGTATGTATCTTCATTGAGTATTCAGAACCATTAAACCATATGTCAGTGAAAAACACATTCCAGTATTTGAATATCCTAGAAATTTATGTACCATTTAGAAAATGCAGACCCCACTCACTGTTTAGACGACCCCACCATGTATTGAACATTCCCACCCTGGCCTACCCACCACATGTTCAGCATTGGCAAAGAATCTGAAATGTTTCATCTACATTTGACCCTTTCCGCTCCGCGCTGTATATCCTGGATCCGCCAAGTATGAAATAAGATACAATGTAATGGGAACTCAACATTAAACCACATTCTTTGCATAAGGAGCTTTAATTGCAACGAGGAATTAAATTTACATGCATGTATTTTCAAATCAGTAACACATTATTGTACTGTCAGCAACATTAAGTTTGATACTGTAAAAGGAACTTTTTTTTTTTTTGAGTTTTACTTTAAAAAGTGTCAGTTTCTTTTCTAGTATCATATAAAACTTAACAACACTAGAAAACAGATATGGTTATCATTTATTTATAATTAGAATCATCCAATACAGGTAGTTATTGTTTGTATTGTAACTTTGTATTGTAACTTTGTATCGATTGTAGCGCCCGTTAAAGAACTTAATAGAGTAGGTTTCATCTAAAAATAGGATGACATAGCTTCATAATAGCATATCGGATTTATTACATTGTACACCAGATGAAAATTCACTGAACTTGGGAAATAATTCTCCCAATATGTTGTGTTTGAGATCAGACTCGGGGCTCAAAATATATAAAAATTGAAATTGCAATTATATTGATTAAATTAACAAATTCTTATATTTAGAAGTTTTAATGATTATTTAACTGAAAACGTATGAAAAATCACAATTTTGTGTTAGCAGCATTTGCATAATTTTAAGATATTGAGGCAGAGTTTATTTCTCAGTTTCAAAGCTTCGATGAATTTAAGTCCAGACTTAAATCCAGCTTGACAAAAATGGTGAAGGTATTTAAGTTGGCTGCATGTTGGTCATATGGCACTGGTGATAGTTGAGTTACCATAGTTTAACACAGATAATGAATGGCACATATTATACATATATTTTGCATAATTCCATCTGAATATAGTTTTATACTTGTTTCAGCTATATCTGATATCTTCTATCACATGTTTAAATAATCATGGAATGCAAAATTGTCAATGTTTCAAAATTATTTCTACATAATTAAAATGCTATATTTTAAACTTTAAAAAAGTAAGAAATACATATATTTTATCGGAGGTAATGAGTCTACGACAGCGAGTGTTATTGGTGTAGGAAGACGGAAGAATAATCCAGAATAGAACAAATCGTTTTGCAAACTTTCTTAAAGAATATTTTTGGACTGAGCCAGGCTCAATCCCATGACCACAGCAGCGAGGGACGATCTTGTGATGGGGACTCAGACCACTTGCCCTGGAGGACCCAAAACAGTTTAAAATGTAAATAATGAGGACGTATGGTATGTCAAACAAATCTATCATTGTAACTTATCAAAGAAATGGTAACAAATGAAAAAATCCAATTTGTCTCTGACACACAAAAAGAGTTAATTGACCAAAAAAGCTTCAATGCAGGCCAATCAGGTTTTTTATTGCGATAAAGGAATAAAAAATAAGTCTTATTCCTTAACGGAAGAATATTAATTGAATAGGGATAAATTTCATTTGCCACAGGAAAAAGCGAGTCAATATTAAATGCCTAAAAGACGTCAACTTCTAAATTGAAACTCCAGGATGCAATTTCTGCTATTTGCCAGCAACTATTCTGTCAGAGTCTACATTGTTTGATGATGGTATCATTGAGGTGTCTAGCAATCTAAAAACTAACAATATTAAAATAATCAATCTGCCGAACTTTGGTATTTGTAAATTTTGACTAGAACATATTCATAACAGGTGGCGGTCATATTAACCTTAGTATTCCATTATTATTTTGACAATATGAAATTAAACATGTTACACAAATAATGAAAAATGAAACTTGTGAAAATACAAACATGGTAAGTTAACAGCGGAATTTTCGTTTTTAACATTCAATTACAAAAAAGACATGTACAAAGTTTGGATGATAAAAAATAATGCATAGGTATTTTTTTTTTTTTTTAAGATTTCTTTTTTTTGTATGTTTTACCGAACTAGCCATTCAAGTAAATGTAGCACACATTATAGCAGTTTTCATAACAGTATATAGCTGCCATTACCTCTATGTCTAAAAAAAAAACATTTTCCGCTTAATGCTTTTAGTAAAGTACTGAAAACTTACATGCCTTCCATGTGAAGAAACACCAGGCTTCATACAATTAAATTTCTTAAAATGAACATACAAATAAAACATATTTCAATTATTGATGATAACTTTCTTACATTGTATGTAGCGGTATTATTAAAACAGCGCCATTGAGACACTGAAGCTTATTGGCATACAAAACATGGACAAAAAGAAGCATAATTAATAACAGCCTCAAAAATTAAATCAAAATACATTCCCAGGAAGCTTTAATACAGTTTAACTGAAATTTGTTCTCAAATAGGCACATACAGGTTGTGCACGTACATGACAAAAACAATGTTATATTGTAAACAAATTATACTGAATGAAACTGTATACTTATACATACAGTTGCACACATCTTAACAACAAACTGCACATTGCTAGACTAGTGTACAGGATAATATGTAGATATGTCACAGGGTGTAGCACAAAAAAGAAGTGGAGTATCATGTAACAGTACGACGCATTATACTGACACCAGGGATAGGTTCGGCACCACTGAACAGCAAACCCGTTTACTGCATGGTTCCCTAAAAAGAGTGTGTTCTGTATTCTAATTTGTGGTTGAGCCAGTGTCCAGGAAAATAACGTTATCAAATGTTTAACCAAACTGAACACAACGCTGGCCAATCAGACCTAGAACTATCCATGCCAAGCACTTAATGAGGAAGAAGGATGCTTCTAGTACCATTTTTAGTACAAGTCTTCAGTATGACCCGACCAGGATCGAACCCCCAACCCTCTGCATGCTAGGTGGATGCTCTACCATGAGACCATCACTGCGACATAAATGCATGTTCTGTTTCACCACGACTACTTCTTTATGAACTTAGTCATCAATACAACTTCTGTTATCAGCCTTAACACTTTACTCCATAGATACACATTTTCCGCACCAATCACAGAAGGCCTTTGAAAACAGTGCAGGAAGAGTTCAGATTGCTCGTAATGAGCAATCTGAACACTTTCTGCACTGTTTTCCACTCTGTCCGTTAATATAAACATAATTCACCAAATAATTCAAAAGCCTTCTATATTACGTGTCCAAAGGTGTCTATATTAGAGGTGTTCAAAGGCGTCTATATGAAGTAAAGGGTTCAACTGCAACGATATCTACATGTATTTAACCATTAATCCAGCAATATAAGTAACTGCATTTAATATAAATGTTGAAAAAACTACTTAAAAGGTGCACAAAAACATACTTGACAAATGTCGCAAACATGACTTAATTCAAATTAACAAACTTTATACCAGAAGAAACACAAATACAAGTAAATAAGCTCATAAAACACTTTCATGTTACTAATTAAAGCAAAACAAATTCTGTTAATCTACATACCAATAGTTTGTTTTACATGTAATTATAATTAAAGGGCACACACCATTTAAGAGGTAGAAACATCATGTCTACAGAGTATTATATATGACTGCAAAAACTATGAAAAATCAGTACTGATATACAACATACAAGTATGTAACATGCTATGCATAAATACAGAAATATACACGTGGAAACATTTGATGCAATTGTTTGAGCCAATTTCCTTTTTATATAAAAAAAAATACAACAAATATTTCAGCATTTTTTAGTGAACTCTGATCTTATAATTTCTATATTTTGTAATATATATCCTTATCCATAGATATAATCAAAATACTGTCACTTAAGGTTGTTAAATTTTGGCTCAAACAAGCGCTCCAAATAATTTAAATGTCGAACACAACTATTTTCATATCTATCAAAATCTACAACATCACAAGACATTCAACATCAATGAACTATAAAATTTAAATTTAAATACATGTAATTACATCAAATTTACATGAAATACTTTTACAGCTAAAATTTTTATTTTATTTTTTTCAGGTTTTTCAGTGTGCATAGGGGTAAAAGGGGTGAAAAGTGCATGAATGATAAACACCTTCTTTATCAGCAGTGCTAGTAATTATAATGCTATCTTGCCTACATTAAGAAAACAAAATATCAAGTTAGAGAATCAAACATTAAAGAAACACAGGTACACTCTAAAACCATGTCATGGCATGTAAAGCAAAATAAAAGTAATATTAAAAGTGTATAAAAAATACAACAACAAATGCAGTCAAGGTGGAGTTGTTCCAATTTTTCTGAACACCTGCATAAACTTAAGAAACTCTATATAATGCTGGTCTATCTATATCTAGTTACATACTTGGTTGGAATTTCTTATCTCTGACACATGCATAGGAACTACTCTAAGAGTTGACGTACGTAATCAACAATGTAAGTAAAATAAATTCTATTAATACATTTTTTTCTCAATGAGAACTGTGCTAGTTAGATCACCATTTCGTTTTTTTCTCAATGTCTACACTTCAATACACTGTTGTCACAAAACAAGGTTTTGTTTTGTCTACGGAATGTGTCCAATTGTTGGAATTTGAGCAAGACTTCATGATCCAAATTCACCAAATACTGAAGTAAATTAATTTCCGCATATTTAGAAAAGCTCGACTGTGACGAGCTTAAGTGAATCGCTCTTGAGCCCGTTTCCTGTGTAGAAGCAGTATCGAGAGTTGTTTTTTTAGAGGCCATTCGGCTGAGTATGGGATCAAACCTGTGCCCTCTGCCGTGAGTGGCAAACATCCTATCCACTGCACTACCGTCCCGCTCACTAATGCTACGAAGTAAGTTGACAATTTAATTTATTTAATGCACCAGCTTGTCATTAACCATTATAATGAACAACTTACATGTCAATAATGCTATAATTGAGTATATTGGTGTGTAAACTGATCTTAAAAGATTACAAACTGAACTACAACATCAAGCGCCTCGCAGTCTTATCCCCTAAACAATAGTGCAAGGAAGATATATCAATGTGTTGCATTTATACTATTATAGATTAAACTTTAATACAATGGAACTACATTAATAAATGTAAAAAAAAAAACAGTGAATGAAAACATGTTAATTTCAACATTTCTGTTCTATGAACAAATAACTGTACATTACAACACATCACCTTTGTACAATAAATGGAACACTTAACATAACAATTATATCAAAGAAAGTCCAAAGTTGCCATTTTTAATATGTTTGCAAGGTGTTTATAATATAAACCTCAAGCATCTTGATATGCTATCAAATATCCAAAAATTAATAACAAATATTCTTTTTCAATAGAAAAAAAAACTTGCACAAGATTGTCATTTTCATATATAAAATTGTAGCAATTGCTTCTTTTTATCCCCAGAGAATAAAAGTTTAATTTCGATTAAAACAATTAAGCTTACAGATAAAATCTACTCATATTCACAGTTATATCTCCATAGTGCTTGTCCCACCTTCTAACTGTTCACAGATTTGAGCATGTCAAACTCCACAGGCAATTTTTATCTGATTTCTCTGTCATCTAACTCTGCCAAATCTTCCCCCTCCCCCAATCACATTAGGCGATTAATCTTCTTCTGGGCACTCTGCCCACGCCTCCTCTGCCAGAGCGTAGTATTTATTAGCAAGTCGACCCTTCATGGCTTCCATTGCAGCCTCTGCTGCTTCAGTGTACATCTCACCTTAAATATCAATCAATAAAATGTCACAGATGATATACATGTTTTTACGTTACACAAAAGTACATTTCTGTAAGTACGAGATCAAGATTTCTCAATGAAAGAAGAACAACGTTACATAATTACATAATAGCAAAAAAAAACAACTTTTGATCTACACATAAACTCTTTGAAAATTTCATTTACTCTTCGACAATCGTCTCAAAAACTTATTTTCGCGTTTCTTTTGTGATTTAACAGCGTTTTCAACATATAACAGATTATAGATATTTCATTATTCAGTTTAATTGGCTCACTAACACCTCAGCAAGAATCATGAGTAAAACACTCTTTCTCCTGCAACTAACTTGCAAACTTTCTCATATTTAAACTTTAGTACTAGGTTGGGCTCGAACCCATGGTCTAAGCAGTGAAAAGTTTAATCATCTTGGGACAGCACCACTAAGACTGGACTGGAACCCATGGTCTCAGCAGTTAAAGGTAAAACGATCTTGGGAAACCCGGTCATAAAGAACCTAAAGCCACACAACTAAATTTCCTGTCATTTTCCAGCTAATTAAGTACCTGCTCTATCTGGCATTTTCTCGAGCCCATGTCCCCCTTTATGGTACATCTCTGCCATGCTGGCCTTTATCAGGTGCGGTGGATCATACATGGTTGAGTCAAACCCACCACCCTCGTCATTCTCGTTCACAGAATTCAGGGCCTCATCATACCAGTGTATAGCATCTTCCCACGACATCTCTCTGCAGATGAGAATAAGACATATATGTGTATATAACATTGTGATCAACTGTCCGTAAGTTATACGCCAAAGTACTGCTTCCAAAACAGCCTGAAATTTGAAACAATCAGTTAAGTTTCACAATTTTTTTGTTAAATATCTACATATCAAAGTCATTATGTATCACTTGACCTTTTTCATTGTCATCTATTTCAACCTATATTTAATAAATGTCTGACTCACCTTCGCTTGCCGAGTCCATTGCCAGTTTGGAATGCCTTGGCTACATAAATCATGGCACTTCTATCACCAACTTCAGCGGCTAGTATCATATAATCTAGGCCTAAGTCAACGTTTTCTGCATCATTCTGAACAAAACAATAAAGCATCATGAGAAGTTGCTATTGAGCTAGATGTTAAATGTGCGACACTTCCTGGACCATCTCTTGAAATAACATCCATCTAACAAAATCACTTCAACACTGGTATGACATACTTCAGAATGATGTTCACTGTTCCATATAAGGCAACATGATTACTGTCCTTCAAATTGACATTAAAACAAGTGGAGTCATAGTCCCTCACCTTCATTGGCACAAAAACTCTTAGAAATCGGAATGTCGGGCATGTAGAGCATTAGGGTGGTGGGTTTGGTTCTCCATTATGACAATGTGTGGTGTCCTTGAGCATGACACATTTACTGCATATGCTTAGATGCTTAGTACTTTTTCTATCCAGGAGCACGACTTGTACAAGTTGTAATAACTTGTTTCACGATCAAAGTAAAATAAATAAGTTTAAACTAAAATTGAATGTGATATTACTATGGTTTTCTAACCAAAAATTATATAACATTTATTCTAAAAAAAACACAAGATATTGGTGTCCAAACAAAATTTAAGGATGGCAACGAATGGCAATATTGATATTCGAATATTCGGTCATTCTTTCGACAAATATTCGAATATATTCGGTCAAGATCTTAGAAATAAATAATCATCAACTTTCTATCCCGAACGTTTTTACTCGCCATATTTGTTTCTCTTTCAGCGGAAATGGTGCTGATGTATAAATACTAAAAAGCAAACAATTGGAATATCATCGTCGTCAAGATTCAACATGACGTGAAACTCGACGATGCATAATTAAAAATAATAAATTAATAAATGATATGTTACATTAGCTTTAGTAAGTTAAATATTCGTATGTTTGTAAAGTTTATAAGTAATTAACTATTTATAAATGAAATTGAAAAACAAACATAAATATATATATATATATATATTATATAAGTAAATTCGTCTACTACTTAACGCATTTATTATTCACAAGTACATAAACGGCCTTCCAATCAAAGAAGTGTGCTCTTCAATTAGATATAAGATTGGTAAATAAACAAACTTGCTCTCACCTTTTCAAAACAGGGTGATTTACAACAGACCGTAAAGGCAGATCGATAATTAAAATTGCCTAAGGCAAACAATTAAAGGATTACCGACCAGGACTCCTTATCACTTTGACAACGTCCAACTGACACCCGTCTTTGGAGGAAATCGATAATTACCGTGTTTTAACCTGGTTGATATAACACCATTCAAAACCATTTGTGGCAAAAATATTGAAATTGAAAATAAAAAAAAAGAAAACAACTTGAATTTACTTTATTTTTTTAATATTTGTTTTGTTGCGAATATTCGAATATCAATATGACATTCGAATATTCGGATGTATGACCGAATATTCGAATATCCGAATATTCGTCGACATCCTTAAAACAAATGGATACTCCCTGCACTTGATTGAGTCATAACTGCATTGTCTGTAAAGGGAAGGAGGTGTAAAGGGGAGATAACTTTTGGAATAGATTTTGGGGCTTGCACACAATGACCTCTATCCATGTTCCAAGTCTCATTGGACTCCCTTCTTTAAATCTCATAAAAATGGTGTTGGTAATGAAAAGAATCAAAGAATCACAAATTCTGTGAAAAATCATTGAAACTAAACACAAACACAATTTACACATCTCCACTTGGCAGTGATGCATCTTTTCATTTTCATATTTTCAAAAATTTCATAAGTTTCAAACTGAAGTTTTAAGAAATAAATTGGACAAAGATGTTGTAAAGATGGAATCAAAGGGAACTAACTCTGTGAAAAATCATTAAACCGAAACATAAAGACAATAACAATAGCAAGTTTCATAAAATTCCAACAAGAGATTGTAGAGAAATAGAGCGGAAAAACAAAAATAAGCAAAACCAAAGATTTGGTAATGGAAAAAAGCAAAGGGCCATAACTCTGTGAACTCATCATCAAACCAAAATACCGAGACAATATGCACATTTCCACTTAGTAGTGATGCATTTCCAACAAGTAGTTATAAAGAAATAGCACGGACAAGGATTGGTAATGGAAGGAATCAAAGTGCAAAACATGTGAAAAATTATCATGTCGCAACATGAAAACTATACCAACATCTCCACTTGGTAGTGATATATCCCAGCAAGTTTCATAAAAATACAATGAAAATTTATAGAGTTATAAACCGGGCACGGATTTGGGACTACACAAATGAATGCACAAAAAATAGCATTAAACTTACAATTACTAACAGTTTAAAATTTGTAATAATCATTTTTATAACCACCATATAAACATACATGTATAATAAATCATACAAATTTATAAGAAGTCCTTGTATACTGACCCCAACAGTACAGTTGATAAGGACATCTCTCTCCTGTCCCAGGTACAGTTTGGCTATGGTCAGTGTGGCTTCAAGTTCTCCAAGGTCAGCTGCGTGAATCTCATGATAGAGAGCAGAATCCCAGTCTATGTCATCATCCTTTTTCTCAGAGAAGCGGCCCAGCTCGTGGTACTTAGCCATTTCATGGTGAATCTATTACATAATTACAAATACTACAATCAACAAATCTGATTACACAAAATCCCAAGTCCCAGTCCATATCATCATTTGTTTTCTCTGTATAGAGATTCAGTAAAAAATCTCAGTTCATGTAAAATTAATTTTCTTAAAAATGCATTTAACAGGTTGTTATTGGGGCTTCGTGAACCTGTTATTTTGTGCTGAATGAAATTCAATATAAAATTTTGATTAGTTAAACGATCAATAAAGTATTATAAAACGAACACTGATGCACGCTTTGGCAGTTCATGAAAGACATTTGTTGTCATATAATGTTATGACATAAAAATGTCTAGTGGATGATGTCTGTCAAATAAAAAACCTATGCAGTAGTGCAGCGGGTAGGATGGTGACCCCTCAAGCTAGATGTTACAGGTTCGATACCCAACTCAACCTGATTGCCTCTCAGAAAAACAATACTCAGTACTGGTTTTTTCCAGGATGCAACTCGAGAGCGATTCATATAAGCTCTAAGTTTACTTTGAAATCAAGCTAAAATAAATTAGTATGAACTTAAATAAACATATTACAAGTTTACCTTTCCGAGTGCCGAGTCATTGACCCTGGAGTTGAGGTTGAGCTTGCGGAGATCTTTCTCGAGGGCAACACAGGATGGTCTGTGCATCTGCTGCATCTGCAGCTGGAAGTTACGGATATCTTCCTCCTGAAATATAAGATACATATACATCAGCGTGTGTGCACATTAACTAATCTATACTTCAACAGCCAATCACGTGATGACATTTATTGACATCATTATGCAAGTTTTTGGTTTTTTTATTTATCGTTCTACCAAATCCACATCACCTTCTTTCCTTTTTGTGAAATCAAAAATCTCATTTATATTCATCAAATTTTTTTATTTTTTTTTGCCTGTAATATCAGATAGGAAGAAAAACACAACTTCCTTGATGAAATGTAATACAGATGTAATGTAATGTATACAGAACATACTTGCTTTGGGATAAACATTTAGAATATAAGAGAATATTCAAAATTATCTCCATAAAAAAAGGTGTTTGTTTTAATTTACAACTGACAGGTGGGTAGTTCTCAGTTATTCAGCAATACAGTACCATGGAACTTTGATTATAATTTGTAATAAAAATAAAGCTGATTTGACATGTTTGTTGTGTTAATACTTTTAGATATGATCTGAATGAATAGTAAAGATAGTTTTATGGAGACATGGTCAGAAAGAAAAAAATTACAACATTTCTAAATTGAAAAATGCCAGTTTTGACAGGGTCCATTTTGGGACATTTTACCATCAGTATATACAATAAAGTTGTATTGTTACTTTCCGATGGATTATAAAGTCATTATTTATGGTAACTCTAAAACCATAAATAAAATTAAAATATAAGCATCTCTAAAAGACTAAAATGCCGATAAAAAGTTGATTTTAATAGAAATTAAATTCTGCGTATGGACGTTACGGTGTCGGTCAATTTTTGTATGAAACTCTGGCATCTATTTTTAGACAATACAAGCATGGACAACATCATTTGCATGTGGGGGTGTTAGGTTGTTTGTTTAAAGTTACCTTGTAAAGTAGAGTGATATACAGGATTTCACAATAAAAAAATATCATCGAACTTTCCTCAATGTATAAATGTCGGTCAATTTGTAACGTCCAAAACGAATCGTCGTAAATTATCAATTTTATGATCGTATCATATCTAACACCCCTCAATGGATAAATAAACGTGTCCAAAAACGCGTCATCAGTTTGTGTGTACACAACTCTACCACCAGCAGGGAGAATATAGAGGTAAGTGTTGTCGGTCAATCAAAAAGTCAGAGTAACGTCCAGAACATTTCATCACTCTATTGATAAAACATCTAAAGTGAATCAATGTACTATTGTGATGATTGCAAACAATAAAAAATGGATGTTAATCGAAAGAAAAGACGGAAATTGCCGTATTGACGCAGCTAGCGGTCCGTGTTATGTCTGTAAATCAAATGAGTATATGGACGTTATACCTTGACATTTTATCGTGTTTTGGATGTTACTATTTGACATGGTCAACTTGTCTATACCAAATGTCCTACGCTTTAATGTAATTAATAACCATGATGTATACCCCAGTATTTGATATCATACCATTTTCTCTGTAAATGAACACAACAATTCTAGTTTGTCTATTCTGTCACCAAATATCTCCTTCGTCGTGTTTTGGACGTTACGTTTGCGGACGTTAGGTAATGTTGTGGATGTGACATTGACATTTGTTTCTACTTGAATGTGTAACATCCAAAACTGATTTTATATTATCTCTAATTGAAATAATATGAGAGACAAGAAGATTAACAATTAATTATCCTTTTTTGGTAGAAATTGAGTTGACCTAAGTATGAGTTTGCCACCAGTACTCCCGATAAATAAGAAATATTATCAATTCATGGATGTTTTCTTTGTTATGGATGTTACATTTGACACAAGAATTTTGGAACAAACAATTATGTGTTAAAGTCTGAAACATAAATTACTAATTAATTGATCTAAGTTTACAAAATATCCTTTAGAATGTTATTCTC
The DNA here is from genome assembly GCA_029582155.1 of Panopea generosa. NCBI lineage: Eukaryota > Metazoa > Mollusca > Bivalvia > Adapedonta > Hiatellidae > Panopea > Panopea generosa. The sequence goes on along the minus strand of CM055895.1, from coordinate 11,859,317 downwards.
ATGTTAACAGTTTAATTTTTAAAAATTTAATTGTAAATAATAATGCTTAGTACCAGTATTAATGATATAATATATATATATATATATTAAAAACAATAACCTCAAACGATACTAATTTTGTTCTCTTAATTACTTTAAGAAAATCTCATGCCCATAATTATGTTGCTTTATCATTTAATTTAAATAAATACAGACAAAAAATAACTACAAATTTATCAAGAAACATTTTTTTATGTCCAGGTTGATCAATGGCCATGGGTTTGTTAATTAAAACCATTTCCTCGAGTGTGGAGATCTTTGGCAGCTCTAGGAGACCAGGCACAGTGATCTTTGAGGATATTGTGAGTGTTATCTCCTCTCCAGATTTGGCTACGAGTGGACTTAGGAGATTCTTCTATGTATTCAAAGGTAAGAACAGTGCCAATACAATTTAATATCAGTTTAGATAAAATAAAAGTAAATTGCCTTCTTACTCTCTCCCAGTAGGATTAATATACTAATTATTTACTTTTATAGCGCTATAACTTTGTTGTATGTGTACAAATAAACTTTTTGACTGTATAAAATACTTAATAATAATATAAAAACTTTCATTTGTGTATTTTCAGACCTTTGAGATGTCTCAGGAAGTTGTGAAGATGCCATTTTAATAGCAACAAAAGATTCTTTAGAGATCAAAAGAAGAAAAAACTTTGAAATATTATTCACTGACATATATGGATATAGTTGATTATTCTTCCAATAAATTTTAATTGCCATTTGTCAGAAGAGACTTGTATACTTTGTCAATACCTTTTCTGGTTGGGGGTCTCATTTATATACTGGAGATATACTAAGTGCTGCTAGTCTAGTTCAAAAAGTTTTGGAAAGCACTGTAATAATACAGTGAGCAGATAGACGCTTTAAGTGATTTTCTATACTAGTTGGTTGGTGGGGCTCATAAACTTTATTTATAGTATATACTACTAGCAGCCTAGTACACAGATGTTGGGAAATCCTTCTTATAATACAGTTAGCACATGTAGATAAATACTAGAAGTAAGACAACATAATTTATTTATTTCAATATTACTAATATAACCCTTTAATATTACTAGTAGTTGTTCAGTAGTTAGCAGTGAAACGAGTTCAAACCACTAAAGTACAAGTTTAAATATGTATACTAGGATAAAATGTTATAACACATGACCAAGTGTGATGAGATGTACACTATTAACAACAATATAACAACAATTATAAAACAATACAGAAGTAATCTTGTAATTTGTGTATGTTGTGGACGTTATTTTTAAGTTGTGGACGTTACATATTTGCATATTTGTCAATTGTCAAAGAGTAACGTCCATATGAATTGTGACAAACTATTCTGATATATGTATGTCAGTTTTAAGTTAATATGAAAAATCACAAGGATATGTTCTCTAATTGAAAGTTTTGAGTACTATTTCAGTTTGTTCGGATATAGATAGCAACACACTGAACTTTTATCATATAAATTTTGAGTAACATCCACAACTACAAAATATATATAATTACTTTCGTTCTGGTTATATTTGATTTTTTCTATAATTATTATTTCATAGGTATTCTCCAGTCTTATCTAATAATCATAAGTTATTGTATTGAAATCACCCATTAAATGCATAAACTATTGTCAATAAATAAAATGTAACGTCCAAAACCTTGAGGTTACCATACATAAATTTTGATTTACATGATTTTCTTGTCACAAACTATCTTTTTATTATTAAAATCATACAGAGGAATGTTTAAACTACATTTTAACACCAAAATATTTACTCTAAGTTATAATTTAATAAATCCATCATTGTGTCTGGAAATTTGCTGAATAACTGAGAACTATCCAGGTAGTGTTTCTGAATTTCAATGCAGAGTTGCACTGTATCGATTCATATTTTCAATTCCGTGAAATTTGTCGTGAATTATTAAAGTATGGAGTTGTGTAAAACACACTATAGTCAGAGTCGGTTTTACCAGAAACAAATAAATCGTGTTTGGGATCAATACATCATATAATTATAAAGTAATGGTTAGATAAAGGATTTTTATGTAGTTTGTAAAGTAATGCTTTTAGCCGTATAGGTAGTTGTAAGGTGTGTAATTGTCACTTAACGGACTGTACAAGGGCCCATGCCGTTTACAGGTAACAATACCCTGCATGCAGCATTCTTTGTAATACCCCAAGGCCAACTAAAGAAGCAAATTGTACTCTTCGTTTCATCTGTTGAAAAAGAATTTTAAAGATCTAATTTCTTATTAATTTTTTACTCTTTGTCAAATTGACATACCATTCTTTACTTTTCCATCAATGTCTAAAGCCATTTCTTATTTTCACATTATAATGATAAAACATTTTTTATGGGTTTAATGACATTACTAACACATTTCAGGTTATATATGGCATATTCAGTTCAAGGAAGACCGCAGAATGAATCTGAGTAGAACTGCTGTCCTTCCACAAGTAACTGACATACTTTCTCACATAAAGTTTTTGGTGTGAGCCAGATTCGAATCTATTACTTAAGCGTTGAGAGGTAAGTATCTTGAGAAGTCTAAGACAACTCGTCCATGGAGGACTCGGTAAAACATTCAATGCAAATGCTTTCATTTGTATGGGTCTCTATTTTTTAAATACAATTTTTTAATTTATTTTGTACATACATATAGGGTTTCAATTCAATAAATAAACCTACACTTTGTACATATATATGCACTGGTATGCTACCAATTTGTCACTTTAAAGAGGGGTAAACTTAAAATTACCTTTGTCACCGTTATGTTAGATTATGTTCAATGTATGTTTATGAGAACAGACCTAATATTTATAATTATTTTCCAAAGGTGTTCAACTACCGAAACATCACTTTCTGTTTAATCCTGAGTAAGTTATTTTCATTTTCATTAAACAAAAGTACAATTTCTAACTACAATGTCAGGGCTCGCCACAGGAAGCAATGCAAGTGCTGGGGTAACAGCGCATAAACACCTTCAACACATTTCAAGTGCTGTGTAAGGCACTCATTGAAATATATTTCACTAGTAAAACTTGTATTAATCAGTCATCATATTAAGTATGTTTCATTTTAGGCATTAAAATGAGAAAAGATATGCAAAGAAAAACAATGATTTAGAGGAAAGTAAGCTTTTGCAATTTTTTTTAAAGAATTCAAGTGCTTAGGGAATACCATTTCTGATAGTCAAGCGCTGGGGTGCCCCTGCGCTTACATGACCTGTAGAGAAGCCTGAATGTATATATTCTATACAGTATATTTAACAAAATATATATGTATTCCTTGTGTCTAAACTACATATATATGTAAGTGTTGACATTTGCCATGTGATATTATATAATTACATAAGTGAGTGAAACAGGTTTTAGCTCTAATTCAATAAGACCACTTTTCTATTGAAAAGCTACAAGTAACATAATACATGTATATTAAGTTCAACTACAAGTACCAGGTAATATCAAAGTACAATTACAAGAACCAGGTAATATTAAATTACAACCACAAGAACCAGGTAATATTAAAGTACAACTACAAGTACCAGGTAATATTAAAGTACAACTACAAGTACCAGGCAATATTCAAGTACAACTACAAGTATCAGGTAATATTTAACTACAAGTACCAGGTAATATTAAAGTACAACAACAAGTACCAGGTAATATTCAATTACAAGTACAAGACCAGGTAATATTAAAGTACAACTACAAGTACCAGTTAATATTTAACTACAAGTACAACTAGACCTATCACTGAAGGTGATGAATACCCCCGAACGCCGCCATGACAGAAAATGGTTAACCATTGTATGAAGTTTTATTAAATTATATCCAATAGTTTTATAGTTATGCTCCAGACAAAAAAAAATTTTTAATAAAAGAGAATGTTATGGATTGATTTTTTTGTATTGTTAATTTTTTTATGGTTTTGTTAAAATTAAAAACGGTCTTTTTAATTATTGTGCAGTGTACAAGCTTTCATGGCAATCAATAAATGTTATACTTTTTCGAGTTATGTTGAGGGACAACAATTTTATGGATAAGAAACAAACAAGAGCACTGGGAATACAATATCGAACCTGCTTTGCTCTAACTCCATGTATTCATCAACTTGGTTCTTTCATGAACTTTATTAAACTGTTATCACTGATGGCTTTAAAAGTACTTTAAAAGTACTGCACCAGACAAGGGAAATATATCAAAGGGCAATAACTCAGTAATTAGCAAGAATAAAGTTATGTTTCTTGTACACTGCACTTCCTGTCATTATATTCTACCATTGTAATACTATGAAGTTTGATGAAATTCCATCCAGTACTTTTCAAGTAATGCTCCGGACAAGGGAAATATATCAAAGGGCAATAACTCTGTAATTAGCAAGAATAGAGTTATGTTTCCTGTACACTGCACGTCCTCTCATTATATTCTACCATTGTATGAAGTTTGATGAAATTCCATCCAGTACTTTAAAAGTAATGCTCCGGACAAGGAAAATATATCAAAGGGCAATAACTCTGTAATTAGCAAGAATAGAGTTATGTTTCTTGTACACTGCACTTCCTCTCATTATATTTTACCATTGTATGAAGCTTGATGAAATTCCATCCGGTACTTTTCAAGTTATGCTCCGGACAAGAAAAAATATCAAAGAGCAATAACTCTGTAATTAGCAATAATAGAGGTATGTTTCTTGTACACTGCACTTCCTGTCATTATATTCTACCATTGTATGAAGTTTGATGAAATTTCATCCAGTACTTTAAAAGTAATGCTCCAGACAAGGGAAATATATCAAAGGGCAATAACTCTGTAATTAGCAAGAATAGAGTTATGTTTCTTGTACACTGCACTTCCTGTCATTATATTCTACCACTGTATGAAGTTTGATGAAATTCCATCCGGTTCTTTAAAAGTAATGCTCCGGACAAGGGAAATATATCAAAGGGCAATAACTCTGTAATTAGCAAGAATAGAGTTATGTTTCCTGTACACTGCACTTCCTCTCATTATATTCTACCATTGTATGAAGCTTGATGAAATTCCATACGGTACTTTTCAAGTTATGCTCCGGACAAGAAAAAATATCAAAGGGAAATATATCAAAGGGCAACAATTCTGTAATTAGCAAGAATAGAGTTATGATTCCTGTACACTGCACTTCTTCTCATTATATTCTACCATTGTATGAAGCTTGATGAAATTCCATCAGGTACTTTTCAAGTTATGCTCCGGACAAAAAAAAATATCAAAGGGCAATAACTCTGTAATTAGCAAGAATAGAGTTATGTTTCTTGTACACTGCACTTCCTCTCATTAAATTCTACCATTGTATGACGTTTGATGAAATTCCATCCAGTACTTTTCAAGTGATGCTCCGGACAAGGAAAATTGCAACGGACAGACTGACCGACAGACCGACAGACCGACCTCAGGGTGACTCCAATATACCCCCTCAAAACTTCATTTGTTGGGGGTATAAATACCAGGTAATATTTAAAAATATGTACAAGAACCAGGTAATATTAAAGTACAACTACAAGTACCAGGTAATATTTTAGTACAAGTATCAGGTAATATTAAACTACAACTACAAGTACCAGGTAATATTAAATTACAACCACAATACTAGGTAATATTAAAGTACAACTACAAGTACAAGGCAATATTCAAGTACAACTACAAGTATCAGGTAATATATTTAACTACAAGTACCAGGTAATATTAAAGTACAACAACAAGTACCAGGTAATATTAAAATACAAGTACAAGAACCAGGTAATATTAAAGTACAACTACAAGTAACAGGTAATATTTAACTACAAGTACAAATACCAGGTAATATTAAAGTACAACTACAAGAACAAGGTAATATTTTACTACAAGTATCAGGTACTATTAAAGTACAACTACAAGAACAAGGTAATATTTTACTACAAGTATCAGGTAATATTAAAGTACAACTACAAGTACCAGGTAATATTAAAGTACAACTACAAGTATAAGGTAATATTTAACTACAGGTACAAGAACCAGGTAATATTAAAGTACAACTACAAGTACCATGTAATATTTAACTACAAGAACAAGTACCAGGTAATATTAAATTACAACTACAAGTAGCAGGTAATATTTAAGTACAACTACAAGTAGCAGGTAATATTTGAATACAAGTACAAGTACCAGGTAATATTAAACTACAACAAGTACCAGGTAATATTAAACTACAACAACAAGTACCAGGTAATATAAAAGTACAACTACAAGTACCAGGTAATATTATTATTAAAGTATAACTACAAGTACCAGGTAATATTAAACTACAACAAGTATCAGGTAATATTAAAGTACAACTTCAGGTACCAGGTGATATTTAACTACAATTACAAGTACCAGGTAATATTAAAGTACAACTACAAGTACCAGGTAATATTAAAGTACAACTATAAGTTCCAGGTAATATTTAACTAGAAGTACAAGAACCAGGTAATATGTAACTACAAGTAACAGGTAAAATTAAAGTACAACTACAAGAACCAGGTAAAGTACATTACATGTACTTGTTAAGTTTTAAATATCTGTGCAAATAATTCCTGTAACATATTATTTCAACTTATAGAAACTAATTTGTGTATTATATGTGAAGTAGTTTATCTAAGGTGAAGAAATCATAGGAAACAAGTAAAAATGTATATGTGTAATTTGACTTATCACATTCCTTTAACTTTTCATGTAGAAAAAAATAACAACACTACTCTTAACATTTTCTCAAACATAAAAAATATTTCCTAAAATATTACAAGACAAACATTTAACAAACGAAAGAAAATAAAACCACACAAAAGAAACCATATAAAACCCACTCAATGTCAGAATTCAGGCTGGAGCTTCTGCTACATTCTATTGCCTATTCTTTTTATCAAACAAAACAGACAATGTCAGATTCTGATGAATATAACAAACAACAGTTCTAACAAACACAATTAACACCCAAGCTGATTCAATGTATCTTTTGGTGGTATTAGAAGAATATGGCTGGATTTGATCATCGCATTAATTGCTTTGTGAAGCATTTCAGATACATCCTTTTCCAAGAAGGAAGGATGACACCAGGAATATCACATGAATAAAGAAACACACGCACATGTAGGGCTCTTTTATAACTGATGTTAACTAGAAATGATGTGTAATTGACCAATATGCATAATTATATATTTATATTCACTCAAACTGTGTTACAATAATAGTGCAGGTAGTTGTTGTTTCTGAAACTGCCTAAACAGCCATTAAGTGTGTACAGCATGCAAAACATAGGGGAACATATTCAATTATGAAATGTATTTTGATCCTTTTTATTTTAGCGATTTACTTTTGCCAGTATGATAATTAATAATAATTTATAATAAAGTATTATTCAAATGAATTGGCTCTTTTACCAGTAATGAAAAAAAAAAGGTTTTTAAAAAATGTTCAGTTGATCAAACATGTTTATTTAAGTTGTTTATTTCAATGCAAAATTTAAAAAAAAAATGAGGTTAAATGTTGACTACTCCTATTATACAATAACCTGAAACTGTCACCTCAAATAAATTTAGAGGTCAGTATTCAAGATCTAAAACTTCTGTATAATAATTTTGTTTAATTGCAAGATCAATTTCTAAATTCAATACGTTTTTATTCACCTCTAAATGTTACATTCTTCTTGTATGTAATTATAAATAATGCAGAACCTTTAGCTGAAACATATACGCTCAAGAGACATGAAAAGGCAACACATGGGCAGGTATGCAGAATTTAGAGGGGACTTACTTGCAATTGAAAAAACAGTGACACCAATGGAGGAGGTGCCAAATTATTCATTAACATAAAAAAAAAAAAAACCAATAACATAAACAGACAGAGCTCTCGTTGGGGTCGTTATTCGGCCTCATTCCCAATGGCAAATAATATCTTTTTTTTTCCAAATTCAAAGTAACAAAATTCCCAATTACAAAATGCAAAGAAACAAAAAGAAATATTTCAGGGGGAAAAGTTAGGAGATTTTTAATAATATGATTTTAGTGTAGTCTTCTACAAGAACATCACATGTTTTATACATTTAATATATACATTACACATTATATTGTTACGTACATTGGAGAAACCTGTGCTATATAATTTTCCCAATTTTTTTAAAAATTAAGGTAAATTTCCCAAAGTCAGGGGCCCCGACATCATTCCCAAAAGTGCAAGCAAGAGCCCTGGCAGACAATAATTATTGTTGGATAATGATATATACACTAGTGCTAAATAGGTACGTATTCATATCAATCCCTGTTGCCTTTTCATGTCTTCAGTGTATACACTAGGCAATAGGAAACAAATTTAATAAGGCCATACAAAAAATAACCGTGTTATGCGTTACCTGACTGACACTAAGATGAAAAAAAAAAAAAAATTTTTTTTTCAAATGTTAGAGTACCGGTACCAAACACTGCTGAATATATCTGCTCAATGTGTCAAGAATATTTTTGTATTGTTCTTTGTTGAACAAATAAAAATCAATTTGCTTATAATAAATAGTTCCTTATTGTGACATTTTCTCCATGAAATAAGAATTAGAAAAAAAAAATTAAGAAAAGAAAAAATTGCCTAAATATCTACCCTATTATTTTTGGTCAAGTAACCCTAAGGCCATTATTAATTAATCGCTAGATTATCATCCAAATTTTTCTTAAAAATGAGGAGGGTGAAAGGATTTTAATTTTTACTTTTATTTTTAAAATTTTTTATGTTTTTTTTAATAAAAAAAAAAAAAAAAAAAAAAAAAAATTAAAATAAAAGGGTTGGGGTGCATGAAAATTAGGGGGCGGGCGGGGATGATAATCTAACAATTAATTTATTATGGCCTAAACAAGTTTATTTTTTTTGGCCTAATCAATATCAGCTTTATTAAAGACGTGTAAAACAGTGCCATGTTAATGAACTGTAAACATATTGGTGTTAGTATGTTAAAATACATCGGAAGTATGGGTAACTCTTCCCTCACCCCATGCTTAATATACGACCCACGACGACCCTGCAATATAAGTTATTATGAATTAACTGTACTGTATTAAAGTTGTCACCTGATCAAATTCTCATCTCATATTATGCAAACTGGGCCAATCTGAACCAAACGATTAATTAAACATTTCATGTATCACGTATTGTAAGTGTTTGCAGACAGACAAGAAACCAAAAACAGACCCACATTACTTACATCAGCGATGGGGCTTTCCGACCATTATGCTACTGAACAAAACATTTATAGCTAAGAAACTGACCACACACAATGACTGACCACTTCTAGAATGACATTTTTACACATCATCTATAAGGTAGTAATCTAAGGTACAGACAACAAACACTTCTATGAGAATCTAATACTTTTGATGTCAATCAAATGACAAAAAACTGTTATATAACATATGTTACGGGAAAACAAATTCTAATACACAACACTTATAAGTAAAATGATTACAGCAAACAGTCACCTTCAGTTCTTGATCCCTCGGGCTATCCTGAAAGTTTACATATACCCATTTATCATCAAACTTACTGACACAAATCTAGCAAGATTCCTTCTTTGTCTACCTTACACTTACATGAGAAGATTAATGTGAAGCTAATGATTGTATGGCAACACATGGATCACCAGATAAAACTCCACTTATGGTATGAGCACATATAGATCTGTTCCGAAGACATACATGTACTTATTGAAAGGAAACATAATTATAAATCCACATCAAAATACAGCCATAAATAGACACCTACTAAACAATTGGATGACCACATGCAAATTTGCAGCAAAGGCTATTAAAAAAAAAAATGGTATGCATCTTATAGATTGCAGCAAAAAAACAACATTAAATTTTCACATAGAGTCATGTAAAAACTTAATGGTACCTGTTTGGTCACATAGTCCTGTACAAAGAGTTCTGTTTATGGCTCCATCAAACATACCTGCACATAGATCTCTGTTTATGGCTCCATCAAACATACCTGCACAAAGAGCTCTGTTAATGGCACTAACAAACATATCTGCAGAAAGAGCTCTGTTTATAGCACCAACAAACAGATCTGCAGAAACAGCTCTGTTTATGGCTCCATCAAACATACCAGCACAAAGAGCTCTGTTTATGGCACCAACAAACATACCTGCACAAAGAGCTCTGTTTATGGCACAAACAAACATATCTACAGAAAGAGCTGTTTATGGCACCAACAAACAGATCTGAAGAAAGAGCTCTGTTTATGGCTCCATCAAACATACCAGCACAAACAGCACTGTTTATGGCACCAACACACATATCTGCAGAAAGAGCTCTGTTTATGGCACCAACAAACATATCTGCAGAAAGAGCTCTGTTTATGGCACCAACAAACATATCTGCAGAAAGAGCTGTTTATGGCACCAACAAACATATCTGCACAAAGAGCTCTGTTTATGGCACCAACAAACATATCTGCAGAAAGAGCTCTGTTTATGGCACCAACAAACATATCTGCAGAAAGAGCTCTGCTTATGGCTCCATCAAACATACCTGCACATAGAGCTTTGTTTATGGCTCCATCAAACATACCTGCACAAAAAGCTCTGTTTATGGCACCATCAAACAGAAATGTATAAAGAGCTTTGTTTATGGCACCATCAAACAGATCTGCACCAAAACCTTTACTTACAGCATGCACATAAGCACAAATAGATTGTTGATGATTGCCAGTGTATTTGTATTGATAAAACAAATGCTTCATTTTTGGCACCACCATAATATAGATCAAGGTAAAAATTCCATTAATGGTATAACCCTTTACTCCATAGATACGCGTTTTACCACACCAATCACAGGAGGCCTTTGAAAACAGTGCAGGAAAGGTTCCGATTTCTCATAACGAGCAATCTATATTAAAGGTGTCGAAAGGCGTCTATATTAGAGGTGTCCAAAGGTGTATATATGAAGTAAAGGGTTAATCAGCACATACTGATCTGCAACATGAGTATTTTATTTTTTCTTGATTTGCACCTCCACCTATTGCAGGAATGAATAACTTCAAATACATGTTTTGATGAAAGATTCACCACAGTACTGGTCCTACACAAGAAGCGGACTTGAGAGCGGTTCATATTAGCTGCATGCATGCAGAACTCACCTGGTCTGTCATTGAACTCTCCGATTCACTGATGAATCTAACCCTTGACCTCATGTACATTCCTGGGCTGGGGATTGGGCTTCCAAAAGACATTGCTGATGTGGGTTCTTCGTCTAGGGGCGAAAGAACCCCTTCAAAACCGGAATCACTAGCATCATTAGACGAGGTGGATCTCTGTCTCTTCAGCAGCTCTCGCACGTCAACAGATTCTCCAGGCGATGGCGTCATACACATCTCTGTGTTCCCACGTGCCATTGTGTGTTGTACTATTGTCTGCAACAAATTATGTACATAATAAATAAAAAATAATTTCCTGTCAGTATATGTCAGAAATCACACATACACCATGTATACAGTTGTTGTTTTTTTACCATAAATGTGTTCAAATGACAGATGTCCCTGGTATATGTCATAATTCCAGTAAAATTTCATTGCTCTTCACAAATATCAAATATTAGTTCAATATATAGACCATTTCAAATGTTCTTCATCAGAAACCAAATTAATGGACAGGGTACAACTAAATGCCTCTTCACCAGTCTTATAATGGTATGCAAATGGTTGCTGGTTCAATCCCCAATTTGTTCCAATGCCTCTCAAAAACTACGGTACTGGTTCTACCCAGGAAGCGGACTCGAGAGCTGTTCATATATAAATTAGCATCAAGTAAAAATGAACAAAATGTCTTTCTACCTGTTTTCTTCCATGTTACTATTTTACTTATTGTGATATACCAGGGGCGTTCAATAAGCTATGTTATTTGTCTCATAAATTATGAGCTGTGAACTTGTAAATTGTGAAATTTCAATCAGATAGATTTATTTGTTGTACATTCCATGATACCAATAAACAAATTGTGCGATTTCCAGATGATTTGTTATTGAAGTCTTGACTGCATATAGTTGTATCCACTGCAGTCAAATATAGTTGGAAAAAAGCTGCTAAATGTGTTCACACATACGGAGCTGTATGAATGCGCATTGCACAACAGATTTTCATATGTTTAAGCACTATAGATAGATTGATTGATTGATTGAATATTTAGCGTCATTTTTATGCCATCGAGGGCTAACAGACGATCAGTTAACCTAACCACTGTTTCCTGGGATTAACCAGTACTCGAGCACACCCTGTCTCCACTGTAACTGATAACTTTCCCACTTGAATCAGTGGTGAGAGACAAATGATAATGAGACGCAATGTCGTATAACAATCCTCACAGAGACTGTTGCCGGGCGGGGGATTCAAACTCACGACCCCTGGATTGATAGTCAGACGCGTAACCGAGCTAATCGGGCCCGGCCACTATAGATAGAATTACAGCAAAATATGGCCACCAAAACAGATGAAGGTCTTGAATTAAAAACAAAAGGTTGGTATTCTGGTGTCTGATGGGTATACCCAAGACATACTATAAAGACATATTTCGGAAGTTGTTAAAAAGATTGAAAAATTGCAATTTTTGTTAAAATGAAATTACCTTGAAGATACAGACCAAATATTATCAAGATATTATTAATTTTGTTGTTTTTATTTTATTACCAACATAACAATACTTATTGAACGCCCTTCATACCTACTTTTAATTAATACCGTCTCCTGATTTACCTTCATTTTGCTATTATCTTTATGTAATTCCACTTCATTCTCTGACAAATCAAATTCTGACAAGCCAAGACTCCTGCAGATATCATTACAGCAATGGGAGTAGAAGAAGAGTGCCATGCCTTTGGCGCCGAGATTGCCATCTCCATATTCTTTGCCATCTATGGTATGTAGTTGAGGGTCCGTATAGAGGTCACCCACGCCCTGAATGTCCACAACTATCAACTGATGACCCGATCTCTCAAATGTGAAGTGACTAAATGCCTGGAATGGAAGTTATATGAACTTACCACAGTAACTTAAGACAGAGAAAGGCAAGAAACTATTCTGTTACTTTACGACCAATTGTTAAAAAACATTTTTTTTATAAAAAAACACAAGATTACTTAGTATTATTTATTGTTAACAATTTTGTTTAGTCAACTATGATAAAATTACACTTAATAATAAATAAATAAATAAAAACATAAATGTTACACTGAAATATTGTTTATTTTAGATAAGTGATAATATTAAACAATTCTTCAGTTGTTAAACATGATCTCAGCTACCATCAGTAACAAATCTGTCCATCATTATGACACTTGGAGATATTTCCCAAGAATCAGTTATTAATATGTTTATTGTATAAATTGCATCATCAATGAAATAAGGACAATGCTGGCAGGTAAACAGAACGAGATGATCAGAAGCCAAAACACCACTGCCATCTACGAAATCTTGCTTCCAAATTCTCTGTATAGTTGTTAGTAGTATGATTGTGTTAATTAGATTGTGAATTATTCAAACATAGTCAAAATGGCGGCTCACTCTTTCAAAAACCCATTGCACGCCCCCCCCCCCTTTCTGAACTGCCATGTTTTATTAGATCCACTATATTTCTACTGAAATACATGTGTGACTATTCAGATGTTATGTTGCGCTCCCTAGGTGTGCCCACCCTAGACATTAATCCTGGATACGCCCCTGAATCCTATTGACAATTCATTATAACATTGGTTAGATCGTTAAAGTCTTGATATTTCCAAATCGGGAATCAACCCCACAACCGTTCACAAGATAGACACTTTACCATAACATCACAGCTTTGGTGTCACTTGTTAACTAAAAGATTTAGACCAGCTTAACTGTTAACAGTGAGCAAGACATGTTTAATACACTATGAGTCTAAATAGTAACATGTTTATTTGATTGTTTGAATATTTAGTGTCAATTTTATGCCATCCAAAGCTTACACACAATCAGCTAATGTAATCACTCTTTCCTGGAATCCAGGAAGGTCAATCATACTCAAGCACACCAGTCTAAATAAGTAACTGATAATTTTTCAACTGAATCAGTCAAGAGAGATGGCAATGAGACGTTATGTTGTATATCAATCATTACGGAGACTTTGGCCGAGTGGGTATTCAAACTCATGATCCCTGGATTGATAGTCAGATGTGCCACCTAAATGATAAAATAACCCTGTTACCTGTGGAGTAAATCTCAAGTTGGTGTCTACAAAGCCAGAGTTGGAGTTATATTTGATATAGTCTCCCTCAATATAGTGTTCACAGTGAAACAGAGGTGACTCAGGCCTGTCCTTGAACTCCAAAATATACATCTGGAAAATGTCAACCTGAAATGAACAAACAGGAACAAATGCAAACATACGTGTAATTTGAATTTTACAATATTTTTTTTTTTTTTTTAAATGGGGTTTAACGCCATTTTCAACACATTTCAGGTTATTTAACCCTTTACTTCATAAAGATGCCTTTGGACACCTTTAATATCGAAAGCATTAATTCACCACGTATCAGCAATGGGTGAATTATGTCTATATTAACTGACAGAGTGGAAAACAGTGCAGGAACTGTTCTTCTGTGATTGGTGTGGGAAAAGGCGTATCTATGGAGTAATGGGTTAAGGCATATTCAGTTTTACTGGTGAAGGAAGATCTCAGACTGAGTAGAACCACCGTCCTTCTGCAAGTACCTGGAAACTTTCTCACATAAAGTTTTTTGAGTGAGCGGGACTTGAACCTACAACCTAAGTGGTGAAAGGTAAGTTATCTTGAGACCGCGCACCTTAGACCACTCAGTCACTGAGGACATTCATAATAAAACAAAACAACCTTGTTAGCACAGGTGACAATTTCAGAGTGTTCAACAATATTTTCACTACATTTATTGCTCTATAAAAAATAAGTTTTTACGCACTTTGTGTAGATATCAGTGTAGCGCATACAGCGTAGAAAAATGTTTTTGTGTGGGAATGTATTAAACAAATTTTATTGTCTATACATAATAAATTATAATTGTCAAAAAACAAAATTTGCAAAAATATCAGTATTTATTTCTTTTATATTTAAAATCAAGTTTTCTTTTCTGATGTGTTTTAATGTTGATGGATCTCATTTAAAATGAAAATTTTACAGATAACAGTGTCAATATTACAGTATCCTTTACCAAAAAAATAAAAACAGCACAAAAATGGCATCATACCATGGTATATACTAAAAAATATATACACAATTTTTTTTTGTAAAAGTTCAAAATCATCAACAATAAAAATGCTGGTGATGGACGAACACATTAATACACATTTACACACATGACACCTGAATTGATAGTCAGGCGCACTACCAACTGAGCTAACCAGGCCTTGCTTATGAAAATCAAAACCAAACAGTAAAACCCAGTTGAAAATTTCAGCATCAAAATAATTTCTCTATTATCTAATGTTCAAGTGTCTGCATTAAAAGGTGTACTAATGAAGTTAATATTATACTTGACTTATAACTAAGCATAGACTTCGTCCTGGCGAGCTAAAAAGTCTGCCAGTTACTTGTGGAACAATGGTGGTTCTACTTAAATTTATACTAAAGTCTTCCTCTGCCAATAAAACTGAATGCATACCAGGTATATATCATGATTGTTAAAAAGTATGTTGGCAGTCCATCCTAGGGCTGTTTTACCTTATTAAACAGACCAAAATTTGGTAGCTTCCCAACTGAGACCAAAAAAAATCCCAAAAGGGGATAAAAAACAATATACTTCAGTATTATTGTAATATCTAATAAACATTGGTTAATTAATTATTATTAATTATTTATTACATTTTATTTTCCGGTTTGCTATAAGGCTTTAAAATTTTGTCCCAATGTCTCCTAAATCACACTGTTTTCTTTCCCAATCTCAAAGACTTGGGCCTCTTCCCGATTTCCAGAACATAAATAAATAAACTCAATGATATATATCTCTAAACAAAACTCATATCTCAATCTGGTGTAATGATCTGCCCTTGCTTTGTGCTTTTTATCTAGAGACAAGTACAAGAATAACAATGGATGTAACATCTGTCACCATGTCAACAACTCCATTAGTCATCTTTACATTGACATAATTATGTTGTGCACTGTAGATCTTTACACAACAGACAGGTAACTGCAGTATACTGAGGAAACGTTGAGTTTGTTTTTAGTTTTACATTAATAAATTTTCATCCCTATCATCTGTACTGGGGGAATATTTGTTTGTATTTTAGTATTAATATTTTTTTATCCCTATCATAAATTTTGTGCTAGGAGAATATGGGGGGAGGGGGACATTTTGTTTATATGAGAGTCATTCAATATATAATGCAACCTATTAATTATCTCTGTAACTGTTTAGTATTGTGATGAAACTTGATATGCTAAAGAATCATCTACTTGCTAATTATTCTGCAATCTCTGAGCACGTCACTTCGAATGACATCATCAGCATGTAACGTTAAATGACGTCACTAAAAGCATCATGGACGCAGTCATGTCAACTGAAAAGCACAGCTACATAAAAATCGAGTCACGAGGTAATAACAATGCGAGAAAAATCTTTAATGCATTAAAAGAAGCTTGCAGTGAATGTTCTCTTTCATATTCTCAAGTAACTAGATGGGTTAATGAATTTAAGAATCGTAAATACACAACTGAAGACAACCAGCGAAGTGGGTGAAATGTGATTGCAACCGATTCTTTCAATACCTAAAAAGTGATGAAACTTTTACGTTCAGACAGAAGATTGAGAAGAAATAACACAGGAATAGGACATTAGTTTGGGATCTGTTCATTCACCGCCACCTAAACACACCCTCATTAGAACCATCATTTCCTACTTGTATAAAACACAACATGAAGAAATTATCCAGGTCAGCTGAAAGCAAGTCTCAAAGGCTCTCACTAAAATTTTTTACACCAAGATACAAAGTCTATATCTCAACTTAATCATGCTCTATATTCAGATCTAAGATGTGATGCAGCCAAGCATGTCATCTAGCAATAATGATACATCAATATGGGCACTACCTATATCTCTATCTGGTAAACAGATAGGTCACCAGGACCTTGTTATTGGAGAATATTACTGCTTTGTCCCATCTGTACAGTTCCCAACGCTAAGGACGTTAAAGAAAAAGATAATTTTACACGATTGTTAAAATAGTGTTTTATA
Organism: Panopea generosa; assembly: GCA_029582155.1. NCBI lineage: Eukaryota > Metazoa > Mollusca > Bivalvia > Adapedonta > Hiatellidae > Panopea > Panopea generosa. Next base: position 11,842,037 of record CM055895.1, on the reverse strand, counting down.
CTTCCTCAATATTTCTTTTCCACCTGTTGCTCTTGTAATGCGACATCAAACGGTGACCGTATTCTTGTATGATATAGATTTTTGTCTTTATACAATGTCAGTTTTGTCTACAGGGAATCCTCATTTATTGATGCAGACTTTCCAGAGCACAGCAACAATAAGTGGAAATAAATTGAATTCTAGTTAAATAAGTATGGCCACTTTCCAAAGCTTTAACCATTTTCATCATTTACCCCCAATATTACCCATATTAAAATGTGCTAGCTTTCTCTCAATTCTTGAGATTTTTTGAAAATTCACAATTTATCTGTTTTTGGGCCCCTGCAGACACCTTATTGATAAGGTTTGTTTGTATGGTACTTAACATCGCTTTCAACAATTTTGTCTACTCGACACAGTAGTCTAAGCGCTGTCAAACTAGAGTGTCATGCCGCAGACACATGGTATGATACCCCACCCAGTCACATTATACTGACACCGGGCCAACCAGACCTAGAACTATCCTCTAAATGCTGAGCACCAAACAAAGAAGCTTCTAGTACATTTCTCATGTTTTTGGTATGACCTGGCCAGAGGTCAGACTCACAGCCTTTCACATGTGAGGCGGACGCTCTACCACTAGACCACTGCCGCGGTTTCCACAGTAGAACATGAATGTGTCAGTTTAGTATTCTGACAATCAGTGACAGTGGTAGGTAGAGTACAAACCTTCTTTGGTGGATTATGCCTGCTGTACTCCTCTCCCCACAGTTTGGCATCCATCTGAAGTTTTACATCCTGGAAATATACATCTCGTTCCACTTCCTCCATGTAGCGCTTCGCAACAAAGTTGTGGGTGTGGTTCCAGTTCTCTGCCCCGGAGTAATGAGATAATTTCTTCCTGCAATGCAAAAAATATATATACTGTATATTAATTTTAATACAATAATTGTTAGCTGTAATTTAGAAAAACATTGATTTGTTAAAAAAAGGGTATTTAAGTATATAACATAATTATCGACCTTATCCTGATTTATTATTAATTAAAAATTTATTAATCTTTCAATCAGTCCCTTCTTACTTAGTTCACATAGATGTTTTAACTGATAAGCAAATAGCAGAGACCTACATCAGATCTGATATCACAGGCAAGTTGTATGGAATACTTAGTCTGGTAAAGAGCATTGAACCCAATTATTGGACAACGTTAGGTTTTGACCCCCTGTCAGGGTCATGTGTGATGTGTGATAAGACTATATTCGCATATATGCTTTTTACTGGTTCTATCCATGAAAACATCAGCAGGCACAACTCGACTTCATGATGATACTTCCTATGAAGTACCATAAAAATTTAACAAGATAACGGTTCGAACTAGAACACAAACACAATATGTGCATCAGAACTCCACTTGGAAATGATGCATTCTAGCAAGTTTCCTAAAATTCCAACCAGAGGCTGCAGACAAGTATCTGGAGACACAGATGAACATGGATGAAGCAGTGCTTATGACAGACAGACAGACGAAATAAAAGCAGAGAAAAACACACTTAAAGTGTTTTTTTCTATAGGACAAATTAGTTACAAACTGTAAAAATAAATCAATTTTATGTATTTTTTACAAAATGAATGACAAGACATATCTGCTCTTAAAAGTAAGTTCCACCTTATTTAATATATTTTGGGTATGAAATCAACCACTGTAACCAATGAAATTCATAAAAAAAGATGGTTATCATTGTGATCACTGAAAATGTATAAAAATGTATATGTACGTAAATGATAATAAGCTTATGGATAGAAATGCCAATAATCTGAACTTGTGACAAGGGTTTGTGACCAAATGGTCTAACTAAGGCACAGTGTGACAACCACTAACCTCCCCATGCTGAGCTTGTTGGGCTCAGCCCCACTCAGTCCAAAAACTTTATGTGAGATAATTTGTCAGTTACTTGAAGAAGGATGGTGGTTCTGCCCAGTTTCCCTCTGCTAACAAAACTGGATACACTCTAATGTATTATATACTCTGCCATGTGGTGAAAAGATGTTAAAAACTAATTAATTTTTTTTTTTAAAAATATTACAGATATCTTCTATAATTATAACCTACAGTTTATAACATTATGTTTCACCGCTTTGCATGCAAAATAATCAATGACCTTGAATTCTAACCTTATATAAATGTCATTACACTCTGGCAATGTAACCTTTCAGGCAAGGACGGAAATAATGTAAATTGATGACACAACTGCAGAATACGCATAAAGACCCAATGGAAATTAAATAAATGACTCATAGTTCAGATGCTGTCTTTTGTTTGTGATGATTTTATAGTTTTGTGTGATTTATATGAAAAGAACACCCAGGCTGTTGTCCTAGACACACAATTAAAACAAAACACCTTCCATATGGAAGACCATAACACCATGTTTACATGTGTTCAGATATAGGGTTAAAAATGGTAGATAATCTGTCTATATGAATAATGTATTGAGTTGGATCATTTAGTACACTGTATTGTAATCTGTTTTAAACATATTGGGTATATTAATGGGAAATGCGTAAATAAAGTGTACCAGGTGGTTTGTTTATTCTAGGCAACAAATTGTCCTAAAAATAAAGTGATTGTTGATAGACCACTCATGATACAAAATTAAAGTAAAGAACAGACATTAAACATATTCCAGGATCACTCTCCATTTCACAGAATGGTGCAAATGGGGCTGATAATTATAATTTTAACACATAACTGGTTACACTTGTGGGACAGCCAGTTTGGATTAAATGCTGGACCTGAGAATACATCTCATTTATTAAGTCCACTCCTTCTTCAGGTGACTGACAAAACTTTTTGACATAAATTTTTGGACTGAATTGGGCTCACACCCACCACTTCAACTGAAAAGTAAAAAATCTTAATGGAGACAGTGCCTAAACCACTTTGGCCATGGTTGATTGTAGAAAGAGATTATTTAACGATATGTCAATACATACAATTTCAAATGTTATCAATTTGGTTACAGTTATACCTCAGACTCCTGTAAGTCAACAAATACACACCATGACCAGACCTACATCACACCGGTACCCAGTAGTAAGGTGTAGCCGCCTATCTACAGACTAAGATATGTGGCTGTAAACTGAGTGGTAAGGGACATCTAATACAATTTTTACAATTTTTATATTGGTGATACTTTGGCATCCAGTGATTTTGATAGAGGATTGATTGATTGATTGCATATCTAGCATCATTTTTATGCCATCGAGGGCTAACAGACAATCAGTAAACCTAACCACTGTTTACTGGGATCCTGTAAGGTTAACCAGTACTCGAGAACACCTCATCTCTGCAAGTAACTGATAACTTTCTCACTTGAATCAGTGGTAAGAGACGAATGATAATGAGACAAAATGTCATATATATCAAACATCATGTAGATTGTGGACGATTCAAACTCACGACCGCTGGACTGACAGTCAGACCTGCTAACGATTGAGCTAATCAGGCCTGGTTTTGGTAGAGAAAAACCTAACATGCAAACAGTATCCATGAATCTATATGTACATTAAGAACCACAATTAGTTAGTAAACTTTTTCCCAACCGTGCTAGGCTTATAGAAACAACATACATCAGCAGAGTGGAAAATGATTAAATTCCAGGCAGATTCCAAGACAAAGACAACCTTAAATCATATGAATCTTTTAAATTAACTTCTCCAAAACAACAATGAAACATTCACCTAAACAAAGTAAAGAAAAGAATACAAAAATAAATAAAAAATCATCTTCATACAAACTACATGACAAAGTACTAATTAATGTAGGACAAAGAACTTTACCATTTTAAATGTCATATAAAATCCCCCACAACGCCTGAGAAGTCATTAATTTAACCTTACTTATGATACCCAATGACACTGGAAACAAATATTGGTCAGAGCTATTTTTAACTGTCATCAATCCACAGTGAAAAATTACAACAAAAAAAAATGTCCATTGTTCATAACAATTATCTAGATCTATAGAGCATAATAAAGGAGTCAATTAAACTAAGTTAATTTACATTTACAATAATAAAAAAAACTTCTGGTAGTAAACAACTTGACTGTATACCCACTATAACCCACCCAATCATTACAATCAACACTAATGAATGGGCATGTCAGTATATCATTATAATACACATAGAATATACAGCTACCCATGTCAGTATATCATTATCTATATATAGAATATCACTCAAATCTCTTTTATAAAGTGTTTTTCTGTTTACTCAGATAAAGTCTAAGAAGGTTCTGCACCAATACAGTTGGGTTATACAAGGTCATAGAGCAGTATCACCCCATATTACAGTGTCGGTAAACATATCTGGGTGTTTGATAAGTAGATAAAAATAAATATCATTTCATACATTTATATTTATCTCTGATTACAAACTAATTAGATTAGTCATCACATTCAAGTTAAAAGCAGGTTAACTCCTGTTTATTTGATTTTGGCACTTCATTTAGCATAGAACAGTTACTTGGGAAATTGGGAAAATACTTCTATTGAACACAATTATTTTTTGTTCTAAACACATGTATACAATAACATTTTTAATAATCCATATTACAATGTTCAGATAGACAAAAGGAAAACAATATTCAATTATTTAAGTTGCTAAAGCTGATTCTTAATTGTTAAAGAAATATATGGGAGATCTAGAGTTTGCTGAGTATTGGAATAATAAAATTCAACTGCTGCTGCTTACCTTTTATCAATGTCTCAAATTTCAATAGAGTCATTTTGTTGACTCTTTCAAACCAACAAATATATTATCAATATTTTATATCATTGAGAACTCAAAAGCAGATGTCAGTTTGTTTTCTAATATTCAGCGATATATCATATTGCTTATCAGTCTACCCATATCACGGTACTATAGTATCATTGAAGTGTCCTGGCAATGCACAGCCTTAAATACAATACAATGTCATGTTTATCAAGGAGAATGAGTTTTTTCCGAGATACATTTAGAAAAATGTTCACATTTTTTTTTAAAAATGAAGCAATAGTCGATAAACATGTGCTTGACTGCATTCAGCAACAGCAAACATATTTCCTATTGAATTTATTTTCCCGGACAATGTCTCAACCTCAGGTTATCATGCACCTAACAGTTCAAACATGTTTTTTTGGAATGGGGTATAAGTAAGCACCATTTTCATGACAGGTTTTATATAGCAAATCCAGTTTTACTGATGGAGTAGACCTCATAGAAAGTCTAAGTAAAACTACCGTCCTTCTGCAAGTAAGTGACAAACTTTCTAACATAAAGTTTTTTGGACAGAGCTGGGCTCAAATCCATGGTCTCAATGGTGACAGGTAAGTGGTCATTAACCCACATAGCATTGGACAACTTGGCTACAGAGGACCCACGCGATACAACAATTATCTGCATTATAAAGGCAATGTTACATAATGATTAATATTTGACCTATGGGAAGTGAAAGAGTTCGCCATAAAAACATTCGTTAAATAGAGTTACTACAATTCATGTCATTCTACTTAATTCAAATTTCAAATTTTAAACCTATCAGTAATCCAACACCTTTGATAGGACAAAGGTCAATCCAAAGCAATACAATAAGCCCGAGATACTGACCTTCATGTACAGTTTGCAATGGTAAACAGAACTATAAATTATAGAGAGGTCTGAACCAAAGGTTTTCCAATATAGGCCATGTTGTTGATACCAGTAACTACATCAGTGTTACAGTGTGGGGGGTATAAGCATCCATTAGTACAGAATGTGTGACTGGAAAACAATGCCCATTATCGGAAGGTCTATAATATATCCATTACACAATGTTGTATTATATGGTGAAGCATCCATCACTGGGGACTGTAAAACAAGCTCAACCCAGGAAACGTTACAGACAAAATAATACAAAATATGTGCCATAATTTACTACAACAGGTGAAGTTGATATTTACATGGCTACTAGCTCTACACTCAGCTGATTACCTAGGTGAATATATTTTGTCCAAATAAATCAGGGCTCCGTTTGCCTATTTGGGGCTGTTATTCTGCCCCATTCCCAACTGCAAATAGAATTTTTTTTTCTCAATCCAGAGTAACAAAATTCTCAATTTCAAAATGAAAAAAAAAACAAAAGAAATATTTGGGGGAAAAGTTTGGAGATTTTTTAATATTATGATTTTGATGTAGTCTTCTACAAGAACATCACATTTTTTACACATTTAATATACATTACATATATATTGTTATGTATATTGAATGAACCTGTGCTAAGTAATTTTCCCAATTTCTTTAAAAATAACGCTTATTTTCCAGAAGTCAGTTCTAAGCTCCGACCCCGTTCCCAAAAGTGCAAGCAAGAGCCCTGTATATTCACACAAATATTGCTGGACATAGTTTAACCCTTTACTCCATAGCTACGCGTTTTCCGGCACCAATCACAGAAGGCTTTTGAAAACAGTGCAGGAAGAGTTCAGATTGCTCGTTAACACTTCCTGCACTGTTTTCCACTCTGTCAGTTAATATAAACATTATTCACCCATTGCTGATACGTGGTGAATTAATGCTTTCAATATTAGAGGTGTCCAAAGACGTCTTTATGAAGTAAAGGGTTAAGTAGTCACTTCAGCTGTTTTTCAATCGACCAAAATGATACTAACCCTTAGCCTGATATTTTAAATTACCACTTTATGTGTACGGACAAACAGACGGACAGACAGGGGTAACACTTAACTCCCTTTCACTATTTTTTCAATGGCATGAGCATAAAATATGCAAAGTAAACTACTGCTCAAATCACATCAGTGGCAACAACACAACCTCAAGTACTCATAGCCAATATAATCTATATTTAGCGCAGGAGCAATACTGGCACGCGGAGTGCTATTAAGTAACAAGGTCATTCTTCTAGGATTTTTTTGCAAGCCAGGAGAAAAAACAAATCGATTGTTATATATGACTAATTCAGTCACATGATCTAGATAAATATCTGACGTCTACATTTCATTGGATTTAATATAAAGTTGTTATCTCTATGAACTTGTTCATCTTGTGGTGACACCACATGAGTGATATATAATGTATTGGCTCAGTGTACACACGTTTTCATTTTTATGTGTTTTTTTTAATTTCTCCATTGTAAACACATTGCAGTTATTACATTGGCAACCAGTTATGTTGGTTGAGGAACACTCAAGATGATACATATATACAGGTACATGCATAGAACTATACACAGGCATTTTAAGTAGATATACTGTTCTGAAATTCTGCAAGTAAACTGACTAACTTTCTCACATGCAATATTTAAACCAAGCTGGACACCCAACACCTGAGGGGCCTCCCTTCAATTACGGGGAATGGGGTCAGGGCTAACATGACTGAGCAGGTAATTTTAGCATAATTTTCATTAGGCATTCTGTAATATTCAAATTCTTTATCTGTATTTGAGTTATCTGCACAAATTCCAAGCTGATTTGTTACATCTTTTATCAGCTAATTAGAAAATAGCTTAAATGCTAGCTACGTCAGAATTCTGACTCAAACCTGGTATCAGGAGTTTGAATCCCAGCTCAGTCAGTCTAACGCTAACAGCCAATATGGTAAAAGGGGAAAATGACTTGTTGACCTTAGCTATCTCTGGGTCTGCTGAGACGGCATGACCATTAGGCTATTATAAATTATTTGCTAAATTCTCATCCAAATTTTTCTCTTTAAGGGGTGGGGGTGGGGGGTGGGGGGGGGGGGGGAGGAGTTGATTGGGATTATATTTTTATTTATTTTTTTTATATGAAAATAAAAAAGGGTCAGGATGGCATGAAAATTAGGAGGGCAGGCGTGGACGATAATCTATGGCCTTATGCCAGAAATATATTAACCAGAATTTGTGACTACAATCACCTGATTTAGATGCTGACAGCAGAATGCGTTCTTACATTCTTGGCTTGTGCTTTGCATGTTTATTATATCTGCGAATGTGAGCATTATCAGGAAGCATATATACTCCACAAGGTAAAACCAACGTTCCGGCAGACTGTTCCAGATCCCAGATGAGATTTGTTTACCAACATAAACTATTCTGTTACTAGTATGAGGTATTTTGTAGTGACATAAGCTGTTATCATTTGTGGGGGAGGTGAACAGTCTAATGTAATGGAAGTAGACCAACAGTAATGGTGTTAACCAAACGTTGAATAACTTATACTACATAAATACTGACATACATTACAATTGCACCCCTTTAGTTGTAAATAAAGGCTAAAATTACATAAAAAATAGCAGGCAAAACATAAATGTAAATAAGTGCTTTCTATACATGTATAATTCATCGATTCTTTTAAGTTGATTTGCTCACTTCTGACATCTGTAACTTTTATGATAATAGTTATTTATGAAAACAAACTCAAGGAAGTAAAAGTGTTTTTTTTTGAAAAGGCCGTTTAATGCGGAAGTTCATCTGAAAAACATAGGACTAAACTCTCATCAAATTATGTGCAACTGTCATATATGACCTGTGTATGACCTTGTCCACTCTCTGACATTCCGTCATACTGTCAATATATGTAAACACAGTGTTTATATTATCATTTTTATATATATAAGAACGCTTAATGGGTCAACTCTCACGAAGGGATGTGTGATGTCGATGATAAAAGCTGTTGTTGCATAAATTAGTCACCTTCTATAAGATTGATTATTATACACTGCAGTAAAAACACAAAACCATAATGTTATAAAGAATTGATTCAACCTCATCACATAAATCAAGGTTTATATGAGCTACATTACTACTGTGTGTTTTGTGGTTTGAAGTGCACACATTCAAGTGCAAAAACATGCATAATCATAAAAACATGGTGAATCAACAGAGACATTTTACCATCAAACTAAGAAGTTTGTCTAAAAATGCAATTAAGTTCTGAAGACTTTAATAAAACTTCATATTTATAACATATCCAAGAACCAAATTTTCCGGTTGTGAAAGTGTCGCTTTTAAAAACTTTTCAGTAATATCCTGACATTGTCTATAATGTGCATAAACTTTCCATCATTGCAATCATATTTATTATGCAAGTATAACATTATATGGAAAAGATGAAAACATTATGGACTTTATACACTTAAATTGTCATTTGCCGTTCTTACTATCAGCATTTATCAAAATTATGTATAAATTAATTGCCAGATTCTCATCCAAATTATCCTCAAAAACTGGGGAGGATTTTTTTTCTTTTCATTTTTTTATGAAAATAAAAAAGGTTGGGCGGCATAAAATTAGGGGGTGGGCAGGGATGATAATTTAGCAATTCATCTATTATGGCCTAATTCTGTATTACCAACCATCCAGTTGACTGAAAAGTAAGCTCATAGCTGATATGAAGCACTCTCAAGCATGACCAGTACCACGTGTTATTTTTTTTATCTAACTAGCAAGGGTCCTCTGTGGCCGAGTGGTCTAAGGCACTGTCTCAAGATCACTTACCTTTCACTGCTAAAGTTGTAGGTTCGAGTTCCGCTCGCTCCAAAGACATTTTGTGAGACAGTTTCCAGTTACTTAATGCGGAAGGATGTTGATTCTACTCAGTCTGAACTGGATAGGCTATAAATAACCTTAAAAGTGTTGAAAATGGCGTTAAACCCCATTCCAAAAAAATATATCTAACTGGCGACCTCTGGCATGAGCAATCGACATTCTATCCACTGCACTACCATATTGTTTAAACAAACTACTGCAGTTATGAACCTGTATTTCACTTCTTAAACTAAATACTGGTTTATACAATACACGTGGGATTAACATTTTAATTCTAGTGTCAATATCAGTCTACATGTATATAATTGGAGCATTCTAATTTTAAATATTTCTAGAGATTAAAATATGCCTTCTCACTCCTCTTATTAGTGAATGATTATAATTAGATATTGGATAATAGTATTGTAATATATACATGTATATAAACAAACTGTAATATGATCAGGAAACCTTAATTTGTCAATACAATTGTTTATAGCTAATAGTTCTTTTAAGGCCATTATAAATTAACTGCTAGATTATCATCCAAATTTTTCTTAAAATGGGGAAAGGGGAGGAATTTTATTATTACAGTCAAACCTGTATTAAGCAGCCAGTCAGCGGAAGGAGCAAAAATGGCCTTTTAAGGCAGGTGGTTGCTTAATACAGGTTACTTTGTTCTGTAAGCATAGAAATGGGGAATAGTGAATTTGGCTGCTTAAGACAAGTGGCTGCTTAATAGAGGTGACCACTTACACAGGTCATACTGTATTTTTTTTTCATTTATCTTTTTTAATGAAAATAAAAAGGGTTGGGACTGCATGAAAATTAGGGGGCAGGCAAGAATGATAATCTAGCAATTCATTTATAATGGCCTCATAAACATACAGAATGATTTTGGACCGATGTGCTGTGTTTGAATCCACTTTGTATGATGCATAGTAATTAGAGAACGAGAACTTCATAATAAATATCAAGGACCTTCAGGGCTCAAACTGGGTCTGAATTTTAGGGAGAAGTGGAGAAAAAATAGGGAGAAGTGGTAAATTTAGTCACAGTGTTACACGAAAACTTAGTTTCATTAAATTTAATGCTATGTCATTATATGTATTTTTGTTTTATATTGTTTTTATAGTGTTTTATATTGTTTTTATAGTGTTTTATATTGTTTTTAATTCATATCAAATGTGTTGCTTGACTGCCTTCTTGTCTTTTATCTGATGTTGTAATTAAGGAACTAGTTTTTGTGCGATATATTCTTAAAGAACAGGGAGTTTAACTTTCTGAATAAAGATGCAGCTAAATGCACTTACAATCTGCTTTTTCATGGTAGGAGTATTCTTCATGCCACTCATTGTTTAAATTTTTTTGAAAATTTACATTATGATGGAGTTGATAAAACATCATTTTCATAAATTTTGCGTTGAGATCCGGGTTTAGGAGACCCGCCAGACAACCAATTTTGTAAAGACGTGTTCAAAAGCAGATATGTTAGTGTTAGTTCATGATGAGCATAAATCTTTTTTTATATTCTGATAGTTTAACGAGTAAACAAATAAGTTGATAAACAAAACAATGTACGTGTGATTAGATTACATATATATATATCAAATAAAATAATTACTTACTGATAGATTACCAATTAAACAGTTTTCATGATCATTACCCCTTTAATGGTCCATCTTTTTTCAACAAATTTGCTTCTTAAAGACTGATTGGATGATTTTATAATTACTTTGTCACACAAATATTTAGAGTTATTAAACCAGCTGATTTAAACAAACAAATTGAATAAAAACACAATTTTTTTTTTGGGGGGGGGAATTCTATACATCACTCACGGACACCTAATTAACAGTTGTTATAATCGATTCAATTCAATTTGTTTATTTCAACTCAAACATATTTATAGACAACAGTTAGCGGAAACATGATTATCAATACTTCTTTAATCATCGGTAATTTCTAAAAATCCAATGCTGTAATTATTCAGTTTGAATGTATACTTTGTAACTGAATTACACTCTTGTCAATCAACTATGCATCTCGCAAACACAAAGGATGATTATGTCGTACGTTGAAAGTTACTTTGTTCATGGAAAACTTTGATTGACAGTCGAAAAAAATGATCGGTTTCAATTAGACTCTAGATGTTTTAACTCTATACAAGGGAAACCTTGATCTCGGTCAGCAAAACGATTGCGTTGCCTAGAAACCTATACGATGATATGAAATATGTTGACATTGGGTGTAAACATATATGCCGAAAACTGCCTGGGGATATTTGAATCAGAAGTAACCGATTATTGCAATTTGCATAATCCCACATGTGGCAACACTTATCCACAGATTAGAGAAGATACCAAATATTGGTTATAATTGTAATTTGCACTTCGCTGGCATCCAGAAAAAAAGCGATGTTGTTAATTTTAAGGCGCCTTAAAACTGCGCCCTGACCAAAAAAGTGAAGTGACGGAGAAAAAAGCGACTTTGTCACCCACGTCGCCCTCTAGTTTGAGTCCTGGACCTTGGGGAAAAACCTCCATCATCTACTGAGCCCTAATATGAAAGACCTAGGGACCTCAAGTCCAGCATGTATTTGATTAATCATGTTATGTCCAAATATTTTAAATGACCTTAGAACCGTATTAGTGTCACTCAACTTTATATTATACACGGTATAAATGTAGTAAATTTCAAAGCACACAATTATTTTTATATTAAAACATCTTTTCAAACAATACATTTAAAATCTTTATATTAAATCACTTTTCAAACAATACAATATTTACAATATCATTGTCCAGCTCTCATGTAAACCAAGTTTAATTCTGAAATATATATTAATATATAATTTCAAGATATACAAAACAATTCTTTATATTGAAACTATCTTTTAAAATCAACAGAAAAATCAATTATTAATGGAAGTTTTGCACATGATGACATCTCTAAAACTGTATTTTAAAAACAAATAAAAAATAATTTTATGCAATTGAGAGCCTAAGCCCTTATTTATGGAAATTAGGAAGAGGCCCAAGTCTGTGAGATTGGCAAAAAAAATAGGGCGATTGAGGGGAAAGTGGGGTGGGTTATTGCTTTTTATATGAACAAACATTTTTGGTGTGAAGTGGGGGAAAAAACATGATTTTTTAATTCGGAAGCCACCGACTTTTGGCTTCTACTTAAAAGGTAAAATGCCTTGTACGTAGACAACTATCTTAAAGTATAACAACTTAAAATACAGACTTTACAGTAAATGAATTAAAACAGCAATCCCTTTCTTTCCACTTTTTGAAAGTATATGTAATGATCAATTGTGTTTTGTCAACTTTAAACATTTGCGGTCATTAATTTTAGTGACAGCATAATAATAGCTGATATCTGGCAACCAACCATTGATGATGATAATGATGATAATGATGATGATGATGATGATATATATATCAAGCCATAGTTAAATCCAGTAACTTGTACTATCTAAGCTGGTAAGATAACATTTACATGACTGACCCCTAATACCAATTATTTCTGTCACACTTTTATTCATTTATACATTCATGCTTTATATTCAAAACTTATGTACATGCTAGATGAATATTAACCCCCCAACCCACCCCCCACCAGAACAAATATTAAACAAAAAAAGGAGGAGCCCTTCAAAAGCTAGCAGAACTTTTGAAAATAAAAGTAATTTTAAAAGAACAGGAAAAAAGAATGATTATAACTAATGTTGCAAACTTGAGTTATATTGAGCTGAAACTAACGTTGAAACTTACACATCGCTAAGAGATTGTAACCTTCAACATTGAGTGTCTACCTGACAATATTAGCAGCACTGCGTTATAATTGTGTGTTTGTGTGTGTGTTGTAAAAAACCAGCTGAGCTCAACAATCTATATTTGTTTACTGTACCTGGTGTATTTATCATGAAATCCGGTTTATGCAATACTAGACTGTGGTTGTTTATGCAATAAAAAACAGTTTTTTGTTGTATGCATAATCATTTTCATCCAGTGGGAGTAGACTGGGACCTATAAATACAAACTGTAAACAAACAAGAAAATATCGGTGAAACCGATGGATGCTCCCCTAAGTGAGTGTTTGACTCTGTACTATATGGTAATGATATTGAACGAGGGAAGTAACTGTGAGAGTTCTAAAGAGAAGTCAATACATTTTTTTTTATTTCCTGATATAATACATTGTACAACATACTTTGAAATAGATCATTATGACCAATGATCAAACATTTCAGCAAATTGTTATTACAAATAGACATTCATTGATGGATATAATTACTGATTTCATTATAAAGATTCAGTTGTTATCCTAACAAGTTTCATAAAATTCCAACTAGAGGTTGTAGAGAAACAGAGCGGAGAAGAATTTGTTCACAGACAATGAAAGGCCATAACTCCGTAAAAATTATCAAACCGGAACACAAATATAGCAAGTTTCATAAAATTCCAATGTGAAGTTATAGAGAAATAGCGCGAACAATAATTTGGTCACAGACTCAATGAAAGGGCCATAACTCCATGAAAAATCATCGAACAGGAACACAAAGATAATATGTGCATCTCCAATTGGTAGTGATGCATCCTAGCAAGTTTCATAAAATTCTAACACGGGGTTGTAGAGAAATGGCGCGGACAAGAATTTGGTCACAGACAGAATGAAAGGGCCATAACTCCATGGAAAATCATCGAACCACAACACAAAGACAATATGCGCATCTGCACTTGGTAATGATGCATCCTAGCAAGTTTCATAAAATTCAAACCTGAGATTGTACAGAAAAAGTGCGGACAAGAATTTGGTCACAGACTCAATGAAAGGGCCATAACTCCATGAAAAATCATTGAACCAGAACACAAAGACAATATGCGCATTTCCACTTGGTAGTGATGCATCCTAGCAAGTTTCATAAAATTCCAACATGGGGTTGTATAGAAAGAGCGGACAAGAATTTGGTCACTGACAGAATCAAAGGGCCATAACTCCGAGAAAAATCATCGAAACCAGAACACAATGACAATAATTATTTTATGTGCATTTGCACTTGGTAATGATGCATCCTAGCAAGTTTCATAAAACTCCAACCAGAGGTCGTAGAGAAATAGCCCAGACAAGAATTTGGGGACGGATGGACAAACTATATAAGGCAACTATATGCTTCCCCCCTTTAGGGGAGTATAAAAATATATATAATAAGTAAAATCATAAATAAATACAGTATATTCCAGCCTACAGATTGTGTGTTAATGTGAGATAACCATCTAAAACAAAGTATATACATGATTCTAAGACTGAATGAAATTGTATTCTCATTTCTACATATCAGCATGTATGTGCTATATTACAATTTCATCTATTTTAGCCAAGGATTTGTATAGAAGGACAGAAAACTTGCATCTCCTGACTAAATGTTGATGAAACGGCACAGGAAAGAATTATAATTTGCAAATTAATCAATCATACTTCACAGGCAACTGATTTCTTGTATATAAACTGTTAGTAGTATATATTATGTAATCTTAGATGTTTAAACATGTTTTGATTAGGTAAAATGTTCTTGAATTAAAGATATTAAGGTTAGGAAAATATGTTGTAGTACGTCATTATTTTAGCTACAGTATACACATTTTGTAATCACAAGTACTTCGTCAATTTTAAACACAAATTTCTAGGAATGGTATCATTTTGATGACAATTTTATTCTGCACTGTAAAAAATTTGATTTGTGTTCCTGAGATAAATGCAAGTGAGATATTGCGAGATTTTGCGCGAATACGCAAGCGTTCACAAAATCTTAATCAGTTGTCTTTCCTTCTCTATATAATTCCTTGACTTTAGCTAACTGTAATATAATTATGACAAAATAAAGTGACAGCCAAATGACAGTTACTGGAAAGACTGAAATCTAGCATGGCACCAGTCTGCCAATTCAGGTAACAATATAGAATTTTTACATTCTAATTTTATCTCCAGGTAAGTGCCTATACTTTATAGTATGTTTTTGCTCTTAGCTTCAATGGCAGTATTTGTAAACAATGTAGACACAGACCAGTCTGTGAATAAATATCCACCAAATTATGGCTAATATTGTTTGGCTCTACATCTGTATGTGCAGTCAAACCTGTCTTAAGCAGCCAGTCAAGGGGAAGGAGCAAAAGTGGCCTTTGAAGACAGGTTGTTGCTTAATTCAGTTTATTTTGCTCTGAAAGCATAGAAATAGGAAAATGTGGCTGCTCAATAGAACAAAGATGAAAAAAAATCTAGCAAAATTAATGATTACTAAAAGAGACATGTCAGGTCAGAAAAATTTTATTCCGCTATTTATAAAAGAACAAGCATGGACGATGGCTCATAATGACTATATCATGCTAATGTTATGGTTACAGCATCCCCATATTTACAGGTATTGTAGAAAGCATGTTATTACAGGAATGATTTATCTTAAAACATTCATAGCAAACTTAGCAACAAGTCTTCATGACATGTGCACACCAATATCAGTCCCCTTTATAGTGCAATGACCTTCAAACTGGGACGTCAACAAGTGATTCACAATGACCCATTAACTGAGACGTCAACAAGTAATTCACGCCTCCATAATCATGGCAGTCACTGCGATCCATAATATTATCTGAATATTACAGTTTAGAATATACAGGTATACTGTACCATATGACTCTAGTGTAAACACAACAAGAGGTAAAGCGACCCATGTCAGAGCGTAATCTGCAAACCTGTCCTACCAACTTTATAATATTATGATATGATTATGATAAAGTGTAAAGTATAAACAAACAAATATCAAATGTAAACATTTAAATGTCAAGTAAAATTGCATTTATAAACACAAGCATACTTTGACCTACATGCAAGTGCAGGGTCAGATCCAGGATTTCAGTGGAGAGGGAGTATACTTAGGGTATGCAACTTCAAAATCTGAATGGGCACACATGTAGATATACATGTATAGTGAATTTTAATAAAATTTGGGAGTATGTTTGGTTGTTTGTTGTTTTGTTGATGTTTTTTTTGTTTGTTTTTTTTTTGATGGGGGGGGGGGGAAGGGGGGGGGGGGGAGGAGGTGTATTTGTCTTATGTCTTATTTTGATTGTTTTCCAATTTACTAAAGCTCAGTTGGTATTTTTATTGTTCTCATGGTTTGTATTTCTTATATTTCAAGGTTTCAGTTGGCTTGAATAATTCCAGATTTTACATGTAAAAACTACAAATGCTAATCTTTATTTAAATATTCTGGTTTATCCCAATTTGTTTTATTGACCTTGACAGTTGGTTAACATTTATCAAGTTAAAACATGCACAAAAGGAACCAGCTGCCATCTGGCAGGATTGGTATCCAGCCTAGCATGACTCAGCAATCAGCATTTATTTCAAAAGTTCCTTGCGGTTGATTCAGAGTGAGGGGCAACTTGAACCAAAATGTTTCCATGATAGACATAATGCAGTCTTTTTTTTCTTTTCTCTCTTTTGTGTATACTATAAAACAAAATCAAGAAAAACAGTTTTTCTCCTCAATTTTCAGTTACTTTTAAACTTGTATGTATACTTTATACATTATAATGTTATGTAAAAAAAAAAGACCACAACTTTGTTCTTATCCGTCTATTTCTCTACTTAGAAAAAAGCATTAGCAGTTATCATAAGATATCACTGTTTTATCTTTTTTTTTGGTAAAACTTAAAAAAGAATAATTATACACATAAAGTGCAATGATTAACCAACCCACCAAGAACCACAATATCAACACTATACTCATTTACATACATTTTTTGCAAGGGGAATGTGGCTGAACTTTGACCCTAAGCAGGGCAAAAGAAAAAACACTGTGTTATAATATTATGATTACGATTATATATACTTACAATCTGAAGCATTCCCGCATCGCACCCTTGTTAAAGGTCTGAAATAAAATGTTGAAAATGTAACTGTTTCATACAACAGTATTTCCTAATTCTGACGATTGCCAAGTTACAGTGCTTTTTTTTCTCACCATTTTGGGAAGATGACACATACCCTTGGAATTGGGAATTTTAGTGACGTTTTTATTAACACTGGGAAATCTTTTGCATTAAATATATTTGTTCAACTTCATAAAAATGTGTTCACTTCCTTCTCTGGCCAATTAATTCAAGAATCAATGTCATTCTCAATTCATAATGGGGAAAACTTTGTTAACTTTATCAAGGAATTATGGTAAGTTTCAATTTACAATTATTGAAGCTTTCATTTGGGAATTTTTACCACTCACAGGGCTCGAATTTAAGCACTCGCCACTCGCAAAATGCGAGCTGTTTTTTGAAAATGCGAGTTGAAATTACTCAAGCTGGCATTTTTTTGCGAGTGGATTTGAAGTTGAGAAAATTACGTACTATATTCATTTTATTGATTTTTGAAAAATAAACAAGTATTATCCCGGTAAAAATAACGAATTCTTGTCAGTTTTATCCAATTTCTTTTGCTTCTCGCGCCAAATTACCCCCTATCAGCATGATTGTCAATGCCATGTATTAAATAGTTAATATGAGAAGAGTGCGTCCAATTGTTTTTGATCTCAAGTTCATTCTGCAAAAATGATGTAAAGTTAAAACCCGTCAACAACATAATGAGTAGACTGCGTCTAGTTTGATCGATCGCGCACTCACTCTATAAAATAAAAGTAAAGTTGAAACCCGTCAAATTTATTGTTTACATATTTTGTCAGCTGTTAAAATGGCTGATAAAATAACATATTTTTTCCATTGAACCGACGAATGAAAGTGAGTCCCAACAAGAAAAAAAGAGAAATAATCCTTCCGTTAATACTGTAATGAAATGGGAGCGACAGTTCAGTATCACACTGGGCTATAAACTTGACAATGACAAAATGGTGTTTGTTGTAGAAACCACGCGATCGACAGATCGTCCATAGTAATTAAACTATATTGCTATGATATCACAGCATTTACACATGTTAAACAATCGTCCTTGGCTAGATCTAGATCTAATTTTAAAACGAACGGCCATTGGCATTATTAATTCTATAAATAAAAATGTGTGTATGTCTCGATCTCAGTCTCTGTACACATGTTATCGTTGAATCTATGATTCATATTTTTGTTTAGTTAAAAGTGTTTATTTATGATATATCATTGTATGCATTTATTTAAGGTAGTATAATAAGTAACAAAGACAACTTTATTTTTTAAGAACTGCTATGAAATTGAAATACCTTAACATATATAATAACCTTGATACCATTGTTTATAAAATAAATACAAGCTAATAATGCATATTAAATAATATGCGGGCTTTGAAACAATTAATTTTGGACTACAAGTTTCTGGGAAAATTGGTTTGGCTAGTTGGTTTCAAATTTGGCCAGTTGAAATTTTAGGCACTGGCCAAAATTGCCAGTGCACAAAAAAGTTAAATTCTAGCCCTGACTCAATTGGGAAATAAAGATACTATTTGCCACTGGGAATATGACCCAATAACGGCTATAAAAATGGCTGAAAAAAAGACACTGAGTTATGAATACTCTTTTGAAAAAGTTCAGAAGTTATGATAACAATAAACTAGCCAGTATTTTGCTAAAAGTATATCCATGCTATCATTTCAGCTTTTTATTTTAGATCTGATTCTTTAATCAAGATACGTAGAAATACACAACATTGGAAACAAATATAGGGCATAAAGGGCTGTCCCTAAGGACCGGGAATTTAAGCTGGTAATTCTTGTTTTGACCAATGGCTACGTTAGGCTGAGGATATACCATTAAAAACATATTTTGTTTAATTTGGCACAAAATGCAAAAATTTACTTTTCAATAGATCACATTGTTGGATCTAATAAACAAATAATGCAATCTATTTTTCATTAAAAACAAAGATAATTCATCACAGATCGTTTCCGGTTTGTCCATTCAAACTCCTTTTACTTTTATAGAAATTCAACCTTCTACTCGCAAAATTAGGGACAGCCCGGAGCACAGATGTCATCATTTTCAAAATGATATATCTGCTTAAATATTTGTTGGTACTGCAGTAAAATGCCATTTCAGTAGTTTTTGTCAATACACTCGGGTCCCCTTATAACGGCGATCCATGAAATGAAACATGTTATACATGCAAACCGCGTTATAAGTAACCCAAAGTGTACTGCAATCACAATTTGGCAATACTAGTTCCGATCACAGTACTGTAAACAAACACAGTATGTGTGATAAAAATGACCATTGTATGTCAGCATAAATCAATAAAAAGGTATGTTGTTTATAAAATAAGAATTTGATTTCATGTCAGTCTGAATTATCAAGGTGTAATGGATGCACAAATTATAAACAAGTTCACAGTAAACATTGAGTTGAGATTTTCGATCAATTATTATACTGCCATGTTCTAATAAATCTGGCTGAAAATATCAATTTCAAATTTGAGAGCCATAGAAAAACTGTGTTATAACAAGTCACACGTTATATCGGACCCTGTATAATGGGACCCAAGAATAGTTACAAAAAAATTAAAAGAGTTTCTTTAAACATTTTACT
Organism: Panopea generosa; assembly: GCA_029582155.1. Classification (NCBI taxonomy): domain Eukaryota; kingdom Metazoa; phylum Mollusca; class Bivalvia; order Adapedonta; family Hiatellidae; genus Panopea; species Panopea generosa. The sequence continues at coordinate 11,821,957 of CM055895.1, read as the reverse complement.
TATGTATTCATTGATAGTGTTGTAAAATATGTATTTTTGTACAAATATGAAATGTAACGAAGTTGATTAGAGTTAAAAAAATTTCAGACCAGAAAAAAAACATATAACAAAAATGCTTCCACAGTTCCAAAGTATTGATTAATCGTATAGCAAAAACTTCTTTGATTGCCTAAAAAGATAATTATCAGAAAAAATTAATTGTTAAAAAGAAAAGATTTGTTTAAATCTGATGATTTGTTTGATTTGTAAGAAAATTTAGAGTCATGTTTATGCCATCAAGCTACAGACAATCAGTTAACCTAACTACTGTTTACTGAGATCATGGAATGTTAACTAGAATCCGAGCACACTCATCTCCACAAGAAACCGATAACTTTCCCACTTTAATCAGTGGTGAGAGACGAATGACAATGAGACGCAATGTTGTGTGTCAATCATCACAGTGACTGTAACTGATGAGGAGATTAGAATTACCTTTTTTTCCATCTTCACCTTGACTTCATCTGTAATCCAGGCTTTTTTAAGTGCATTATACCTGTGTCTAAAACATGTCTCTGTCGGATAATCATCCAAGTGAAACTCCTCCCATGGATCACTCATGTTACGTGCTTTCCTGATAGCTTTCAGCCAATTTCTTTGTGCATTGTTTATATTAACTCTCAACCCTTCAAACGACGCAAGAGCTCTTGACAACCTTCTTTGTCGTAATGACAAAAACTGTTTTCGCTTTTCATTTGAAATTTCCTCTTCGCCTTCGCTTTCCCCTTCATCTGATGCATCACGTGCAGACTCCGTCTCACTGTAGTGGGAATCATGCTCTGAATCCTCAAAGCTGCCGATGTCAGTCATGGGGAATAATTCCATATCGTAGTCGTCATTACTATCCAGCGAAGACATGGTTATGTTTTTGGTGGATTCTTTTTTGTATATAATATATGATTTGTAGTACAAAGGTACTCTCAAATATGAATTAATGATAGTTTTCTTCTTGTACCTAGGTTTTGGCTGTAAGAATGCTGTTTTGGTTTGTGAATGGACTGTAACATTAAGGCAGAGCCAAATGCCAGCTCTAGAGATCCGACTTCCTGTTCATTCTGACTGATTATGTTGCTCGAAGGAATCAATATTCTGAAACATTAATACCATAATAATAGTAAAATAGTACATAAATTTTTCAAAAACATTTATTTTTAAAACAAATGAAATCAACTATATACTCAAAACTTGAATTAAGATTAAAAGATGTCTTAATTGTGTTGACCTCCAACTAAAGTGTGTCAACATCAAGGCCATATTAAATGGTATCGGGTTTGTTCGCCCTAATAACATGTTCGCCCTAGGTCCGTTTGCGGTGGGTTTGTTCACCCTGGGTTCGTTTGCGCTATATTTTTATATGAAAAATACAATTATTAATGGTATTTAGGCTTTATAACGGAGAAAAAATATTTATATCAAACTTGGTTTTTATTTCAATTAATTTTAATGATTGTTGATTGCAATTCAGAATACTGATTAGGTATAATCATTATGTCTTTGATCTCACTGATTGCTGTATTAATTGTTTATGATGGATTTATTAATTATTACGTTTGGTTTTTATTTCAATTAATTTTAATGATTGTTGATTGCAATTTAGAATACTGATTAGGTATAATCATTATGTCTTTGATCTCACTGATTGATGTATTAATTGTTTATGATGGATTAATAATAAAAATAAAATAAAGAAGTCAGCTTGGTATGAGTTGTAAGACATTAAAGGAACTGTTTTTTCACAGTTTGGCTTCTTCGATCTCAAGTTTGTTTTGACAAATTTGTTATATATGGAAGTCGAAAATGGTGTCTCTTCATTCTTCCATAAACTATGGTACAGTACATTTGTATTTTGTGCGATAGAGAGGTTCGACCTCATCAGCATGCAGTATCTTGTGACATATGTGATAGGTGGTAACATAGACTATGTGGCACTGGTAAGCACAAATTAAAAACATTCCTAAGTTGTATTCCTGTCCACTTCAGTGAAAATCAGAAACAGTTATTAGTGGTGGTTAACATGGTTAATGAGCAGTAAAACATAAATGTATAGTTGACGAAATTTTCAACTATAAACCAAAAGAAACCTCAACATACTTGTATCAAGGAATTATATATCATGTTATAAAACCATGTGTACAATACAAGACAACACATTTAAATTGTATCAGAGCGATTATATACTTACAGATAACTTAATTGAAAATATACAGCAATATAAGATAAATAGTTGGCGAAATTTCCAACAATAAATAAAAATCAGTGCGAATGGACCCAGGGCGAACAGGTTTTAGCGCGAACGGACCTAGGGCGAACAGGAAGTAGAGCGAACGGGTCCAAGGGCGAACGGAATATTAAATTTTGTATGCTAAATATGTAAACATCTGAGAGAAATCAGCACATTAAGATTTCGACCGACATCCAACTTGAAAACATTTTCACTTCAATATAATGGGTAAGAGACAGTTAAAAAAGAATTTTTTTGAATTTGGATGAATATTTTTTTAATCCTATAATTAAAAGATTCATCATATTGCAACAGTGTCTACTGAAGAATGTAGTCTAAACACTGCTGCACTGGAGTATGATCATGTCACAGACACACGGTGTGATAACCCACCCAGTCACATTGTAATGACACCAGACCGATCAGACCCAGAACTATCCTCAAAATGCTAAGCACCAAGTGAGAAATCTCGAAGTTTTGAGGATCAAACCCACATATCCACATATGAGGCGGACACTCTACCACTAGATCACTGCTTCAGTTTTTATACTTAATTGAGGCATTAAGGACGTTTAAAAGAACTGAAAACAATTTCCAGTCATCCATTTCAGACCAACCAATGCGTCAAAGATTTCTTGTGGTGAACACATGAAATCATCAGCTGATGATGGTGGTAGTGTTTTTTGTTTTTTTTGTTATGAATAGCATCATCATGAAACAAGCATAAATTGGAACTGATATTGTATTTATGTTTGTAATATGCTTGTTAAAACTGTAATGTCGGTCAACAGCTATACACAGCTAATGTTTATACAAATCTATATGTCATACAGACTCAAAATCATATTGGACTCGTTCTTGGTGGACCCGGTAATGTGCAAGGCGTCATTTTTAGTGGCACACCGTTTACGAAATAATAAAATCTTTAAAACTTCCTTTTACAACATTTCCGTCTTATTGACAATTACTGATACAACAAATTTAACAATGGCTGAAATGTCCTACCTCATTTCCTAAACCGCTTTCTGGGCACAAATGAATAATTTTAACACTTTTTTTATAACCGTTTCGTTCTTTAGGCACACATCGTGTGTGTTGATGTTTATCCGTGGATAGGAATAAACGAAGTACGCATGCGCAATATCATCCGATTGCAAGGTGAAGGCCTACGGAAAAATAACAAAGTATCAAGAGTACTGCGTACATAAATATGTTTACATCTCTTTGGCTTTGCTGGCTAGTAACAGCGTGACATTAATTATTATTAGATATATGTATGTATGCATGTATGTGTACACCACTTAAACAATGTAGAACTTAGCTTGTTAAAACAATGCGTGGTTGGTCAGCATTTTTAATTTTTAAATGCTCCTTAGATACGTGCAATATGCCACACTAAATAGAACTAGATGGTCCTGTTCAAGGACTTGTATAGCATGTCTATATAATTCCTTGATCTGATTGAACTTATATTTAGCAAGGTTTTCAAGTTCGTTTTTATTTATAAAATACAGTGTTTATATATAGCCTACGTTCTTGACCTTTCCTTACCACTAATGAAACCCTTGTTCAGAAAGTAGGCCTATCCATTTGATCTGGTCCAGCGACCATGACATTATGCATATTTGTGTTGAGGCAACTCTTAACCCAAGACTGCTGAAGCAAACAAACATCAGGTATATACATGTAGCTTACAGAAATGTAATCTGGGAGCTCTTTAGGCCTAGAGATTAGATACGAACCTTTAGGGACACGTTCTAACCTAATTGTCACAGTACAAAAATGATTTTACAGAACACCTAGAAAAAATCCAATATGAATGTGTGCCATCCAAGTTACTAAGAGCAAGATACTTGTATATATAATTCCTTGCTAAGAGGTAGGCAGTCTATAGCCTAGATTACGAAATACATTAGGCGGGCAATAAGAAAATGCAACAGGTATGATATGATTTCTAGCGAGCCAAATGTCTCAAATCCAGAAGTCAACACCTTAAGGTAGTTCGCGGCGCTACTACCGGATTTTATTACATCTGGCGTAATTTATCAAAATTCTGTACAATTGATCCTCCTAAACAAACCAACATATTCTTTTTTATATATATATTATTTATTTTGGTATAAAAAGAAAGGGTTTGATTGTAATTTTGGGTGGTAAACTTTTCTTCTAAAAAATAGAAATAATACATTTTTCGGTTACAATTGTTTTTGTGTGTGATATTTTAAGCATTTAGCCCGTTTTTTTTAGAGTAAGAAAAACTGTTTTGACTATCAATACGAAGTATTCACCACGTATAGAAAATTTTCTTTTACAACTTTCTACATAATTTAAGTAAATATTGGTCAAAACTACAAGACCAGTACACTGCCTTTTTTGTTAAAGAATATTTCCCAACATTTTTCGTTTTTAACCTGTAATATTCAAATTCAGGACAGAAATATTAAATAATATTGATGATTAAATATTATGAGCATTTTCATTAGCTTCACTTAGCTTCAGATAAACATTCAATAAGTTATTAAAGAAATACTTAAAAGCGCCACCGAAAGTTCAGCCGTGTGTCTTGACTTGATATTAGTCCGCCGGTTTCTGTAGCATACTTACAGCTGCTGCGTTTTGTTAACGCACAACTTCAGCGTGAAAGGCAAACCCCCTTATCGTTGTCTCTAGAAATGCTAGCCCTATTTTTAAGTGAGACAGATATGACGTGCATATAAACCTCAAAATTTACAATTAAATCCCCATCCACAAATGCGGCTTGCATACGTCACAATAACATACACACTTAGCTGAGCAATAATAGCTTCCTTTTAACAGTGCCTACCAGGATTCCCCACCAATGTAATATAGTGGAATTAATACAAATCAAAATTATTGAGCTCACGTGGGATTCGAACAACAATGCCCATGTTTTACAGTACATAATGTAATATAATTATTACATACATTGACGAGGTGTGTTAAAAAAATATGTGAACTTTTGTAATATTTTCAACATTTAATATAGCACAGTTATCCAGCAACAGCGCTAGAAAATATGCACGGTATACTTCCCCGGAGCAGTCAGATAACGTAAACGACATCAAACTTTTGAATGACATGTAACCAGCCAAATCACATCTTGTCAAATACTCACAGTACTTCTGCTATGCACATCATACGAGCCTTTTCGTCCATTTTTTATACACATCTCTAAATTAGTCTTCCTTGAATTGTGCAATGGTGCTATGAGTTTGAAACTGAAGTTCATTTAGATTTGATAGGCTAAACTTTGCGCAAATACTTAACGTTGTTGACGTTATCAGAATTCTCCGGGTAGCCATTACTTGCATATTTTCTAGGGATTTTGCTACATAACGGTATTCAACATCAATATGAAATTTAGCATTTGCATAGAGGAAATATTACAACTAATGGCAATATAATTTTTAGTCTTGTGCTATATTAAACTTTGAAATATTACAAAAGTCCACATATTTTTAACAGACCTCTGATTCTTTCTGGACATCTCACTTTCAGATTCTACCAATTGTATCACTAGATATTGTCATGGAATACTTGCAGGATATCTCAGTTCCAGATGATATAATTATGTCATTACAAGAATGGTTATTGGAAATTGCAGGGCATCTTATTTTAATCTTGTATTAGCTATCTAATTACAGAATTCAAAACTGCTACTTTGCTAGACAACTCAGTTATCATTTATTGTTATGTCACTACAGGTGCTACCATTGCATACCTGCTGGACAACTCAGTGCCATCTGGGACCACTGCAACTGTATCATCACATATAGTGAGTGTCACTGTACATCTTAAGAACATATCATTTACTTCCTGTATCAATTCTGTCATTATAGATACACTCTCTGTATAGTTGCAGGACATGTCACATAATCCCTACACCAATTGTATCACTCTCTACAGATTTTGTCAAATAAATTTGAAATGTTTGAGATGGATATATTTATAACAATGTTCAAATGAGTGTTGATTTTGTACCACAAAGCTGCTAAATGTGTTGAAGTTCGCACTGGTTGTTGCATTGTGACGGTCCAACTGCCCTGGTAGAATAACAGAAAATAATTACAGGAATAACAGCACAGGCGAAAACTAAATGAATTACAAAGAAACTAGAAATATGTTTAAAAATGTTTGTAAATGTAAAAGAAATGCTGCATGAATACACAATAGATATTGTTTAATTGTTTCACAAGGTGACACTAATTTACTTTGGAAACTGTTAGAAAGTTTAGGTATATGCCAATTGAGGTATGATACTGTCATTACTGGCAGTAAGCGCTGGTATGACATTTTTTTATCGATATAATGACAACGTTCATCATCTGCAAATAAATCATGATATAGACATTGATGATGTGTTTAATGATGCATTCGATATGTCAGAATTACTGACAAACATTCGTTGTCTATATTTTGAAAATATAGTGGGTCTGGTGGGATAATTCACAAAATGATAAAGAACATACCTCACGACATATCTCCAATACTTTTAATTGTATTTTTATAACAAAATACTCGGTATTGGAGTGTATCCTACTGCTTGGCCAGAAAGCATACTGTCCCCAATTTATAAATCGATTCAATAAATGATGTTTTTAATTTTAGAGGTATATAATTAATTAATATTTTGAATATGATTCTTAAAGGTATGACGATTATATAACTGATCTGATTTTGCTCAGTTCATTGTTAAATTCATATACCTGCTCATGATGTCCTCGTGCAGCCCATGCGTGTCAAGCATGTGGTTTTATTGAGTGAATTTTACAAAGGTACATGTGTTAGTCGACATACAACCATATACAACCTCAAGTTTTGGTCATACTTGAATGTTGGCGAACGCAAGAACAAGTCGCTAGACATTTTTTAAATAATGTCTCTCGTTCGTCAACGCAATCTGCGTGATAGATTTCTGACGGCTGAATCCACGTCACGTTTAGCTGAAGGTAACTGTGGACGCCCTGTAAGTCGACGTACAGTCAGAAATCATGTTAGAAAATGGGGAATTAGCTGCCGCAGTCCCTACCGCGGTCTAGTTCTTACGCGGTGTCTTCATCGGTCACCAACGTGTTATTTAGTGACGAGTCACGTTCAACTTGTCCAACGCCGACGGACGTATCCGTGTCTACAGACAACGTCATGAACGAGCAACGCTAACAATTGCGTTCTGCAGCACAACCGTTACGGTGTGTGTGTGTGTGTGTGTGTAGGGGGGGGGGGGGAGTTATGGTCTGGGCAGCCATCAGTCCCAACTCGTCGTGTGGGAAGGTCATCTCACAGCAAAGGCGAAAACCTAATGAATTACAAAGAAACTAGAAATATGTTTAAAAATGTTTGTAAAGATAAAAAAATGGTTCATAAATACACAATAGATAATGTTAAGTAGATTCACAAGATAACAATAACTTACTTTGGAAAACTGTTAGAAAGTTTAGGTATAAGCCAATTGAGGTATGATACTGTCATTAACGGCAGTAAGTGCTGGTATGGCGATTTTATATTGATATAATGGCAATAGTCACCATCTGCAAATAAATCATGATATAGGCATTGATGATGTGTTTAATGATGCATTCGATATATCAGAATTACAGACAAACATTGGTTGTCTTATATTTTAAAAATATAGTGGACCTGATGGGATAATTCACAAAATGATAAAGAACCCACCTCACGACATATTTCCCATATTTTTATTTGTATTTTTATAACAAAATACTCGGTATTTGAGCGCATCCTACTGCTTTGTCAGAAAGCATACTGTGCCCAATTTATAAATTGATTCAATGAATGATGTTTTTAATTTTAAAGGTATATCATTAATCAATATTTTGAATACGATTCTTAAAGGTATGACGATTATATAACTGGTCTGAAGAACATAATAAGAAAGATGAAGGACAATCACGATTCCATAATATTCCATTCCAAAACATATCTGATCATATGCAAAAAAATGTTTATTTTTACAAGCTAAACACTTAGTGATTAAATTACAAAATACGATCGTAATGCTGGTTACACTGAAAGCAAATACTTACTAAAGCCGTTCGACACAATGATTAAACTAATTTTTCTTTACACAACTGAAATAGGGGGACATGACTATACAGAATCTATTGAAACTGAACATGATCAGTGTTGTAGAATTTTTTTTTAGACTCCCAACTAATGTATTTCACAAGTTTGTTAGAGGAGAATGTGGTAGATACCCAGTGTATGTCGATTATCACTGTAATTGTGTCAGATATAGTTTGAAATTGCTCAAAATGAATAATACAATATACCCATATCAACGTTATATAATGTTAGGACAATTATATGAAGTTGGACGTATTACTTGGGCTACAATTTTTTTTTAATAAATCAATACTATACACTACGAAACATTGACACTTTAACAATTGAATGATTGATTGATTGATTGATTGATTTATTAATTGATTAATTGATTGATTGATTGATTATTTAGTGTCATTTTATGCAATCGAGGGCAAACAGACGATTTATTAACCTAATTACTGTTTCCTGGGATCCTGAAAGGTTAACCAGTACTTAAGCACACCCCACCTCTGCAATGAACTGATAACTTTCCCACTTGAATCAGCGGTGAGAGACGAATGATAATGAGACACAATGTCGTAAATCAGTCATCACACAGACTGTTGCCGGGTGGAGATTCGGACTCACGTCCCCTGGATTGATAGTCAGATGTGTTACCGACTGGGGCTAATTGGGCCCGGCGACGATTTAACGAGTACTTTAGGAAATGTTTGAGACTATGTCTGATGTGCCTCGGTTTCAGTGACATACATTTCAGTTATTCTTTTCATACGAATGCAAAGGATGTTTTTATTATACGTTTGTTTTAATATGATATTGTTTTCAACTGGAAAGTCACGCACGCACGCACCCACACACGCACCCACACACGCACGCATAGACTTAATTACCGTGGCAATCAAATTGTAATAACCGATGAAATTTACAATCTAGAAAATAAATACCTACCGGTATATATTTTAAAGCTATGTTAACATTGTTTTAGGGAAAGGTCAAACTTTATCTTTAAACGAACAAACATCAAAAGTGGTTATTGCACTAGTGGAGAAGTCGGAAAAATTCACATGTTATGTGCTTGTTAGATGAGCTTATTCGATATGTCACTGAAACAAACAGTGCTTCATTTTATTCTATGTTTTTCTACTATTTTAAGGCTTTTATTTATTATTGAAACACCAACAACACCATGCTATAAACCCAAAACCTTCTTACAACAGCCTACTACTGCAAGTATTTGAAATTGGCACGAAATACTAGTAGATCTAAATCCGAACTTTTTATTCTACATATTTATTTACCTGTAGTATCTTACCACATTTCTTTTAATCAAAATAATTATAATCACGGAACAATATCTTTTCCTAAAGTGATATTTAACAATATTAATTCATTTGGTTACTAGACTTTAATACACTGCGATACAAAATGTTACAAGGGAGGTAACGCATATTTAGAGTATAAGCGCAGAAATCATAATAGTTGCTTCCCTTCTCATATATTCGGTTTCTTATATATTTTTAGTAAAAAAGGCGTATATATTCCCAGGAGGCCTGTTTAGTTTATACTCATTATTTATTCGACCGCGATGTAAGCTTAGCGCTTATTTGAATCTGGCACTCTTGGGTCCGTTTCCTGTGTATTACCAGTACCTAAGTGCTGTTTCGAGTGGAGGCCATTGGGCCGAGTCGGGAATCGAACACGCGACTTCTACATATTAATAAAAATGTATTTGAAACAATTTCCGAATGTTTGCATCCTGGAATATAAAGACATAATGCGGTTTAACAATTTTGTTTAACAATGTTTCAACATTGCCAATTAAACGGAGAAATTGGCCTAAATTTAACATAGGCAGTTCATTTCCTGTTATATGTTTGCATGTATTGATAAACAGCATTATTTCTTTATATTCCATAATCCAATTTGGAAATTGTTTCAAATACTTTTTGATTATGAAGAAGTCGCCTGTCTATTCCCGACTCGGCCCGATGGCTTTCATATATATATATATATATATATATATATATATATATAAACAGACATGTTGGAAGTTACGGGGTCTCTGTATAAAACAGTGTTCTGGGGTTTAGTTGGGAACTCTTTAACTTTTTATATATACAGTATATATATATATACCCCGCATTTCGGTCCCAGAACACTTTTCAATGTCTCTGTATGATCCTCCCATTGTATCCTCATTCCTCATTCCTTAAAACTCCCACGGCACAACACTACAAAGTGTTCTCACATAGAGCCATGCTGCATAACAACTAAAATGAATCAAACCCACAACATTGTAAATAGCGATGTTTTTAACACTACCATTAGGCAACACAGGAAGTTGGTATTGGAATTGCTGCCAAGATTGATTTTTTTACTGTCTAGATCATCATGGGGAAAACTCACAAGCTACTCAGTATTCTTGAATTATGTTTTTATTTTTAGCTACTTTGCAAAAACTTAAATTAGTTTCTAAAGTAAACTCCATATTATGGAACAAAATGTAAAACAGTTCAGCAATTCTAAACCATTTTCAAAGAATATTGTGTGAAATTTATTAAGCCATACCAAGTAAACTCATTTTTAGTATCATTTTAACTTATATATGATTACAAATAATCAAATGTATAGGCTTTTCTTATTTCATACAGTATGAAAGTGTTTTTGATACTACAATGTGGTGAAAGTAATACTTCTACTCAATGTTAGTAAGAGAAAAGTGGTTTTCATTGCATTTTAACACTGATCCAAGGTTGCTTTTTCCATCTGAAATTTTCTCTAAAAGCTATCAGATTCTTTTTGTTTGTTGTTTTCTTTTCAGCTGAACATATTATTGAAACCTATTCGCTCTAGGATTCTAAACATAAAATGAACTTGATATGGCCTTACAAGAAAAAAAACATTTTACCTGAATGAAAATACTGGAATCAAAATTATTATTGAATTTATAGCCACCCCACTCCGGAAATGAACCTTAACAGCCCTTGCAAATTAACAATTAGGCCTAAAAAAAAAAGATGTTTGTTTCCGGTTACCCGACCGACCCTATATTTTAACTGCCGACTCAAAAGTTTTTATGTCCAAAAAATCGGCATCGGATTTCGCGCTCTTTTTGGTGATTTTCACAACGAAGTAATTCTTACGCACCGGCGCGCTGTGTCGTTTAGACGCTCGTAATCTCAGTATAAAATAATCACTGCATACGCCTAGACGATATAGACTCACAGAAACGGTGCAAGGTATAATTTTTGCGAAGACAGTATAGCCTATATCAAACATCTTCCTCGGTTTATTACAGCCACTTCAGATTTCAGATTGAGTACTATTTAAAAGATATATTACTTTCACACCACTACCCCCAAAATGACATATATAATCATGTAATAGAAACTAACAAACTCATTCATTTTGATGTTCCATTTAATAAAGGAGTGTGGTAACGACAAAAAAAAAAAAAAAAAAAAAAAAAAAAAAAATCCCTACCTACCGACCCATATTTTTTTGGGCATGTAACAGGAAACAAACCCTTTTTTTTTTTAGGCCTTACAACCGAAGGTCGGAGAAAAAATATTTTAGATTCTCATCCCCCCCCCCCACCCCATCCTCCACAAAAAAAAACAACAACACTTTTTTTATTTGATTAAAATCTGCAGCTACGATGAATGATCATAAAAAAATATAATGATGTGTTAAATATAAGCAAACTAATGTATGGTTTACATCATATTAATCAGTTAAAATGACTGTGTATTTGTGTTTATGATGGACAGGACTGCAAGTTCATTATCGGGTCTAGCCTTTGTCCGTGAAAATAAGAAATAAAATCTACCCACCCGCCCTATTGTTTTTCATAATCTGGATGAAAATCTTAATATTCTTTTCTCTGGCCTAATAATGAGGTAAATTACAACCAGTTTCAGAATGATTAGTTTTCTTAATTTGAGTCTTAACCCTTTACTCCATAGATACGCGTTTTCCCGCACCAATCACAGGCCTTTGAAAACAGTGCAGGAAGAGTTCAGATTGCTGGTAACGAGCAATCTGAACACTTCCTGCACTGTTTTCCACTCTGTCAGTTAATATAAACATAATTCATCAAATAATTCAGAAGCCTTCTATATTACGTGTCCAAAGGTGTTTATATTAGGTGTCAAAAGGCATCTATATGAAGTAAAGGGTTAATATATAAAACACATACCAGAACCACATGGCTCATGTGTGAATTGGTTTTGTGGTTAAAATGGAATATTCATTAAGTTGAAAAAGAAATATGTTAATCTTTGGTAAAAATATTCAGCTTAAGTGATCAAAACATGGAAAGAATTTTTAGGCAGACATTCATTATTTGAATTATGCAAGAATTAATGAAACTACTGTTGTTTGACTTATACTGTATAATGTAAATATTGAATAATTCAAGTGATGTCCTTTAACTGATGTAAATACATGTATCAGGTTTTCCTGGATAATTATATAATCAAAATTAGGAATCTGTTCCCTGACATAGATATATACATACTTTTCACGAAGGTAGAGGCACCCCAAGGCGGAGCAATATCTAATGCCTGAAGGTTAGGACTTAACATTACATGATGACTGATTTAAGTCTAGAAAAGTTTCAGTAAAATTCATAAAAACTGTTTGAGAGCTACGTTCAAAAGGTTATCTTCTTATCTAGGTAAATGCGAGAAAAATAACAAAGGGCCATAGCTCCTGACTAAAAAGTAAAAAATAAAAATAAAACTCCAGGGATGGCTACTGAATTACCTTTTGATAAACCCAAAATAATAATAAGATGCAATGAAGAGATAACGAAAAAGAAATGAAAAACAAATTTATAGTTGCAACTTCCAAGGAAAAATTACAAAAAGGCCATATAATTTGACATGCAAATTATCTCAGTTGAAACAGTTGACTTTCAGAATATAAAAGTCAAGGGATGTTAACTGAATTACATTCTCATAAACCCCAAATCATAATAAGATGCAATAAAGAGAGAAAAATGCTAAAAAGATGAAAAACAAATTTAAAAGTTGCAACATCAAAGGAAAAATTACAAACAAGAGCACTGCGGAGCGATTGCCAACGCTTGTCTGTTTTACAATGTAGGTCAATATACCTATGCGTATTGTCTCTGGCAACATGTGTACCAAGTTACAGTGAAATATCTTATATGGTTTTTAGTTTATGACAAATGTTAGTTTTTGCATGACAAAGCCTCCAGGGTGATCACAATAGCTTGAATTTTTTTCTTCAAAAAAACAGACAAGCTAAAAAAATAAACTTAAGATTGAGTGACAAAATATCTGTCTATTTGACACCTGTCTGTCTGACACTTAGTGAACAAAACTTAAAAGAACTAGAGCTATCACAGTTGTGATTAATACCCCAAGATGGACACAGAATTGCGGTAATATAGACAAAGTAAAGGACAGTGTTATTAAGTCTGGTGAAAAGGTGAAGGGAACGTAAAGTTTCTGAGGATTCAAAAGGTGCAAAGTCTGAATCAAAGGTAAACAAATCCAAAGATAAAGATGAAAAGGTTTACTTTAGTGGGAAGTTTTAACCACTGGACATTTTTTACATAATACCTAAAGTTTAGTTTAAAATAATTTATAGAAAATGTACATCTCATAAAGCATAAAATAATACTTAATATATTACAAGTATGTAATTGGCAACACTATGAGAAATACCAAAAAAACTAGTGACAGAAGAAGAATAAAGTTATATCATCTATATAGATGTCTTGAGAACTCCTTACTCTACTGCAAAAATAAAATTGTTTCTGTGATCAGCTGGAAAGCAAATAATGCCAAAAAGGCAAAATTCACATTGAGCACATTGAATATTTTGCTCCTTCAGTGCATATTGTATTAATGATGTATGCTTCAGCATTGAATGAAACACAAAATTCCCTCAAATCTGTGAACTCTTCAAAATTAAACACAAATACAACATTGTGACAAATGTTAACATCAAATGCCTTTTCTTGACAATACTCTTTAACAAAATGAAAGTCCGCATCATAAAAAACAACAACAAGAGGAAAATCATCTTTTAGCATACTTACTACTTATGAATGATGTTTACTTATGATAAGAATGCAGCAAGCAACTCTACAACAACCATTACATTTGAGCTAATAATACAGGTGAAAAATCAAGTCTCATATTAGAATACCCAGAACATATTAGGTAACACAGCTATTGTATTAAGTTATGACAAATTATTTTAAAGTTTTTGCATCACGACAATGCAGGCGACGCCAGGGTGATCACAATAGCCAGACTTTTTTTTCTTCAAAAAAACAGATGAGCTATAAAGACATATAATTTGACCTGCAGATTATCTCAGTAGAAACAGCGGACCTTCAGGATAGGGCCAATTTTAACCAAAGAGATATTATTTGAACAATTTTTGTATCATAGCTCTCTGAATTACAGTTGTGGACAAGAAGTTTTTGCATGGCAACCAGAGTTCTGCATGGAATATGAACAATTTTTGTATCTTAGCTCTCTGAATTATGGTTGTGGACAAGAAGTTTTTGCATGGCAACCAGAGTTCTGCATGGAATATGAACAATTTTTGTATCTTAGCTCTCTGAATTACGATTGCGGACAAGAAGTTTTTGCATGGCAACCAGAGTTATGCAAGGAATATGAACAATTTTTGTATCTTAGCTCTCTGAATTACAGTTGTGGACAAGAAGTTTTTGCATGGCAACCTGAGTTCTGCAATTTTGAGAGGGGACCACTCAAGGAACATCCCTGTTAATTTTAATCAATATTGGACAAGCCGTTTAGTAGTAAATCGAGGGCTCAACCCAAAACTGTCGTTACTCCATTTTTCAAAATTGTTCAGGCATAAAGGAAAAAACTTAATTTATTTGTTTTTTATATATGTCAAGTGTTTTAACATAAAACATTGCATTATTTGATTTTTTTTTAAAACCATTATGAGATTATTTTTTTTAACATTTAACACAAAATATGATTTTGATATAAAAACTGACTTACTAGTTTTCCATTTCAAATGTTAGGTTTCATCGGAAAGAACAAATATGCAACACTGTAGTAACTTGATTTACGACAGTATTCCACATCATATAATATGAACTTGAAAAATATTCTATACAACACTGTAGCACCCTCATTTCTACCATTATTAAATGAGAAAGATGTTTTTAACCAACTACATGTAAATTAATGATGAGTAGAGCCATACAGTATAACTGTATTACAATACCAGAGTGCATCAGGTGAAAAAAGGCCACTTATTTGAGTTGAAAAGGTGCCAATAGTTGACTACATTTCCATAATGTCAACTGTTATTAAAAGCAGTTTTGAGCACTGTCATTTAGCAACACGTAGAAACCAACCACTACAACACCATGTCTATAACAGTACCTCATTATGTAAACATATTATGGAGTTACTACAGTGTTGCATATTTGTTAAACCAAACTCCGTTTGTTTTTCAGTGTAACACTGTAATACTATGTAACTCAAGTTACAACAGTATTGCATAAATGAACCAAGCCAAATAATTATACAACTTTTGGACCATTTTTTCATGTTTACTACTTAAAATATAAAAAAAAAATCAACAATATTTTTGTCACAGAATAAGATAAAAAATGCAAAAACATCAATTTGTGAAAAAAAAAATGGAGTTACGACAGTTTTGCGTTGAACTCTTCAGATGTCATCTGAAGCAAATTGTTGATGATGCACGAAAATGGACATCCAATGATCCTAAAAGCTCCCCGACAGCACAATGAATATCTACACAATATCAGCAGAACAATATAGCATGATCCTATGTTTTTCAATATTACGGAGAAAGATTTTGGCTGATACTTTATTTTCATATGATAACAGTAGCTGCCAACATAATTCTCCCCGTCAATTGGTTTTCAACATTTATGTTCTCATACTTATCAAACATCTTGCTAGCTTCACATATCATTAATTTTCTAATGTGAATATACAATGATCAATCTAACAATACAATTTATTTCATTTTCAACAATAACGTTTCTTTGGTTACATGAAACATAAGTGTGTCTTCCAATTTAAGGTAGTTCAATTTCACGAAATGTACACAAGTTGCAAACACACTGAAAATTTTCAGACTGGATAATATTTTCCAAAACCAAATAGTGACTACACTAAATGAAATATTAAGCTACATTTTTGTCATAAAGTTAACACATCCATGCCCATTTTGTTAAATTTATATGACAAGAATGTAACTGTTTGCCTCATCTAGTTACATATTTTTATAAGTTTTGAAGATAGTTTTACAATGTTTTAAACAGAAAAGACCTTTCTTATATAAATGGAAGAAAATATTCTGCAACATGTATGTATGTCCATTTATAACTCTAAAAATGTCCTAATCTACAGCAATAATATGTTTTAACACAAAACATTAATTGCCAAGTACCAATACAAATGCATGTACTACAGAATAGCAGTTTGTGATGCTACTGATATGCTACTTTGTGATTTTCTTTACCTATTCAAAATGTTAAAAATATTCAAATCACAAGTTCATAAGGAAACTACAGGTATTTTAAGAATATAAATTATCATAAAATTCAGGCTAAAATGTGGCCTTTATTGTTAACAAGATTTTTTTCTGACATCACCTATTGACCTAGTTTTTGACATGACATGGCTCTAACACCAATTTGACAAAGATTTCATAGACAAACATTCTGACAACATTTCATGAACAATGTGCAAAAATAGTGACCTCTAGAGTGTTGACAAGTAAAATGTTGACGACTGATGACAACACAGTGCAAGGCATTAAATGTTTATTAACTGAGTGGCAAATGCAACAAAAGTAAAATGGTAATTCAGACAAAACTCTCTACATTCCTGAAACTCTCAAACTGAATAAAACCCAATGAGATCGATTCCAAACTGATAAAAATCAATAATATCCATCTCTTGGTCATGATTTAACTGTAGTGCCTTATTGTATTCGAAGTCATTAAAAAAGTAAATAAAAGCAACTGGAAAATTGTCACCCATTTTACCTTATTTCTCTGAAACCTGTAAAAATACAGAAAAAATATTCCTAATTTGAAAGTTTGAGAATGTTTTATTTATCCCATAACTTTACTTTTTTATATTTAATGTGTATAATATAGTGGCGTCATTTTACTAATGTAATGGCAGCTTATGGGCTTCAAAATAGTTTAACTCTAATTTATTTTGTATCTCAATGAATTTGAGAAAGCTCGCAACAGGCTCACTTTAAAAAAGTTGTTTGAACTTTCTTGAATTAATACGGAAAATTATAGTAGTGTGTTATCTGTATGACCGGAGCATTCGAGTCGGTTGTGTATTCCCTCGATTGCACTAGCAAGAGCCTCGAGTGCAATCCCGAGAATTCGGGAACGATCATTCATGCAGCTAAAGATGTAAAATTCCTATTATCATTTACCTCAAAATTGAACTTTTAATTATTTCCATAGTGAATTGTTGGCTAGTTCTATGTCTGTGTAAATTGCAACAAGTAAAGCTAAATTAGCATGAAATGATGGTATATGATGAGACATCAAATACGTAAATTAATGACGAACAGTGGTATCAAAGATCTTAAGAGACATAATAATTAATACATAGTGAAAAATCTGCATAAAATAATTCAATTATACGAATATAAGTCAGTGAAATGTAGTATGATATCGTAAAATTACAGGAATGTGCAATGAGTATTAAGGTGCAGTACCAATCTTCTTGCAAGTAATGTGATAAAATTAAAACAGTCACCAAAACTAGAACATTGCATGAACATGTAAAAATGTTATTTCTTTAACACACTTTACCAGTGGTACACTAAGTTTCTTTGAAGTCAGATGACCTATAATAGTCTTGTTTAAATTGTTTTCTGTGTATTTAGGCCTCCACAATTGAATTCGTTACCAACGCATTTCCAAGTTGTGTTGTCTTCACTTTATAGATATCTGTCTACTTTAGAACTTGTGTGTTAAAGCTGTGGAGCATAACATTTTGCTTTTCCCAGGATAATGTTACTAATCTTGCTTCGAATAACAGCTTCTGATCTTTCTTTTAAACTGTGATGTTTGTTTATGGCACATCTGATTCCTGTGTACTGGCGTTTCTTTTTTCTATAATCTGTACTTTAAATGCTTTCACCAAATCATTTTCTTCCTCCATGGTCCATCATTTCCTCTTAAAGCCTGCAAACAACATGCAAGACATTATTCATGGTATTGTACACAGATCTATCTAAATGTGTTAGCAAATTTGTGAATTTAAATCTGTGCTGAGTGTGTCAATCAAAGTGAAATCAGATCTAAGGAGTATGAAGCATTCAAATAGACACAAATTTCACTTTTTTTTTCAGAAAAGAAAACTATAAAATATACAATCAAATACCAGAATATTGACAGTATTATACCATGAAACTGAGTAAAAGCCCTTGTGGTTTAACCGTTAAATTACTACATACTGGAACTCTGTATCATTAATTATTCACAAACATAACATGCTTAAGTATTGTTTATTTCAACATAGGATCTGCCGATGTCGAATGTTAATTCCTTTATGCATTACCACAATATGAGCAGTTTGTGAAAGTGAGACGAACAGACAGATGGATGGACAGAGAGGTGATCCTTTTGTGTCACTTACTACTTCTTTCAGGCGCCACAAAAAATAAATAATACCTTTACAAGCAGATTGTTCAGGGTGTGACTCTTGGTCTGGATCAAGCAGATGTTCTGCGCCAGTCTCTTGGTATGGTTCAAGCTGATGTTCCACGTCAGACTCTGATTCAAGCTGATGTTCTGCGTCAGACTTCTCTTCTTCATCCACCTGGTAAATTGTCTCTGGCATATCTGTATAACATAAAAAAAAAAGAAATAAGTTTATAAATCAGGTTTTTTTATTCTTCACTTCTCCACATTTAAACTTCCTCCAATTTCTTCTTTTTAATTTTTTCATGACTTATACTGAATTTAAAATGAATATCAGAAATGTACATTGTCTGATTTAAACTGTACTGTGTATTCTTAAATTAATTATATATAGTACTGTTATTAATATGGTAATGTGATCTAGACTGCTGTATTTTCTCAAGTTCCATATTTAATAAAACTGAACGTGAGTATGGTCTGACTGAGTCAAGAGTCAACCTGGCTTCTGGATCACATATCCTCATCCTATGGTGGTCACTTGAGCCAAATTATTCCGAAATCCCACCATGAATGACAAAGATATGGATCGGACACGAACATTTGGATAGTATATGGCTTACATAGCAAAACTGACAAAGTTCAGAGAAGCTGTGCAGCGTCTATATTAGAGGTGTCCAAAGGCGTCTTTATTAGAGGTGTCCAAAGACCTCTATATTACAGGTGTCCAAAGGGATCTATATTAGAGGTGTCCAAAGGCATCTATATTAGAGGTGTCCAAAGGTGTCTATATGAAGTAAAGGGTTAAACCCCAGAATCTTTTAAATAAACCTGTCTAACTAGGTTCTATTTGCCTTCAAACAATGCAAACTATTGCCTTCCCGCAGTTTAACGTTGTTTTCTCAAGAAAATATGTTACCGAAAATCCACTCCGATTTTTTGCAATATCATTGAAATAAATACTATTTATAATTACAGTACTTTCCGCAATCGTTTTTGAAATTCCCACGCATGCACGTGTCGCTTTGAAGATATTTGACAAATACTCACAGTTGACAGACAGAATACTTTATTTCACCCAATATTACAGAGTCATAGCATGGGGATGATAAAAAAAACAACAATTTCAATTTCATCGGGTCATTATCAAAACATGTGAGAGAGGGGAAGCAATCAGGTTTTTAGTAGTGTGAAATTCTCATGTTCCAGAGCTTATTTATAGTAATGAATTGACAGGTAAAATTGTTTTCTCCAACTTGGATGTTGTGTCACACTGGTAAGCTTTTTCTTATTTCATTGATGAATATAACATAAACGTGACGAATAAGAACTCGCTGAGTCCGCCATTTTGTTTCCAAACTTAGCTTGATCTTGGAACCACATGATAAAATGACTTCATCGTGCTTTGTACATTCGCTTTTAAACTTCTACAAAAAGAGACAGAGTTGTGTAACTTTCATCTATTTGACTTAAGACCATAATGCACCATCTCTCTACAGATGCTTAATATATGTCATCTTGACAGATGACCTTGTCAAATTGATATCTATTTCATGATAATCAGTAGAAATAAAGAACTATAAACATTACACTTAATTAAATGCTCTTCTTTGGAAATTAACATTTGAAAATTAGGAAATTTGTCAAATTTTCTTTTAAATTGGGAAGTATCATGTTTTCACCCTCAGTTATAAAAAAGCACTGAATTGTAGTATTTAATAACATTGAAATTACCTGTATTTTCTTCCTCACATTGTGACGTTGGACCATCTGACACCAAATCATTCTTGTCATCTGAAATATAAAAGAAACAGACATTTCAGTTTTTGAAGATCTATTGTTTATGTATATGGTCAATGTCAACGGGGCTTTTTCCCTCTAATTGACTATTCAACAAGAATTTTGTAGAACCAATGGATGTGCCCATACACACTTGCTGGACAATGTTAAAAATACAAGATTGAAGGAAGTAATTCAGTAAATGTGATTTGGACTAACTTTTGCTCAATGCAAAGAAATCCACCAACTGGATGCAGTAATATTGTAAAAAAAAAAAGATTGGTTTTGATAACTATAGGTGATACATGTCAATACTGCAGGCTGGTATTAACAATCATAATAAAGGGGGTATATAAAAAACCCATAGCAATATCACAGCCTGTATATACTTTACGCAATAAGGACTTTATATATATATATATATATATATATATATATACAATGGGGATTTTGCAGACCCTGTAACAACACACAAAAGGGACAGCAAAATCTGGTTTATCATAATGACCTTCCAATCAGTGTAAAGATACCAATATGGAAAAGCAATATTAAATAAGACTATATTGTCAAGCTCATTCTTAGACAGCTGAACAAAACAAATTCTAAAACCCCACAAACCACATCATATATAATAAGACCCCACAAACCACATCATATATATTAAGACCCCACAAACCACATCATATATACTAAGACCCCACAAACAACATCATATATACTTAGACCCAACAACCACATCATATATACTAAGACTCCACAAACCACATCCTATATACTAAGACCCCACAAACCACATCATATATACTAAGACTCCATAAACCATATCATATATACTAAGACCCAACAAACCACATCATTTATACTAAGACCCCACAAACCACATCTTAATACTAAGACTCCACAAACCATATCCTATATACTAAGACCCCACAAACCACATCCTTAATACTATAACCCCATAAACCACATCATATATACTAAGACTTCACAAACCATATCCTATATACTAAGACCCAACAAACCATATCCTATATACTAAGACCCCACAAACCATATCCTATATACTAAGACTCCACAAACCATATCCTATATACTAAGACTCCACAAACCACATCATATATACTAAGACCCCACAAACCATATCCTATATACTAATACCCCACAAACCATATCCTATATACTAAGACTCCACAAACCATATCCTATATATTAAGACCCCACAAACCATATCCTATATACTAAGACCCCACAAACCATACAATATATACTAAGATCTATTAGGCTAGTGATGCCACAATAATCGAGTAGAATCGAATTATCATCATTTTATGATTGAATTGGTGACAATCGATTTCCTTTCGGCGAAATAGATGTTATTGCAGGTAATTCATGCTGTTTGGGATAATAGCGCAAAGGGAATCTTACAGCCATTTAAAAAATGAGAGAAACCGAGACTGAAATTTACAACTATCCAGGCCAAGTTAAATTGTCAGTTTGACAATTTTTTGGTTTCAAAAAAACATCAGGCAGGACCACCAACGAAAGAAAAACTAGATATAAAGTTTGTTATATGCAAACTCTGCTGGAAAGGTATTGTAATGGTAGATTGACACTTCGGTTCACTTTAATTTCGTAACATCATTATGTTTTGAATAAGTTTTAAGCTATTGCATATTTTGATCCCTGATGTCTCAGACTGCTCCATGCTCTAACATTCTTTAAAGTCTTTAAAATTTGTCTGCGTTCCGGTTCTCCGAGTGAAAAAATTACTGGTAATTGTAACTGCACAAAAAACTGAAAACTTTTTAATGTCAGCATCACTGAATGTCTTAAACAATCGCTGCATTTTGAATGCAGACATTAGTAAAGAAATAAACACACACACACACACGCGCTGATATTTATAAAAAGGAGTTAATATGGGATTGATATAGCACTGATATACTGCAAATTTTGGTATCTACACTTTGATGAAAACTTTGTTGTCCCTGAAAGTGACTACATACACACCTGGATACACACAGCAAAGTGACTACGTGTATTTTACCATGTTATCCACTACATACACACATTGATACACACAGTAAAGTCACTATATGACTTATTACTATGTAACCCACTACATCTTGAGCACACACATGCACAATGACTATTCCATATATGTCCATTTTTTTAACTACAAAACCGGACACGAAGCGTCATAAAGGGAGTGGTATGCATCCTACCCGAAGGTCGATCTGTTCTAAATATATCCGGCAACACAATAGCCATCTATTTTTCTATTTATGCAATAACTGACAGTCTGGGCAAAAACTATCTGACTACCAGATTTCCCTACCCTGCACCTTGTATGAGACACTGTACAAAAGTGCACATGGGCTAGAAATTTTGAAAAGACGTCCTAAAGTATTTGTCTTCCAATTTTATATGGTTTATATATTCCAGTATTATGCTAATACAAAGACAAAAAGACAAATATGAAAAAAGTTTGTTTTCACAATCTAAATAATGCTATTTAAAACATTAAATGAAAATTCTAGAAAAGCAGCATTTATGCAATGTACATGTATACACATTCATAAACAAATAGGTGATTTTATAACAACAGCCGTCTTCACGATATTTTGTCATTGCATGCTACTAATATTATACAGTCTCCACATTTCTTTTTGACAATTAACACTTATTCTTTATGTTTGTCCATATTCGTTTCTCAATTGAAAAAAATTACAACAGGTGATTCCAGTCCTTGCATAATTGTCCTCTAATTGTACATGGTTTAAATATTTAGTAATTATGCTAATGCAGAGAAGTTGGGCCCAATTAGCTCAGTCAGTTACGCGTCTGACTATGAATCCAGGGGTTGTGAGTTCGAATCCCCCGCCGGGCAACAGTCTCTGTGATGATTGATATACAACTTTGTGTCTCATTATCATTCGTCTCTCACCACTGATTCAAGTGGGAAAGTTATGAGTTATTTGTGGAGATGGGGTGTGCTCGAATACTGGTTAATCCCAGGAAACAGTGGTTAGGTTAACTGATCGTCTGTTAGCCCTTGATGGCATAAAAATGACGCTAAATATTCAATCAATCAATCAATCAATAATGCAGAGATCTTAATAATACCATTAAAGCAGATATCATTGTTAACACTCAAATGAAAAATCAATGTATACACATTCGCATACTTGTCTTTTTTTCAAACATACTCGCACATTGCTTAATTTTGGGAAAGGTACTGTGAAAGCTTGCAATATTTCACAGGGAATATAAAGCAGTCGGTCTCGTGTACAAGGCTATTCCCAGTGCACATAAAATATCTCACTGAACTTCTTAATAATTATGTAAATAAGTGTTTCAAATGTCTGAAAATCTCCCTTAGAAACGAAGCTGCCTATAATAACCAGAAACTGATTGCTGTGTGACAACCCTTAGTGTATCAAAAACCTTTAATGTTTCAAATGCAACCCTTAGTGTAACACAATCAAGTTTTGTCACGCTAATGATCATAACCGCATCCTTTAGTGTATCAAAAGTTGGTTTTGTTTCCCTAATGGGTACGCTACTAAGCGTATGTTTTGAACATGTATTAACATTTGGTTATAAATTTGGTTCACTTAGTGTAACAAATTATTTTCCAACTAGAAAATAATGTATTTGTCCCTGCTATGAAATGGGGGAATGTAGTGTTACTCATGTTTGTCCGTCTGTCTGTTCTGTTTTGTAGTGCTCCTTACAGGCCGGTTACATATTATTAAATTACACACATTTTATCTAAATGATATCAAAATATAGAAGAAAAAATATTCAGAGAAGATAACTTTTGCTAAAATAAGAACAATGCATATACATTGTTATTTGTCTCTCATTGATTGTTCTCTATTTTTCTCAGATTTTCAACTCTTCAAAGTGACTTAGTGCCTGAGACAGAATTAATTCCTGTGACCAAAGCCAATAGGATATACGGACAATCTATGAAGCTCTTACTGCCCTCTCAGTGCTCTAGTTTTGTTTTGGTTATAAAACTATCTTCACTTTATCACCAATATTACAATTGCACAATCTCAAAGTCGTGCTGATGTTGCAATATATATTAAAATTTACCGTGCCCTTATCTTGGACATTTTGTGCTCCCTAAAGAAAATATTTTAAGGGGTGGCATATGGTAATCGCTGTTTCTGTCCGTCCGTCCGGTATTTCGTGTCCGGCTTGTAATTTTGTCATTCATAGATGCATTTTGTTAATACTTACTACACATGGTCACACACTCATATATATATTTTGTCATATATTAACTGACAGAGTGGAAAACAGCGCAGGAAATCCACCCCCTGGCCGCCATGTTTTTTGACGAATCAAGATGGGTTGAATAAACTTGGTAGTTGGTCACCCAAGGAACATTTCTGTGAAATTATTTTAAAATTGGGCCAGTAGTTTCTGACAAGAAGATTTTTTACTAATTAAACTTGCTCCGCACCCTGGCGGCCATGTTTTTTTAAGAATCAAGATGGCTTGAACAAACTTGGTAGAGTGTCACCCAAGGAACATTTCTGTAAAGTTGGCCCATTGGTTTCAGAGGAGAAGTTGTTAGAAGCTAAAAGTTAACGACGGACGACAGACAACAGAAGACAGACACAAAGCGATCACAAAAGCTCACCTGTGAGCCTTCGGCTCAGGTGAGCTAAAAAACAACAACATGAAATTGCATGTCTAGTCTGAAACATCAGTCCATTACTCTTGATATTCATGGATACATCGCTACCTATTATAATAAATATTATCATATATTGTTATTTTTGACAGACCATTTTGGGGCATGCAGCACTTAACAATGACATTTCTTGTTAAATTATTTGTAGTGTGTTGATGTAATTAATTTCTTTTTCCAGGGCAACAAAATGAATTCTTTGAAGGCTGCTGCAGCAACCACATCTCCAACTCATGCATCATCAGATTGTTCATCACAATCTTCATCACAGTCACGCTCATCATCACAGTCTACATCACAATCAATGCCACAGTCACACTCATCAGCACAGTCTCCATCACAGTTTTTATCACAGTCACACTCATCAGCACAGTCTACATCACAGTCTACATCACAATCAATGCCACAGTCACACTCATCAGCACAGTCTCCATCACAGTTTTTATCACAGTCACACTCATCAGTACAGTCTCCATCACAGTTTTAATCACAGTCACGCTTATCAGTACAATCTACATCATAATCAATGCAACAGTCACACTCATCATCACAGTCTCCATCACAGTTTTTATCACAGTCACACTCATCAGTACAGTCTCCATCACAGTTTTTATCACAGTCACGCTCATCAGTAAGTCTACATCACAATCAATGCCACAGTCACTCATCAGCACAGTCTCCATCACAGTTTTTATCACAGTCACACTCATCAGTACAGTCTACATCACAATCAATGCCACAGTCACGCTCATCATCACAGTCTCCATCACTGTTTTTATCACAGTCACGCTCATCAGTACAGTCTACATCACAGTCTACATTACAATCAAAGCCACAGTCACCCTCATAATCACAGTCTCCATCACAGTTTTTATCACAGTCACACTCATCAGCACAGTCTACATCACAGTCTACATCACAATCAATGCCACAGTCACTCATCAGTACAGTCTCCATTACAGTTTTTGTCACAGTCACGCTCATCAGTACAGTCTACATCACAATTAATGCAACAGTCACACTCATCAGCACAGTCTCCATCACTGTTTTTATCACAGTCACGCTCATCAGTACAGTCTACATTACAATCAAAGCCACAGTCACCCTCATCATCACAGTCTCCATCACAGTTTTTATCACAGTCACACTCATCAGCACAGTCTACATCACAGTCTACATCACAATCAATGCCACAGTCACTCATCAGTACAGTCTCCATTACAGTTTTTGTCACAGTCACGCTCATCAGTACAGTCTACATCACAATCAATGCAACAATCACACTCATCAGCACAGTCTCCATCACTGTTTTTATCACAGTCACGCTCATCAGTACAGTCTACATCACAATCAATGCAACACTCACACTCATCATCACAGTCTCCATCACAGTTTTTATCACAGTCACACTCATCAGCACAGTCTCCATCACAGTTTTTATCACAGCCACGCTCATCAGTACAGTCTACATCACAATCAATGCCATAGTCACACTCATCAGCACAGTCTCTATCACAGTTTTTATCACAGTCACGCTCATCAGCACAGTCTACATCACAATCAATGCCAAAGTCACTTTCATCGACACAGTCCCAATCACAGTTTTTATCACAGTCTGCTCATCACCACAGTCTACATCACAACCAATGCCATAGTCACACTCATCAGCACAGTCTCCATCACAGTTTATATCACAGTCAGGCTCATTAGCACAGTCTACATCACAATCAATGCCATAGTCACACTCATCAGAACAATCTCAATCACAGTTTTTATCACAGTCTGCTCATCAGTACAGTCTACATCACAATCAATGCCACAGTCACATTCATCGGCACAATCTCAATCACAGTTTTTATCACAGACTGCTCTTCACCACAGTCTACATCACACTCAATGCCATAGTCACACTCATCAGCACAGTCTCCATCACAGTTTATATCACAGTCACGCTCATCAGCACAGTCTACATCACAATCAATGCCACAGTCACACTCATCAGCACAGTCTCCATCACAGTTTTTATCACAGTCATGCTTATCAGCACAGTTTCCTTCACAGTCAAGCTCATGAGCAGTCTCCCCCTCAGTTAAAGCCACAGTCTTCTACACAGTTATGCTCATCATCACAGTATCCTTTGCAATCAACATCACAGTCATGCTCATCATCACAGTCTCCTTTGCAATCAGCATCACAGTCACGCTCATCATCACAGTCTCCTTTGCAGTCAACATCAGTCATGCTCATCATCACAGTCTCCTTTGCAATCAACATCACAGTCATGCTCATCATCACAGTCTCCTTTGCAATCAGCATCAGAGTCACGCTCATCACAGTCTTCTTTGCAATCAACATCACAGTCACAGTTACAGTCAGATTTGTAAGTGTTTGACATGATTGTAATGGAGGAAAATGAGGTTTGAGGTAAATATTCCAAATGATGAAATTTTATTACATCGAAAAATGAATATAGTCAAACCCGTCTTAAGCAGCCAGTCAAAGGAAGGAGTAAAAGTGGCCTTTTAAGACAGGTTGTTGCTTAATACAGGTTAATTGGCTCTGAAAGCACAAAAATTGGAAATAGAAAATATGGTTGTTTAAGACAGGTGGCTGTTTAATAGAGGTGACCACTTACACAGGTTTTTGTTGAAAGTAGCATACCTACAATTTTATTAAATGCTGCATACTTATACATATTTCAGAGAAATGCAGAGCATAAATCACATGATAACCAATTAAGTAATTCCTATGGGTTTTACTTAATATCTTTTAGAATGGGGACTTCAAATTAATTATGTTACATATATTGGGAAAGAAAAAAATGTAAAGAAATCTTCTAAATATTGTACATGTAGACTAATCTTAGGTGCCTGGCTTCAAAGTTTGCTTAACATGAATCAATCATGGGTTTGAAATTTATTTATGAAAAAAGCATTTTGATCCATGTAATTATCATAATAATAAGCCAGTACCAAACCAAATATACACTGCTTTGCTAAGAAACATTATGTCTCATTATCATTCATCTCTCACCTCTGATTTAAGTGGGATAGTAATCAGTTACTTGCAGAGATGGGGTGTGCTTGATTATTGGTTAACCTTCCAGGATCCCAGGAAAAGTGGTTAGGATAACTTATCATCATTTTGTTAGCCCTCGGTGGAATAAAAATGACGCTAAATATTTAATCAATGAATCAATCAATCAAGGGTTGTAGTTACGCTGTATATTTGTACACCAGTTCTCTTCTTCTTTATATTTTAAGCACAAGAAGAAGGAAACGGTATGACTCCTGTCCATAGTCTTGATGGTATGTTATTTTAACCCTTTGCTCCATAAGCATTTTCTTGGACTCTTCCAAATTCAAAGCATTAATTCACTACATATCAGCAATGGGTGAATTATGTTTATATTAACTGACAGAGTGAAAAACAGTGTAGGAAGTGTTCAGATTGCTCGTTCAAAGGCCTTCTGTGATTGGTGCGGGAAAACGTGTATCTATGGAGCAAAGGGTTAAATTGCTCTGAATACATTAAATTACCACAGTGTGGTCTAGTGGTTGAGCATCCACCCCACATGTGGAATTTAGGTTGTGGGTTAGATCCCTGGTTAGGTCATACCAAAGACTTGAAAATGGTAGCAGAAGCTTCCTTGGTGCTCAGCATTTAAAGGATAGTTCTAGGTCTGGCCCTATGTTGGTATCATTTGACTATGGGATATCATACAACTTGTCAGTATAATACTCCAGTGTGTCAGTGCTCAGTGTATTGTCTCAAGTAGACACCATTATGATATGACTGAAACAATTTTGAAGGTGATGCTGTACACCATATAATATAACCACAACATAATTATATCAAATTAAAATTCTCTATTGAATTTTACTACAAGCTGAACAAGGTGTTTCAATAAATAACAAAATCTTCAACATATGAATGTCAAAATATGTAGATCTTTGTATCATGTGTGATTCTAATAAATTCATATTCATTGTATTGTATTAAGAGAATATATTGTCCATTCTACGATTAATTTTATTTAGCACATAGTAAGCAATTATTACATAGATAGTTCTATTTCAATATATCTAGATTTGGTATTCCTGGGAGAGGCCAGGTATGGCATCCAACTAAGAAGACAGGACTTGGATCACTGAGTCGAGCAGAGTGCCACACCAGAAAAGTTGGCATTAAATTAAACTTCATAGAGTTTCTGGTGTCGGCGGAGGATTGCACAGACATGACAGTCTATGGCCACGGAAAAAAAAAGAGGGCAATGCCCTGTAACATGCGCAGAGCAATAAGAAGTAAGAATCATGAAATCCCTTGTTTATTTATTTGGATATGTCTACAAAATATAAATTATGATATCTTTCAAAGGAAAGTTGCTTTATATTTAGTTAAAATTTAATTGTTAAATAAAAGAATGGTATAAGAACTAATACATTTGAAAAAATAAAAATAATCACTAATTAGAAATAATAGTCTGATGCAAATCACGTTACCAGCCACCACTCCGAAAAGAAAAAGCAATACATTTAAAAACATCAAAGAAAACCTGAATTTGGAAATTCAGATGTTTAAAAAAAATGTATACCTATTATCACTTTCAGGTCAGATATTCAGCCTTTTTTTAAAAGAATGTACAGAGGCAGAAAAAATGAAAATTTGGTCAGAGAAGATAGTGTACAAACTTAATGACAAGATACCGGGTTTACGAATTGGAAAATATAAATCCAAAAAATAGAATTTCTCATCTGATAGTCAATATTAAAGCTTCATTAAACTTCCGAAATGCACACTTTTTGATAATAACAAAGCTGATCGTAATTAAATGTGTTATATTATCATTAATCCATTCCTGTAGACCCCTTAGTGACTGCTTTCAAAAAAGCAAGAAAATAAATAACTTCGATCAAAATGTGTCTTTCGTAGACGAGCGGGCCAAACTTTTAACTTTTGTTTACATTTTTGTAATTGCGTAATGACTCGGTTGCTTTCCGACTGTCCCTCCACCAATGTTTGGAAGTACACAAATGAATACTGCAGTGGTTGTGTGCGAATTAATACCGTTAGATAAGGGGTTCATTAACAAGATTAGAAAAGTTCACTAATATTATGTATTGTTATTGGGTTTTCTTTGTTTAAAATATATAATATTGATGTCTGCAATAAAACTGTATCGAAT
Organism: Panopea generosa; assembly: GCA_029582155.1. Classification (NCBI taxonomy): domain Eukaryota; kingdom Metazoa; phylum Mollusca; class Bivalvia; order Adapedonta; family Hiatellidae; genus Panopea; species Panopea generosa. Next base: position 11,791,260 of record CM055895.1, on the reverse strand, counting down.
GTAGTATGCATTATATTATTTATATGCACTGAAAAACAATGGGTATGGAATACTAGTTTGGTCTAGTAACTCTTGCTCAGGATCCTCCCTTGCATATACGCGTGATAATATCGCACACGCTATTACGTAACAAATCACTTTAAATGTGCGTATCGGTATGAATAAACAATTGAATTTAAGCATTTCATTGGCGATGTTGTGCATATCGTATTTCTAAAGACCGGGGTTTTCACAAAGGAAGTAGACACTGTGAAATAAACAAATATAAGGGAAGTAACTGCTATGTAAAGCATAGTCTGGTTCGATAAAAATCGACTGTTTTTTATTTTCCAAGAGCTTATTGTACTGCGAGGGCAAATGTAGACTGGTTTCCTGCCATATTTTTATCATCAAGTATGCATTTTCTGTCGTATTTTATCAGCAATTAAACGATGATACAGTCGAGCAGATTGATAACAAATGTTTATAAATACAAATGTGCAAAGTAGGAATTGGTATTGGCAGGAATACGCAAAAACGCAAGGAAATCTAGAAAGGTGCATGAAAGGGAAAAGGTCTGCGCTTTTATACACACATATTAAATAACTTGTGTGTATTTGTCAATTTTCTTTGCTTAAAAAACGCAGATACGAAGCTTATCTGGTGCATTGATTAACAAAACCAGTCTAACAGAAAAAAGTTTACATTCTTGACAGTCTCACTCTGTAGACTTTAAGTTCAAACTTATTTATTTTACTTCGATTACAACTTAAACGAATCTTGCTCAAAGTCTTCCTTGGTAGAACCAGTTCTAAGTATATGCGGAAAGTGTCTTGCTAAAGGACACCATACATAGCCCTCCGATCATCGGCAAGTACTCTGCCACTGGACCACGCAACTGTTGTTTTGGTAAAAAGCACACTCCAAATTCAAGGGCGAATTAAGGGGGGGAGGTGGGGGCGGAAGCGGCGTACGCCCCCCCCCCCCCCCCCCTTAAATCGACCGAGGTAAGTTTTTTTGGAAACGTTAATCTACATATTAACCTTATATGCGATAATAAAAAACAGTCAATTTGACCAGATATCAACTGCAGTTCGCAGAATCTTTGACTTTTCGCTCGTTAGTGGTTTCAATTTCGCTAGTTCGACATCTTTCCGCTAATACAAATATAATGTTTCTTGTTGCTGAATTTACGCCCCCCCCCCCCCCCCCCAACGCAAAATCCTGGATCCGCACCTGAAATTAAACTGAAATTTAACACAAAGGATAAATCAATTCAATTAATAACAATCTAAACTAATCGTATCTTACCATAGAATCCATTTCTCATCAATAGAATAAGTTTAAATACAAAAACTTGTGACAATTTATAAATTCCGTGTAACTTTAATTTACAAGAGCACGTAATTTGGAACCTGGATAATCCGGCACCACTTCAAAAAGGCCATGGAGAATCCGGCCCCAAGATTATCGGTCCCTGGAGAATCCGGCCCCATTTTTGAATGTCCATCCGGTCCCACTTTTTATTTTTATTGCAATATCATAGTTATTTATCATAAATTTATTATACATAGATAATATATGATTGCACGCAGTTATTAATTCATGAAATAAAATTAAATACGGATAACTTGATAATTCGTATTGCACCTTGTACAAACAAATAAACGTTTTTATACATTATTGATTGATTGATTGATTTATTGAATATCTGTCGTCATTTTGTATGCCATCGAGGGCTAACAGACGATCATAAACCCATCCACTGTTTCCTAGGATCCTGAAAGGTTAACCAGTACTCGAGCACACCCCGCCATATCTGCAAGTAACTGATAACTTTCCCACTTGAATCAGCGGTAAGAGACGACTTATAATGAGACACAATAATCAAGGTGACTTTTGCAAAGTAGGGATTCGAACACACGACCCCTGGATTGATAGTCATTTTAGATGTTTCAGATGGACTATTCATATACTTGCTGATACAATACTACCGAATATGTCAGCGATCGTGTCACACTCGGTTGAGTACGTGCAACCACGTTACGTAATCGTCGCACTAAATACGTTTTTTTTTCACCTACGTAATCGTTTCTTACCTGCAACCCACAGTACTCCTTGACGTTATGGTGTTCATGAACAGACGATAATAAACCGTTTGTTTCCATTTGTGCTCGTACGAGTTTATGTTTAAATGGACATTTTCAACTTTCAGTAAATGTTCTTATTTCAATAGTTGATTCAAATAGCAAACGTATCTGTAGAAATGAGAAAGAGACAAACACTGACCTGTACGAAGATAACATCAACGACAGTGTTCTTTTAGCAGGCAGATATTAACGAGTTTTCCAGATAATAATATATCATACTAGAGGTGAATTCCCTGCATTTTCTTATTTAACAAATGTTCGGTTAAACATTTGCAATCGTTAGCTAACATATTTTCCTGGACACTGGCTCAATCTCATCTTTCGGTGTATAAACTCAGAAAAGTGCTGCGAGAATAACACTAAATAAACCATTGAAAACACATTCTTAAGAAATGCTCAGTAAATTACAATGGCTTCCTATTCCAAAAGGTGTTAAAATATTGTATTTTTCAGATCATATTTTAAAGATAGAATGTTCATAAACTTGTTTATTGCATTGCTTTGTTAGAGTGAAAGAAGCCTAGCATGTAGACGATAAACAGATTCCAGTTTGTATTAAGTATAAGTAACAAAACATAATCCTGAAACATATATATTACTGCCAGAACCCTTTATAAATAAATATAAGACCGAAGCATTAAAAAAAAATGCATATATTTGCAGACAAACGCTCATTTTCCCCCTGATTTTGGCGGCCATTTTGTCCCTTATTTCGACCTTTAGCACCTGAACCAACCATATTTCTACTTGGTTTTACATGTTTTATGTCATATAACAAACATTAAATTCTAACATTGTATAGTGTTTGTTGATCATATTAATATATAATATAACATGAATTTCAATACATGGCGGCCATTTTGGTGTCCATCTTGGAGCTGTGACCAAACGCCCTAACAGTCATTAGTAAGAAATGAATTTTCGGACCCAGCATATATTTTACCTCTCTAGAAACAAGTCTCAAATCTATTGTACATAAAATTTTAAAAAAAAAACACCTCCCTAGCTCTGGGACTATTTCTGGAGGAGGTGGTGGACGTTGGATGACGGTGGAATAGCGCTGAATAGTTGCGGAATCCGTGACCAGCGGTAAGAAAACTTGTTTGTTGATATTTTTTGGGAAATCTGAGTCGAGCAAGATTATGTAATATTTCTGATCACTCAGCAACCAATGAACTTTTACAGACAGTAGACATTTTTTTGATAACAAGGAATTAACGGTGATTACATTGTCCATAATTTTTGTTTTGCGGTCTGTTTTGTTTTATCTTCTTCTTCTTTTTATCTTTATTAATTGATTCATTTCCTTTGAGTGGGGCGGGGCATTTTTAGTGGGTGTGGGGTAGGGGTTAGTGGGGGTCTTGAACGTACCTTCTTATATACTATGGAGGTCATAGAAATAGGCGGAACTATTTCACTGTGAACTGAGGAAAATAAAGGAGAGAGAAACAAAAAGAAAGAAAAACAACAGAAAATAAGATTTTTTTATCCTGTACAATGTCCCTAGCCTGAATCCGTACCTGGTAAAAGATTATTTTAAAGCATGGTGTGTTTTAATTTGGTATCATATATTTAATTTTCATGGATTGACTGAAAACAACACTGTATGTCTCTGAAAAAAACATATGTAACAACAATCAACACGTGTTAGATAGGCGACCTCGGAGGGTACGGCGATTGCACTTGGACCATTGGTGTAGGAATGTTTCAATTATTGGGGGCCAACCTGAGGAATAGGCGTATGAGGATGTACTTCCAGGCTCCAAAGTATATGCTGAAACTGAATATTGTGGGGGAGGGGGTGCAGTGGACTGTGTGGACTGTGTGGACTGAGTTACAATATGTACAAGGTGGTTTATTAAAATAACATAAAATGGCCTCTTCTAATAAACGATCGATATGTAAACGCTCCTCTTAATCCTTTAAACGGCCCATTAAGTAATCAACATTGCAGTGTAGCTTGGCTATTTTTAGACGTGTCAAAAAATCAATTCACTCACTCGCCAAAGAGCTACTTGCACCACGTGATACTTTTTGCGCGAAATCTTTCGACCAACCAAGAGCCTTCGTTATTTTCCGGATGCATCATGATTGGTTAAAGGTCACATGACAGTACACCCGAACATTGACAAGAAAAATATCCCGCTCATTTCTCACTGTTACTTCAAGCAGTAAGGACGTATTGCGTTATTGGATTTGAGATGGTAGCGTGAGTTAAAATGTGTTTTTGTCTGTTTTTTTTGTGATATTTTATTGCAATTTGTATCGCTTTCATTTCGTTTAATAATGTTTTGTGAAATTTCCTAACGTATTTGTAGTCATAAACGGAAATCTACACTTCGAACTTAGTCTGTTGCGGCGGCCATTGTTTCAACACAATCGCATACATGCATTATTTATATTCATGAACACATTCAAAAGGCATTGATTTACTAGCTAAATTGCACAGCTTGCTACCTGCAATTATATAATTAGTTAACCTTGGAGGGGGAGGGGGGATCCGTTTTTATCTGATTGAAACGTTTTTAAACTGGCAATCTCGATAGCCACGGCGGGCACATAAGCCCCAATCTATTGAATATCATTTAATGAAATAAGAAGCTGTCTAAAAACAACATCACAGTCGAATAGTACAGATAAAAAATAAATCAGAAAAGCAAAACTCAGTGGAAAAATCAACTCTCTCATTGTCAATATGAATGTGTTGTTAGTTCTCTTTTATATAAATACAAATCATTTACAGGTCATCATCTACGGGTATATCCTTGGTTATGTCGTCTGCGGGGCAGGTTTTGTGTGATTATCCAAGCAGACGCTCGAAGTTGCAGCACCAGCGGAAACCTAAAAAATTACATGTAAGTCAGATTTTTTATGTTATTCTTTCATCCGTATGCATGACACAAATTGGTTCTAATTGGAAAGTATGTCGACCGTCTAAGATTGATTATTTGGTTGTTGACAGTTCAAAACAAAAAAGATTTCAAGTGACAAAATATTAAATTGATGTACCGGAATTGTATATATCTATATGTACTGAGATGGGACAATACAACAAATAAACAACCTGCATGTGTACTTACAAGTTTCTGGTTTAAGCAATTTCCATTATGTATTTATCTTTTCTTATAGCTATATGGCTATCTTCCTATCTTTTGTATGATGGTTACCTTAACCCCCAATATATTTTAAATAACCAATGAAATTCAGGTTACTCATATTTTGTGAAAGCTGGATCACCACTCTAAAATGGTATTTGAAATTTGCTGAGCTATACTATATTTGTCAAATTAAGATATTTAAATAAACCTTTTATTTTTAGAAGTTGCAAGGAAATGGCCATGCGCTTTGTTGTATTGTTTGGTTAGCAGTAAAACATAAATGGTTACAGTATCGAACTTCAGATGGTGAGTGTTACACTATCCTGTTCTCTACTCAGTTGTTTTGTCATGTTTATTACCAGCTGTCCGTTATCATTATTTTTTTCATAATAAGTAATTCACTTCGTATGTTTTACTGACGGTATGAAAATGAAAAGTTTGTTTAAATATTTAGTGTCATTTAATGCCATCAAGGTTTAAACGTGCAATCAGTTTAACATAACAACTATTTTCTGGGACGCTACAATGTTCATTAATTATTACTCGAGCTCAATTACTTTCCCACTTGAATCAGTGGTGAGAGACGAATGACAGTTAAACTCAATGTCGTATATTCTTTACTACAGTAAGATTGGGATTTGAACTCACAACCCATGGGTTATATCTTAGTCTTATACTTGTGTTATCAATTAATGAATAATCAATAACATGTTTTTTTTAAAATTGTTATGCCATAATGACTTAAAATGCACAGAGTTCATGTTTAATATTAAACTCGTGCGGTTCTTGTGCTGCCATAGTTGTCTCACTCAATGCCATTTTTTGGGACATTTTCAATGTCCCTCTTCTCATTTACTAATTTTTCATGAATCATTTCTTAGCACTGTCCACGCTGTTTATATGAAAAAACTCTTAATGAAAATTTGATTTTTGAACAGATCGGTACCAAGTGCGGTGATGTGAGATTGGTTCCCAGCAGTAATGTAATATTGACAGATCAGTATCCTGCAGGCTGGTTGTCATTGAAGATGAACAGACTAGAAGATTAAAGTTAAGTACACTGTTCTCGTGTAAAATGTAATATTCATACACAATGCTATCCCTTTATCTATTGTATGGTCATCTTTAAACAATAGATATCAATATATATATACTATTGTTGCTTCTGTTACACTGGAGCACTGGTTATATTATAAGTAATTCTGAAGTTGTCAAACTGAATAGACTTGTATACAAGTATTTAGAACAAATGTAAACTGCCATGTATAGTATGTCTGTCACATTTGCGCCCCCAGCACCTGCTCTGTTTTACTGTAGCTTGTGTTGAGAATAAGTTCTTCAGTTATTGATTCTAGCCCATGTCAGGGATATATCCATCACAACAGAAACTAGCCAGACGGGGACTTGAACTCGCCATATCTTGTTATTGGTTCTAGCCCATGTCAGGGATATATCCATCACAACGGAGACTAGCCAGACGGGGACTCGAACTCACGATATCTTGTTATTGATTCTAGCCCATGTCAGGGATATATTCATCACAACGGAGACTAGCCAGACGGGGACTCGAACTAGCGGTATCTTGTTATTGGTTCTAGCCCATGTCAGCGGGTGCCACCAGTGAATAAATATATGTATGCTTAAATTGCTGTTATGTTTTATTTCACCAGAACCAAAGGTTCAAAGTGAGTTTTGTTTATATTTTAGCTCACCTGAGAGACAGACACAATCTTACTTTTCATACACATCTTGACCTGAATTTAGACATTAATTATAGCAATCGTTAAAGCTTGGTTCCTTTTATAAACCAGTTTGTTAATTATAAATTATTAATTAAGATTCAGCATTAAAAAAATGAAATGACTATTTCCACTCCCAGCACATTGTTAGACATTCGACTATAGTATGTGCTGGGAATAAGACTGGTGCTACCCGTTTCAGGGGGCTGTGCTAGTTGTTTATGATTATTAATCAGTTAATTATCATTAAATAATAACAACTATTTCTACTCCCAGCACATGTTTCTATTCTACTGTAGTATGTGCATCTTTAAGACTGGTGCTACCCGTTTCAGGGGGCTGTGCTAGTTGGTTTTGAACCCTTTTATAAAGTAACAATTCAAATTAGTAAAATTGTCAATATGAATCTTGTTTCTTTCATGTGAAGTTATGTCCCTTGGATTATTTAAAAAATATATAAATATATTAAATATATTTTAAGCTGGAAATCAATCATTTACATTTTTGAGCAATGTTATGAGTTCATTTTTTTTGTCATCAAAGATTTCTAAAATGTGTAAGAATATTTATTAAGTGGATAATGACACAGATAATTAGGATAAATAACAAATAAAATAATTTAAGACAATAAAATCACTAAATTTTGAACAAATAAAACATTCAGTATAAAATATCAGACACATAAAAATAATTGTGGCAATATAGTTAGTAATTTGGATAATTAAAACATATACAATATGGGCAATTAACATGTAAAAATAACTAGGGCAATTATAATATACTCACTGATAGGGTTAATAGAACAGATACAATCATAATAGACAATTAAACAATAAACATTCAGTTAAGGCAAATAAAACAATATACATTCAGATAAGGGAGTTAAAGAATATACATTCAGTTAGGTATATAAAACAAAATACATTCAGTTAAGGCAATAAAAACAATAAACATTCAGTTAAGGCAATTACAACACAATACAATCAGTTAGGGTAAATGAAACAATATACATCCAAATAAGATACATAAAACAATATACATCTTAATAAGGTAAATAAATGAACATACATTCAGTTAGGGTAAATCAAACAATATACATTCAGTTAAGGTAAATAAATGAACATACATTCAGTTAAGGTAAATAAAACCATATACATTCAGTTAGGGTTAATAAAACAATATACATTCAGTTAGGGTAGATAAAACAATATACATTCAGTTAAGGTAAATAAAACAATATACATTCAGTTAAGGTATATCAAACAATATACATTCAGATAAGGTATATATATGAACATACATTCAGTTAGGGTAAATAAAACCATATACATTCAGTTAGGGTTAATAAAACAATATACATTCAGTTAGGGTAGATAAAACAATATACATTCAGTTAAGGTTAATAAAACAATATACATTCAGTTAGGGTTAATAAAACAATATACATTCAGATAAGGTAAATGAATGAACATATATTCAGTTAGTGTAAATAAAATTATATACATTCAGTTAAGGTTAATAAAACAATATACGTTCAGTAAAAGTTAATAAAACAATATACATTCAGATAAATTAAATAAAACAATATACATTTAGTTAAGGCAAATAAATCGACATGCATTCAGTTAGGGTAAATAAAACTATAAACATTCAGTTAAGGTTAATAAAAACATAAAAAATCAGTTAAGTAGGGCTAAATGACACATATACAAATGGTTTAACAACTTTTACTAGAATATAGAGTTATTATTATGAATATAAATACAATTATTATTATTTTATTATTGATTTAAGTGGACATTTATTATTAGAAGTAATGCAAGTAGTACAAGAATTATAAACTGTTAGTATTATAAATAGTTGTATAGTATATAATAGTTTTTGTGTAGTTATATTTGTATTGAATAGACTGGATATATCTAATATTTCAATGCATGGGGTTTGTTTAATTGATAAATTTAGGCCAGTTATTAATCACAGATATGCTTCTTGAATTGACCTGCTGCTTATGCAAACTAACGCGCATTTAACAATTAACACTGACTGACATAATATTTTCACTGTTGTTATTAACTAACATGTGATTCAGTTTTAAGAAGCATGTTCCGTGAATAAATAGAAAAAATTGTAAAATGGGATTTGTCTATTCATGCAAGTTAGTATTTAAGTATTTGTAGCTTTTTTAATTTAAAATAGTTTATTTATTTACTATAAACTTATATACTATCCTTAGTTTTAATTGTATAATCATATATTCATATAATGTATAATACAAAAATAATTCATATCTAAATATAAAATGTACTTATTGCACATATAAAACAGATACTCACGCAATTATATAAAATATTCATATAATCATAAAACAGGTACTCATATAATTATATAAATCATATACTCACATAGTTATATAAAATAGATACTCTGACAATCATATAAAATAGATACTCATATAGTCATATAAAAAAGATACTCACAAAATTATATAAAATATATACTCATATAATTATATAAAACAGATACTCACATAATTATATTAAACAGATACTCATATAACTATATTAAACAGATACTCATATAACTATATAAAACAGATAATCATATGATTATATAAAACAGATAATCACATAATTATATAAAATAGATACTCTGATAATCATATAAAATAGATACTCATATAGTCATATAAAATAGATACTCACAAAATTATATAAGATAGATACTCATATAATTATATTAAACATATACTCTGATAATCATACAAAACAGATACTCATATAATTATATAAAACAGATACTCATATAATTATATAAAATAGATACTCTGATATTCATATAAAATAGATACTCATATAGTCATATAAAATAGATACTCATATAGTCATATAAAATAGATATATATAATTATATAAAAAAGATACTCACATAAATATATAAAATAGATACTCTGATAATCATATTAAACAGATACTCATATAATCATATAAAATAGATACTCACAAAATTATATAAAATATATACTCATATAATTATATAAAACAGATACTCTGATAATCATATAAAACAGATACTCTCAAAATAATATAAAACAGATACTCACATAATTATATAAAATAGATACTCATATAATCCTATAAAAAATATACTCACAAAATTATATACAATAGATACTCAAATAATTATATAAAACAGATACTCTGATAATCATATAAAATAGGTACTCACATAATTATACAAAACAGATACTCACATAATTATATAAAATAGATACTCATATAATCCTATAAAATATATACTCACAAAATGATATACAATAGATACTCATATTATTATATAAAACAGATACTCTGATAATCATATAAAATAGGTACTCAAATAATTATACAAAACAGATACGCACATAATTATATAAAATAGATACACTGATAATCATATAAAACATATAATCACATTATTATATAAAACATACTCACATAATCATAAATATATATAACAGATACATAATTATATAAATCAGATACTCTGATAATCACATAAAATAGATACTCATATAATTATATAAAACAGGTACTCATGTAATCATATAAAATAGATACTTGTATAATTAGATAAATCAGATGCTCATATTAATATAATACATCATAAATTCATATAAAATTATAAATTGCATGTAATAAATCCTCTAAAACCTTAAAATTCTCATATAAAGTGCACATATATTTGATAATATAAACTTGTATTCATAATAAAACTATATCAAACAGATGCTTAAAATCCTAAAAAATAGATACTCATATAAGTTCCAAAATAATTTCAAAATATATAAATGTGTAATGTTATAAAATGAATACATTATAAAATCCTACAAATTATATATAATTGAACATACTTAATTGTATAAGAGAAACTCATATGAAAAAACATAAAATGATACTCATAAATTATAAATCATAAAATCATAAGCAGATACTCATATAAACACATAGCACTCGTACTTATAATACATAATATAAATAATATAAATATAAAACTAATTAGATTACAATTATTAAAGTCAAACTCTGAATTATCCATGAACTCTTTAAAAATAAACAAAATTACTTTAAATATATTTTCATAAAAAAACATGAAATTAACTAAAATATAAAAAAGAACTGATTGAAAATTCAAAAGATTGAAAAAGTTAACTCTTTTTAAAATAAAAATATGGTCATAATTATCCACTTAAAAAATATCTTATTTTATTTTTATTTCGAAACAGCTTGTGAAATGCTTAAACTATCAAGGAAATATCATTGTTAACTAAATTGGCATTGCTCAACACTTTAAACAAGTATTAGGCTTTTTATGAACCTATCTTTCGGCCTGCTTTATTATAAATACGTTGTACAAGAGGCACTCTTCTCAAAAAGATCTGCGCCTTGTAAATGTACGTGGTCTTTACACATATACATTGTATATGTATTATAAACGTACAAATGTATCCCCTCATCTATACATAGTTCTGATATGTAATGAATAATGTGTATCATTTGGCACTTGAAATTAAATAAATTTTACATTTTTTATTTCATTCCTTATTTTTAAAAAATAAGTTTTAGAATTTTAGAAATCGGAGCTATGTATTAAGTCCCTTTATTCACACATGCACAACACATACAGACATAAGTATCTATATAAGTATTTGGTTGATTTCCAGTTAAAAAAAATATAAATACATTGAACTTTGGCTATCATGTTACTTTAATTGAAAGTTCTAAATAGTTTCCAAGGGGCATAACATTTACTGTTAATAAAAAGATGGCTACTTGCACAAGCTTTTATTCATTTTCAGAGACAGTTTGTACCCATGGTGCATGTACACGATTTGTTGAAGAGCAGCTAAGACTACTGACAGCAGATTACAGGTAAATTAACACAAAAATGAATTGTTTATCTGTGCAGTAACAAACCTTTTGGTTATCCCTATTTAATATAAATTGATAGATCATTTTCCTGAATATTCAACTTATAATTGCCTGATTTCAACAAATCCTGTCTAATATATGGCGTTTGGTTAAATTGGCTAAGAAAGACAGTGCCAGGATCCAAGTCCAGCATCCTTGTAACGCAAGTAACTGACAAGAGACGTTCTCATATCAAATATGTTAAGCTCACTGGGCTCAAACACGCAACTGCAGTGATATATAACAATGAAATGGTTACAAAAATTTATTTCATTTAAACTATGTTTTAAGCTCATTTTGAGCATAGCTCAGTTGAGCTATTCTTGTAGCAAGCTTTTTGTTGTAGTCATATATCAATCATCACAGAGACTTGTCGGGCGGGGATTCGAACTCGCAACTGCTGGATTGAGTCAGGCGTGCTACTGACTGAGCTAATCAGCCCTGGCCTGTCATATATTAATGACATATCCAATTTAATGTAAGCATAATTGTAAAAATGGTCTTTTCACAGTATTGGACGAATAGTGCCGGCAAATATGGAGACCTCCAACAACGGGACGCTTACAGTTGACATTGTTTTTAAATGGACTTCTCAAACTTTGATAAGGACCCTGTTATTTATTCCCATAGATTTTACATTTAAATGGTATATGTATAGTTTTTAATAACAATTTTGGAGCTGCTCTGACACTTTATGCCAAAAGAAGGCTAAATAGTAAATCAATACATGAAAACTAATTTTTTGACAATGGATAGATTGTTGGCCACTCACGCCAGAGGTTGTGGGTTCGATCCCCAACTTGACCAGATGTTTCTGATATTACAACACTCAGTACTGATTCTACCCAGGAAGTGGACTTGAGTGCGGTTCATATAAGCTGTGCTTTTTCATCACAGTTGATCTTAAATAAATTAGTACAAATCCAAATACATGAAAACTATTTTTATACTCTTTTTTTTTACAAATTTCAAAGGTTCAGGAAACAGTTTTCGATTAACTTTTCTATAGTTGTCCACAGAACAGTTTGAATTTTAGTTCAGTATAATTAATAAAGAGCATGGTCCTTGTCAAATTTTGAGAAGTACATATGTACATGTATATATTCAGATTTATGTTGTGATAAAAAATTGTAAAGTGCTTCCACAACTTTAGAATAAATAATTGAATGGGCACCCACATGCATATTTTAATGAAAATAAATTGTCTGTATTAAAATTACCTTATGTAAAAATCTAGATTATCGTGATTAATAACATAGCCATTAATTTTCAACATTCTGTTAAATATTAAATTTTTCATTTTGCAAACTGTAAATTTTAAAGACATAAATCTAAGAAGTGTTTCGTATTAAGAATTTAGTGACTTGTTGGTGGAGTAGTAATTGGAAATTGATTTTTTCACATTTATTAAGTTTTGTGGCAGTCACTGCCCTTTTTCGGAACATTAACCAAAATAATGATAACTTTTATTTGTTATTTTTCTTTATTTTTTAACAATAAATCCAAATATTTTACAAAAAAATATATTGAGTAATGTAAATATGAAAAACTACAAACAGACTTGATCTTTAAATTTGATTTAAACTCAAAACATTGATTATGATAATTATTTTTCATATAAAAATTAAAAAACCAACAAAAATATCACAAATTATTCCAAGTTAACAAAAAAATGGCATAAACAAAATATTCAAAACAAATTCAATTTTTTTAACAGGTTTAAGAGAAAAAAAATAAGATTGAGTTAAATTGTTTATTATCTTTAATTGTAATGTTTATATACATTTACAAACAAATCTGTATCGTTTTTGACCAGTATCCAAATATCTATTTATAAAGGGAAGTAATAAAAAAATGAATTATTTCCCTTAATTGGTAACTGAAATTATAATTTTATAAAAAAAAGAACTTGCTAGTATTGCAAACTTGTTTCTTGATAAATATTCTATTGTAAATTCACAGAAAAATGTTATTGGCATAAAAAAAATAAAATAAGGTTTTGATAAATAATTGATATAATATTAATGAGTAAAAAAACTATTGACCCAATTTTAATTTATATAGGGAGGTAATAAAAAGCAAAATTGTTTCCCTTTATTGATAGCTGAACTTGTACTTTTATTGAAAAAGAACTTGCTTGTTTTGCAAAAGTGTTCCTTGATAAATAATTCCTTTCTAAATTCACAGAAATTTTGTTAGGGACATAAATGAATTATTGAAATGAGGTTTTTATGAATAATTATTATTAATGACAATCTAGTACAGATAAAATGGGATTTGTGAATAATTATGTAAATGAACCAAATCATTTGGAATATTTTTGTATGCTATTTCTGAAAATAGCTAAATTTGTCTAGAGTATCAGAGTAGCATTAATAACTTGTATGCATATTTAAATAAACATTAGGAACAGTTTTATTGAAGACAACTGTTTGATTATTAATATATATATTTTTTAAAATGGGAATCAATTAATAAGCAAACCTTCAGAAAACAATAAGCAAATTATTTATAACATTCAATATAATCTGTGTTGTTTAGTATGTGGAAGCACTGTATTAAATATGTATTTTACAATATCTTGTGAAATGTACACATTGCTGCCCCCTTCACATGTCTGAATTTTGGCACTGGTACTGGCAGCATGCAATCTTTGTCAACAAAAACATAGTTGGCATGATTGTGCTACAGTAGATAGTAGGATTCAAACGCATGTTTGGTCATATGGTCTCTCGAAAACAACATTCAGTATTGGTTCTACCCAAGAAATGGATTCTTAAAAACTCTTTACAATCGAGTTTAACTATTTAAGTATGAATTATTTCAAATAACAAAGATTTGGTACAGAATGTGAAACGGGCACCAGTATGTCGTAATTAAATACAGAATGTGAAACGGGCACCAGTATGTCATAATTAAATCTTAATGCACTTGTGCCTAATAAATTCATCAGACCTAAAATTCAAATTGAAATTGAACATTTTCAGGATTTGTTTAAAAAAACACCATAGTGTTGTCTAATGGTAGAGTGTCCGCTTTGCATGCAGAAGGTCATGGGTTCAATCCCAGACCGGGTAATACCAAAATCATAAAAAATGGTAATATAAACTTCCTCGCTTGGTGCTCAGCATTTAGAGGATAGGCCTATGTCTGGTCGGCCCAGTTTCAGTATGCGACTGGGTGGGGTATCAGACCCTGTGTCTGTTTCATGATATTCCAGTGTGGCAACACTCAGAATACTGTCTCAAGCAGACACTGTTGCAATATGACTGAAAAATTGTCAAAAGCGACACTAAAAAAAAACTGTTTAAAAACTATTTTAGTCAATAAGATACAATTATAGTGTTAAGTAAATATTTAATAGAATTGAAATGACTGAATTTTAGTTGAAAATGATCTTTGATGAATTTAATTAGTCACTTGGTCTTGCAGAGGAAATTTTAATTCATTATATAACTATGAGAATTGAAATTGTGATACATTCAACATGTCTTTCATCAGGGTCAGATAAATGCATTTTCATTGTAACTAAAATATATCTGTTAATAATAATCATCATTTCTGTTGGTGTTGTGGTGCCATGGGAGTGATGGCTAGAATAATAGAATTAACAAGAACATTAAATGAAAGTATTAAAGACACTCAAATGATTATTCTTTAAACTGAGTAAATAAGACATTGTTGCTTGTGTAAAAAATGCTGTAGATGAAATTCTTTTTATTCTAAAATATATATTGGACAGAAATTCCATACTGGTCCTATTCTAGACGGACAAAGTTACAAATGTTTATATTATATACCCCCTGCCTGGCATCAGTCTCCATGATGGTTGATATGTGAAATTATGTCTCATCTCTCACCATTGATTCAAGTGGGGAAGTTATCAAATACTTGTGGAGATTGGGTGTGCTCGAGTACTGGTTAATCTTTCAGGATCCCAGGAAACAGCCGTTAAGTTAACTGATCGTCTTTTATCCCTCGATGGCAAAACATTGACTCTAAATATTCAATCGATCTATTATATACAGATGTTCATTAATTTAATATGGAAACAATGACCTATTTATGTGTTGACGTACTGTGACGTATTGTTCATTTAAACAATTTCTTGGAAGACAACAATCAAAATTGCTAAAATTTCCAAATATTCAGATCTTTAGATTTGTTTTTAATGCTTTAGTTCATTAATTGAAATAAATCAATTGATAAAAATAATTATTAACCAAAGCAAGTTAATTTCAATGATTTATTATAAATGATAAAAGTACATATCATTGAAAAATCCATTTAAAACACTGATGGAAATGGATTTATAGTGTGCTCTGTTTCAATAACAAATATTTTCATTTCATTTTCTTTATCAAACTGTAAATTGTATATTATTTAAAATAGATTTAAATAAAGTATATACATAAAATAATTTGTTTTATATGATATGTATACTTTATATATATTTTTTCGAGATATTGTAAAACTAGTGACCTTAAGGCGCCAAATATCACTAGTTGTACAATGATGTTATTCCTGTGTGTGACTGAAATATCTTCATTATACATTTTTCAGTGACAATATTCACAAATCATTGATTACAGTGTTAGTATGAAATTGTGAAATTTAGTTTGTTATGTTTTGAAAATGATCCAATTAGGGCCTCATGGTAGATTAAGCCATTCAAGCATGATCAAACAAGTTTTTATTATCATTGTTGCAAGTATTTAAATGTTTGTATTCATAACATAGATCTACTATGAAACATACATGCTACACATTTTACTTAAATTACCACACCAACACATAAATTAATTTTAATCCTGTAATAGAATGCAAAGATTTGATATTCAAATTAAGATAACTTTGTTTAAATTAAGTAGGAGAAGAAATTGGCCTACTAGGTTTTTTTTTATAAAATTGGGAACGTTTCAGTTTAGAATAAGTTTATATGCCTGAATGATCACTGTCAACTTTTCTTACTGCTAATAAGAAAAACAACTAACACTTAACTTGTAGCATGCATCTAACATGCATCTAACATGCAAGCTTGCATTGTTGAGTGCGGATTCAGAAATTAACAAATATTAATTAATGTATACGACCTTACGACCTACATGATCTTACAGACCTATATATACAGATAACTTATATGACCTATATATACAGATAACTTAATTTGACCTATATATACAGACATATTTGACATATATGCAGCATGCTCTGAATCCAAACCTCTACTAACTTAACCAAAATTAAGGGAAGTTGACAAATGATTTTACATGCAAAATATAACATTTATTAATGGGCTTACTATATTTTGGTAAAGAGAACCAACAGAAATATTGTATAATTTTGTGTTTAGGGCACATTTACTGGTATAGGTGGATTTTTTGAAGGCTTTTGTTAGACGTATTGGTTGTTTTATTTCATTTCTTCAAAAACAAAATATTTTGCAAGCAACATGTTTGAAGTAGGACGGAAGTGTTACAGTATATATAGTTTTGTACATAGTTTAACATTTATAAAGTTGTAGTATTTGAAATATGCTTTATATTAAAAGAAATTGGTACTTGGATAAAATATTTTACAATATATTAAAACTACAGTATTATTAAATATTTAAATATTGTCTTGTGCTTTTAAGTTTTAATTATTTGGTCTTTGTTAAATTTGAAATAAGGTAAATTATTTATTTACTTGGTCTTTGTTAAATTTGAAATAAAATTTACTATTAGTTATTTGATCTTTGTTCATTTTAAAATGAAAATAATTATTTAATTAATTGGTCTTTGTTTTTTTGTTGTTTTTTTAATAAAATGCATCTCATTACAGCTTTGGTCATTGTTATTTTTTATATAATTCATTAATTATTTGATCTTTGTTGAATTTGAAATCAAATTATTTAATAATTTAGTCTGTAAAATTTGAAATAAAATTATTTTTTAATTATTTGATTTGTTTATCTTCAAATGCATTAAATCATTTAATGAGTTGGTCTTTATTTTTTTAAATAAAGTACATAATCCTATTAGAGCTTGGGTCTTTGTTTATTTTGAAATGAAATTCATTATCTAATTAATTGGTCTTTGCCTTTTTAAATACAATTCATTATCTAATTAGAGTTTTGGTCTTTGTTTATTTTGAAATGAAATTCATTATTTAATTAACTGGTCTTTGCTTTTTTTAAATAAAATTCATTATCTAATTAGAGTTTTGGTCTTTGTTTATTTTGAAATGAAATTCATTATCTAATTAAGTGGTCTTTGTTGTGTTTTTTTTAAATAAAATTCATTATCTTATTAAGAGTTTTGGTCTTTGTTAATTTTGAAATGAAATTCATTATTTAATTTTTTAGTCATTGTAAAATTTGAAATAGAGTTAATTATTTGATCTCTGTTTATTTCTAAATGAAATTCATTATCTAATTAATTGGTCTTTGTATATTTCTAAATGAAAATTTATTGTTTTGATTAATTGGTCTTTGTTTTTTTAAAATGAAATTCATTATATCATTTAAGCTTTGGTCTTTGTTTATTTTGAAATGAAATTCAGTCTTTAATTAATTTGTCTTTGTTTATTTCCAAATAGCATTCATTATTTAATTAATTAATCTTTGTTGTTTTTTTTTAAATAAAATTAATTATCACATTAAAGCTTTGGTCTTTGTTTACTTCTAAATGAAATTCATAATTTAATGAATTGGTCTTTGTTGTTTTTTAAAATAAAATTAATGATCTAATTAGAGTTTTGGTCTTTGTTTATTTCTAAATGAAATTCATTATCTAATTATTTGGTCTTTGTATATTTCTAAATGAAAATTTATTGTTTTGATTAATTGGTCTTTATTGTTTTTTAAAATGAAATTCATTATATCATTTAAGCTTTGGTCTTTGTTTATTTTGAAATGAAATTCATTATTTAATTAATTGGTCTTTGTTTATTTCCAAATAGCATTCATTATTTAATTAATTGGTCTTTGTTGTTTTTTAAAATAAAATTAATGATCTAATTAGAGTTTTGGTCTTTGTTTATTTCTAAATGAAATTCATTATCTATTTAAGTGGTGTTTCTAAATATTTGATTAAATAATTGCAATTGTCAATGTTAATACCAGTTAAATATCATAAACAAAGTACACAAATTGCCATTAATATTAGAATTTACACCACAAGCAGGAGAAGAACTTCATAAGCATTATGCTTCCATCTTAATCCTTTTTCTATTATTGTATACATTTGTATGACTGTATAAAATGTACTTATATTGAGAAATAAAATATGTTTAAACTAATTAAGTGATCTTTGTTGTTTTTTTTTAAAAAAATAATTATTTCATCCAAGCTTTGGTCTTTGTTTATTTTGAAATGAAATTCATTATTTAATTAATTGGTCTTTGTTGATCTCATTAAGTGGTCTTCGTTTATTTCTAAATGAAATTCATCATTTAATTAATTGGTCTTTGTTGTTTTTTTTAAATAAAATTCATTATCTCATTAAAGCTTTGGTCTTTGTTTATTTTGAAATGAAATTCATTATTTAATTAAGTGGTCTTCGTTTATTTCTAAATGAAATTCCTTATTTAATTAATTGGTCTTTTTTTGTTAATAAAAAACTCAAAATTCAATAATAAACCCCTCAAAATTCAATAATAAAAAAAATCAAAATCAATTATAAAAACCTCAAAACTCAATAATAAAAAAACTTAACTCAATAATAAAACTCAAACTCAACAACAACACCAACACCAACAACAACCACCACACAACCACCACACAACCACCACACAACCACCACACAACCACCACACAACAACCCACCACCACCACCAACAACAACAACAACCCACCACCACCAACAACAACAACAACAACCCACCACCCACCAACAACCACCCACCAACAACCACCCACCAACACCAACCACCCAAAAACAACCACCCAACAACAACCACCCACCAACACCAACCACCCAACAACAACAACAACAACACCAACCACCCACCACCAACAACAACACCAACCACCCAACAACAACAACACCAACCACCCACCACCAACAACAACACCAACCACCCAACAACAACAACAACAACAACAACCCACAAACAACAACAACAACAACAACAACTCACAAACAACAACAACAACAACCCACAAACAACAACAACAACAACTCACAAACAACAACAACAACAACCCACAAACAACAACAACAACCACCCACCACCACCACCAACAACAACAACAACACCAACCACCCACCACCAACAACAACAACAACAACCCACAAACAACAACAACAACAACAACAACTCACAAACAACAACAACAACAACAACAACAACCCACAAACAACAACAACAACAACTCACAAACAACAACAACAACAACCCACAAACAACAACAACAACCACCCACCACCACCACCAACAACAACAACCCACCAACAACAACAACACCAACCACCCACCAACAACAACAACAACAACCCACAAACAACAACAACAACAACAACAACAACTCACAAACAACAACAACCACCCACCACCACCACCACCAACCACCCAACAACAACCACCCAACAACAACCACCCACCAACACCAACCATCCAACAACAACAACAACAACACCAACCACCCACCAACAACAACAACACCCACCACCACCACCAACAACAACAACAACCACCCACCGCCACCACCAACAACAACAACAACAACCACCCACCACCACCAACAACAACAACCCACCAACAACAACAACTCACCAACAACAACAACAACCCACAAACAACAACAACAACCCACAACCCACAACCCACCAACAACAA
This sequence comes from Panopea generosa, assembly GCA_029582155.1. Taxonomy (NCBI): domain Eukaryota; kingdom Metazoa; phylum Mollusca; class Bivalvia; order Adapedonta; family Hiatellidae; genus Panopea; species Panopea generosa. The sequence goes on along the minus strand of CM055895.1, from coordinate 11,770,528 downwards.
CAACAACAACCCACAAACAACAACAACAACAACAACAACCCACAAACAACAACCACCAACAACAACAACCCACAAACAACAACAACAACCCACAACCCACAAACAACAACAACAACAACAACCCACAAACAACAACAACAACAACAACAACCCACAAACAACAACAACAACAACAACTCACAAACAACAACAACAACAACCCACAAACAACAACAACAACCACCCACCACCACCACCAACAACAACAACCCACCAACAACAACCCACCACCACCACCAACAACAACAACCACAAACCACCACCAACAATAACAACCCACCAACAACAACAACTCACCAACAACAACAACAACAACAACCCATCAACAACAACAACAACCCACAAACAACAACAACAACCACCCACCACCACCACCAACAACAACAACCCACCAACAACAACCCACCACCACCACCAACAACAACAACCCACAAACAACAACAACAACAACAACCCACAAATAACAACAACAACAACAACCCACAAACAACAACAACAACAACTCACAAACAACAACAACAACCACCCACCACCACCACCAACAACAACAACCCACCAACAACAACAACCCACCAACAACAACAACAACCCACAAACAACAACAACAACCCACAACCCACAAACAACAACAACAACCCACCACCACCACCACCAACAACAACAACCCACAAACAACAACAACAACAACCCACAAACAACAACAACAACCCACAAACAACAACAACAACAACAACAACAACAACAACCTACAAACAACAACAACAACTCAGAAACAACAACAACAACCACCCACGACCACCACCAACAACAACAACCCACCAACAACAACAACAACCCACAAACAACAACAACCACCCACCACCACCACCAACAACAACAACAACCCACAAACAACAACAACAACAACCCACAAACAACAACAACAACCACCCACCACCACCACCAACAACAACAACCCACCAACAACAACAACAACCCACAAACAACAACAACCACCCACCACCACCACCAACAACAACAACAACCCACAAATAACAACAACAACAACAACCCACAAACAACAACAACAACAACTCACAAACAACAACAACAACCACCCACCACCACCACCAACAACAACAACCCACCAACAACAACAACCCACCAACAACAACAACAACCCACAAACAACAACAACAACCCACAACCCACAAACAACAACAACAACCCACCACCACCACCACCAACAACAACAACCCACAAACAACAACAACAACAACCCACAAACAACAACAACAACCCACAAACAACAACAACAACAACAACAACAACAACCTACAAACAACAACAACAACTCAGAAACAACAACAACAACCACCCACGACCACCACCAACAACAACAACCCACCAACAACAACAACAACCCACAAACAACAACAACCACCCACCACCACCACCAACAACAACAACAACCCACAAACAACAACAACAACAACAACCTACAAACAACAACAACAACTCAGAAACAACAACAACACCCACCACCACCACCAACAACAACAACAACCACCCACCACCAACAACAACAACAACAACCACCCACCACCAACAACAACCATCCAACAACAACAACAACAACAACAACAACAACAACCACCCACCACCAACAACAACAACAACCAACCACCCAACAACAACAACAACACCAACCACCCACCAACAACAACAACCCACAAACAACAACAACAACAACCCACAAACAACAACAACAACCCACAAACAACAACAACAACAACAACCACCCACAAACATAACAACAACCCACAAGCAACAACAACCAACAACCCACAAACAACAACAACCCACAAACAACAACAACAACAACAACCACCACCAACAACAACCCACCACCAACAACCACAACAACAACAACAACAACAACAAGAACAACAACAACCACCCACAAACAACAATAACCCACAACCCACAACCAACAACAACAACAACAACAACCCACAACCCACCACCAACAACAACAACAACAACCCACAAACAACAACAACAACAACAACCCACAAACAACAACCACCAACAACAACAACCCACAAACAACAACAACAACCCACAACCCACAAACAACAACAACAACCCACAACCCACAAACAACAACAACAACAACAACCCACAAACAACAACAACAACAACAACTCACAAACAACAACAACAACCCACCAACAACAACAACCCACAAACAACAACAACAACCCACAACCCACAACCCACAAACAACAACAACAACAACCCACCACCACCACCACCAACAACAACAACCCACAAACAACAACAACAACAACCCACAAACAACAACAACAACCCACAAACAACAACCACAACAACAACAACAACAACAACCTACAAACAACAACAACAACTCAGAAACAACAACAACAACCACCCACCACCACCACCAACAACAACAACCCACCAACAACAACAACAACCCACAAACAACAACAACCACCCACCACCACCACCAACAACAACAACAACCCACAAACAACAACAACAACAACAACAACCTACAAACAACAACAACAACTCAGAAACAACAACAACACCCATCACCACCACCAACAACAACAACAACCACCCACCACCAACAACAACAACAACAACCACCCACCACCACCACCATCAACAACAACAACCACCCACCACCACCAACAACAACAATAACAACCACCTACCACCACCACCACCAACAACAACCCACAAACAACAACAACAACAACAACAGCAACCCACAAACAACAACAACAACAACAACCCACAAACAACAACAACCACCACAACAACAACAACAACAACAACCCACAAACAACAACAACAACAACAACCCACAATAACCCACAAACAACCCACAACAACAACCCACAACCCACAACCCACAACCCACAACAACCAACAACAACCCACAACAACAACCACAACAACCACCACAACAACCATAACAACCACCACCAACCAACAACCACCAACCAACAACAACAACAACAACAACAACCCACAAACAACAACAACAACAACAACCCACAATAACCCACAAACAACCCACAACAACAACCCACAACCCACAACCCACAACAACCAACAACAACCCACAACAACAACCACAACAACCACCACAACAACCACAACAACCACCACCAACCAACAACCACCACAACCACAGACACAACAACCACCACAATCACCACAACAACAACCACAACAACAACAACCACAAGAACAACAACCACCAACAACAACCACCACCAACAACAACAACAACCAACACCAACAACAACAACCACCACCAACCACCACCAACAACAACAACCACCACCCACCAACAACAAAAACAACAACAACAACAACATAAACCAACAACAAAAACAACAACCACCACCACCACCAACCAACAACAACAACAACAACAACAACAACAACCAACAACAACAACAACCTCCACCAACCACCAACAACAACAACAACAACCACCAACCAACAACAACAACAACAACAACAACCAACAACAACAACAACCACCCACCACCACCACCAACAACAACAACAACCACCCACCACCAAACATAACAACAACCCACAACAACAACAACCCACAAACAACAACAACAACCCACCACCACCACCACCAACAACAACAACCCACAAACAACAACAACCACAACAACAACAACAACAACAACAACAACAACAACCCACAAACAACAACAACAACAACAACAACAACAACAACCCACAATAACCCACAAACAACCCACAACAACAACCCACAACCCACAACAACCAACAACAACCCACAACAACCACCACAACAACCACCACCACAACCACAACAACCACCACCAACCAACAACCACCATAACCACAGACACAACAACCACCACAATCACCACTACAACAACCACAACAACAACAACCACAAGAACAACAACCACCAACAACAACCACCACCACCAACAACAACAACCAACACCAACAACAACAACCACCACCAACCACCACCAACAACAACAACCACCACCCACCAACAACAAAAACAACAACAACAACAACAACCTAAACCAACAACAAAAACAACAACAACCACCACCACCACCAACCAACAACAACAACAACAACAACAACAACCAACAACAACAACAACAACCTCCACCAACCAACAACAACAACAACAACAACAACCAACAACAACAACAACCTCCACCAACCAACAACAACAACAACAACAACCACCACCAACCAACAACAACAACAACAACAACAACCTCCACCGACCAACAACAACAACAACAACCACCACCAACCAACAACAACAACAACCAGCCAACAACAACAACAACAACAACCAACCAACAGCAACAACAACAACAAAAACAACCACCAACATCCAACCAACAACAACAACAAAAACAACCACCACCACCACCAACAACAACAACAACAACAACCAACAACAACAACAACAACAACCAACCAACAACAACAACAACCACCACCAACCAACAACAACCACCACCAACCAACAATAACAACAACAACAACAACCAACAACCAACAACAACAACAACAACAACAACAACAACAACTAACAACCAACAACAACAACAACAACAACAACATCCACCACCACCACCAACAACAACCACCACCACCAATATAGACCTCACATTTTATAAGGAACCCAAGAGAAAGGTCTAAGATAGACCAATACCCCGTAAATGCTCGTAAGTCTCAGTATATATATATATATATATATATATATATATATATATATATATATATATCACAACTAGCCCCTGTATATATATTCAGTACCCATATATATAGTGTAATAAAGTATTCATTATATATATTGTAACTAGCCCTTGTCTTTCAGAGTTTTGAAGAAGCTAAGTCAACCTCTACATACATTTGAAAAAATTTCATATTTGCGTCATGTAGATAAAAAATTGTCATGCAAAAAAATGCGCTGACAAACAATTTAATTAGGGAATCTACGATTTTTAAAAGCAACGTTTACAGCTTATCAACAAATACAAAATTATCACGGATTACAATCACTACTCACATTGGTCAACAAAAGTAATTGATGTCTTTTTTTCCTTTTTTCTGATATGTTTTAACCCCTGGTTCTGTGGTACTACTCACCATAGTCTATTTGTAAAGAGACCGTATGTTGGATGACGCATGCGTATTACAAACTAGATGGCCTTGCATCTGTTATCAAAGAACGCGATGATGGATTATTGTATCATTTAACTGCTATTTGTCATTTCAGTTTCACACGTGCTTCGTCCTCTTTTGTTCTAACGTTGTTAGATGCGTACTTTGTCTCGTAACAGCCAATCATAGTGCTATTCACTAGTTTCACAATTAAATTTTATGTGAGTCACACACAAATTGCAGAATTGAATATATTGATATTTGATAACCGATAGAAACGGACCTAATAAATAATGGAATTTCACCACAGTGTCTATGAAAAATATTCTCGAAAATGAAGATATACGTCAGAAAAAAAGTTATATATATATACATCCAAAAGTAAAACTATTATTTAGAAACTTTTTTTTGTGTTGAGCGCCTGGTCCAGTGGTCAAGCATCGGACCAAAGATCGTAGGATCGTGTGTTCGATTCCCCGTCACGGCAATGTGACCAGGACACTATCCGCCAATGCTCAGTACGTACCGGTTCTATTCAGGAATACTTCGTTAGTTGTTTGCCTCAGTTGTAAGAACTTGTTTCATGTAAAAATAAATTAGTTAAAATCAAATTGTCATGTTCAGGAGCTATAATTAATTCAATTCAATCTCGATATTTGGATATACAAAACTATATTAGACTATACACTTTTAATATCTGCACATGTTCTTTTTTTGACTCCTTTCGCCCGTCAAATGAAATGGGAATGTGTGCTTCTGTGTTGAAATAGGTAAGTCTTAGGTCACTCGACCGAGACTTTTTATGAAGATTTAGCACCGATACAGTGTTTTATATGTGTTTATCATACATCAAAATTAATAATGAAACAATACAAAGCAAATCCGCTCCTGGATAATAAAAAATCCCAAGCCAACCATATTGCATTTTCACGTATGACAGAATTCCCCCAACCACTAATGCTTCTAAATATAGCAAATATGAGTCAGCGTGTTACGTAATGTTTTGTGTGTATTTGGAGTTATTTCCCTTTGAATATCACACAAAGGACATGGGGACAAAGTGCATAGTCGAAATACTTATAGAAGTTGTAAACAAGCTTGACACAGATAACATACTAGTCAGTACAGCGAACAACTCTCCGAGAACGGGTAATCCCATAGGAAGTTTCGTCATAAGGTATAATAGAACAAAGAAGATAAGAACGTGAACGGAACTTTTAAAAGAAACTGATTAGAGCTTTAATTGGATACAGTGTGCCAAGGTACAATAGCTTTAATCGGATACAGTGTACAAGGTGAGGCTTTTGTTTGACACTTGTATTAATTAACTTCATTTTGTCTAATTACGACTGTACGTTTCACTCTGATTATATGATATATATCTGTATATACTGTTGTAGCACGGACGTATGAGCGTAGCCGTTTCCTTTTTAAAATGAAATACTGATTTTTTAATGAGTGTTTATAATGAAAAGTATGCTTGTTATTTACTCCAATAGTCCTTTCATTTTTAAACAGTGTGGGAGTGGGTGCCACCTGCTGTTTGGGGAGTGGGGACCTGGGTGGTGGGGGGGGGGGAGGGGTACAGGGGCATCCCTTACAAAATTTTTACATAATAAATAGTGTTAAATGCCAAACATCCGCATTCTAGTTATTTTCAGTGAAAAAGTGGTTATTTTCTTCAATAACTTGTGACTTTTAAATGTTAAAAATCAAATTACCCCCTAGGGTTTAAGTTACCTCGTGAATTGGGAATGGGGTATGGGGAGTGGCCTGCTGGTGGGGGTTAAATATTTTGTGACTTTTTAATAGTTGTATTAAAACTCACACAAAAAAAAACCTCGAAAAATCTTACCTAATGTGTTAAGCGAACTTCCACTGCATGTACACTGGGAACCCAGTGGGAATGGATGGTTTCAATTAGACAATATTAATTGTTTGATACAAACTTGGTTTGAAAAAAACTGGGCTTCCATTTTTATCAAGTTTGTGAACATGATGACTTTAGCTAAGGGAAAATGAGTTGTGCTATTATATTAAAGTGTGTATTTCAGTACAGGTCTATTATGTACATAGTTGGAATCTTGTGTTTCATTTCGTCAGGACTCAATTAGTGTATACAACTAGTTATTTATATTTTATATAGTTGTATTGCATGTAATCAATATGTATTGTGTATGAGGGTCACTCAAAAAGTTTTATCTTGACACATTCTTTTATTTTAAACTTAGCTATTTTACTTTGATTGTGAAACAAGTTCTTACAACTTAGGCAAATCATACTCAAAGTCTTCCTTGGTAGAACTAGTACAAAGTACTTAAGTATATGAAGGAATGGTGTCTTGCTAAAAGACAGCGCATATTGCTGTGGTGGAGGATTGAACCCATGACCCTCCAATAATGGGTTCCACATGCTGTACCACTGGACCACATACACCCCTTAAAAAGCCAATACCCACAATAAATGGTATAAAATTGGAACCGTCAATGGGTTTCAAACCCAGTACTTCATGCATTGGGGAGCCAAGTTGTATGAGATGTGTGTGGGAGGGGGTGTCTCCTGCTGGTTTGGGTACCCCCACCCCACCCTGCTCCTTCACCTATGTGTAGATATAATTTGATATTTTGAAGTAGTTTTGTTTTATGGTTTAGGAAATGACTAATGTTACAATTCTCACGTTATGTAAACAACACATGTAGCAGGCGTGTGCTATCGATAGTCCCAGCAATAAATTGTTCCTTGTTCACAAGTTACCAGTATTTACAGTCATACTTGTCATGCTCATAGTGCGCAATTAAATATAGTATAAAAGTTTATGCACTAGAGGTAAACTTAGAATTACGCTTACTGGTACACAGCCTTATCATGTCATGTTGCCTTCCTACTTGTGTAGTGTTTAACTACAATTAAAAATAAAGTGGGAGTTAACAAATTTTGTCCAACTAAATTATATATGAATACAGAGGCCCTCCAAGGGGGGGGGGGGGGGTCTCTGTTCTCTAGATCTCTTAACCCTTTGCTCCATAAGCATTTTCTTGGATTCTTCCAAATTGAAAGCATTAATTCACCACGTATCAGCAATGGGTGAATTATGTTTATATTAATTGACAGAGTGGAAAACAGTGCAGGAAGTGTTCAGATTGCTCGTTACAAGCAATCTGAACCCTTCCTGCACTGTTTTCAAAGGCCTTCTGTGATTGGTGCAGGAAAACGCGTATTTATGGAGCAAAGGGTTAAAGTAATGCCTGTTGTTCCCCAGATCTCCAAAAGTATTTGCCAAAGTTCCCCAAAAGTATTTTGTCCATGTTCCCCAGATCTCTAAAAGTATTTTCACTTTTCCCTAGATCTCCAAAAGTTTTAAACATAGTTCACTGAAAGTACCAAATAGTGTTTCCTTAAGTAAAAAGGTCTACTATAGTCTTCTCTATTATTATTTACACATCATCATAATAAGCAAAATCCATGCACTGTCCTTTCTGCTGGCATATCAGGCTCACCCTCTACATCTCTTGTCTCTGTATGTCAAACGCCTTGACAAGGTATGTAATCCTCATCATTAAGTTTAATGAATTCGTGTTTGGCTTCACGAGAGAGGACACATGGATATCTTCAGGTGAAATGCCCAAATTTGACCCTGGGAACACGACTTCTGCAACCATTTCAGAAGACCCCTATAGTAACAATGCATCATTTAAAATATATATGGTCTATGGCTTGAACTCTGGTTCAAGAACTTGTCAGAGATTTTGTGGTTATGCAAATGCTGTGCGAGTTTGGTTAAGATTCTTTGCAAAATGTGGAGGATGCTACCACTTCTATAAGAAACAGGTTAACGGACAGACGATGGACACTTTACAACGACATAAGCCCTGCTGGCCTTTGATATCAAGGGAAAGGCAGAAGAGACAAAACAAATTTGAACAGCTGAATGGTTAATTTACAAAATGCAATACATAAACATAAATAATTGACTTTATCATGCAAACACCATCTAATCAATAAAAAAAAGGTAGACACTTAGTGGGATTGAACACCTGTCCTTACGATCTGAAATCGACTGCGTTATTCTGCCTGTAAGCATCAAAATTGTAAATATATCTTTATTTCGGGTATGGAATGAAGCTGTGCAAGGCCCCAAACTAACACGTTGCAAGAAACCCCTAAAGCTGCCAAAAGCTGTTTCAAGCAGTCAACATCTCATTTTAAAAGTAAATTATGATCAAGTATAGAAATTATAATACAATCAGTGACTTAATTACAGAGACTGGCAAGATAATAGCAATATAATGTACACGGCACTTTTAGTATTTCTGTAATAACTCTTCGAAACTGTGTCTGAATTAAACAATTTTGGTGCCAAAGTAAAGCTGATAAAAATGATGACTAATTCCAGTTGTTTAATATTTTTCTTCTGAATTTTTAACAAAAACAGGTACCGGTAGTCTTAATTTAACAAATACATTTAAACAAAACACAATAAAAATAGAAATATTAGGTAGAAAGATGAAGAAGTAAGTTTTCCATCGGTGGCGAAAGTTTCATATCGATATTTATTAAAGTCGTTTTTCTTATTTCTTACTTCAAAAATGGGCTAAAAAAAAGAAAATGATCACACAAAAAAACTTTAAGTGTAAAATTTCTTCATTTCTTTAAATTTAAAAGAGAAAAATGAATCTCCCAAATTTACAATCAAGCCCTTTCTTTTGATACCATAATCACAAAAATATGTTGTTTGTTTCTGGAGGGTGTGTGTTTCCATGATTTAGAAAACGCCACATGGTCTAGTGGTATAGCACCAAACCTGTGATTGGAAGGTCGTAAGTTTGATCCTCCGCCACGACTATGTGTGGTGTCTTTGAGCAAGACACTTTTCCCACATATGCTTAGTACTGGTTATACCCAGGAAGACTTCGAGCGTGATTTGTCTAAGTTTTAAGAACTTGTTTCACAATCAAAATAAGATAAATGAGTTCAAACTAAACTAGAAAATGTCAAATGTGTAACCTGAAATTTAGACAAGTGCCTCCAGTTGCCTATCTCTGTTTATATGTCTCCGATAAAATTAGGTACTTTTTTCCTTTTTTTCTTTAAGGACAATATCCCTAGATCTCTAGAATTAGGCCTTTGATCCCTGAATCTCTGAAAGTAATAGCTAATGTTCCCCAGATCTCTGAAAATAAATGTCCATGTTCCCCAGATCTCCAAAACCCCTCTGAGGGCCTCAATACAGTCGTATAGATCAGCTAATGTGCTGCGTATAATGCCAAACACATAAATGTTTAATATACATCTGTTTGTAGATGGCGTTTATCTAATTAATAATCTCCCTGCGAGTGACAGATGTACAACTATTTTTAGAAATATGTTTGCTGGACCTGTAAGTATTTGTAAACTAATGACCTTTAATATGGACTTATTTACGTATATATATATATATATATATATATATGTTCACAAATAATTATCTCCATATATATATACCATAAGTGAAGTTTTTTATTGAAATTTTATATTACTGAGTGTATGTCATCTAAATCTGTCTCACTGTGAAAGTGCCCTAAGTTAGAACACTCCTCATATTCTTTAATAGCAGTTATTAAAATTGTAGATGAAAACAACAGTTTCTCTGTTCAAGCTGTCCAGGAGGTTTATATGCAAAAATATTACATTGAGAAAGAATATGAACAATAAATTATGAGGTCATTCGTACGTACCCGCTCAAATTGCAGATCTATCCAATTTGTTTTATTGACTTTCAAAGTGTTGATTTTTTAGTGATTTCTGACTCTCTTTTTTTTCAAAATGATGCCCTAAATAAAAAAACTGGCATTTTTTTTTGCTGCCTGTGATACTACCAACATGGAAATTAATGGGTTCAAACACTGTGAGCAAACAAATATTGTTTTAAGATAGTCTGAAACAATGTATACCTGGAGTAATTACCTTTATAATGTGTAGTATACTAGGTGCATGTCGATGTTATACAAACAATAAAAACAGTTTTGTAGTTTCTTTGTCAGTGTACATGTACTTCAGTTCTTTGTCAAGGGGATATAAAGAGGTTTCAGATTGAACACTGTCGTATCCTGTTCATATATGTCCAGTGGCATAATGCAGCAAGTCTGCATCTACAAATGTATTTGTTACAGTAGTTTGGTTTGGAGATATGTATCTAACCGTAATACCATACAATGTAGTACAAATGTATCATATGTCTATAACAACGAAACTTCTACTCTATACATTATATAAAAGTGTTTATAGTATACACATTTGCAGTTTATGGTTATAGGAATAAAGTTGATATTGGGAACATTGTAAGGAAATGTAAAGAGCCGAACATCTGTTATTGTCTGTATTGATGCACAGCACAAATGGTCCGGCATAAGTACATTATTACCGGTAGTTGCCAATAAACTAGAAATTCCTGTCCAAACCAAGAAATAGTTTCGAACACAATTGCAGAGCTACCTGTACCTCACCCACATCACTATTCCGCAGTCATTATGGGATTTACATATACTATGTGTTAGATAAACTGTATATGACAAACCCAGAAAACTGTATATGTCAGACCCAGAAAACTGTATGTGTCAGACCCAGAAAACTGTATGTGTCTGACATAGAAAACTGTATATGTCAGACCCAGAAAACTATGTGTCTGACCAAAAAAAATGTATGTGTCTAACCCAGAAAACTGTATGTGTCAGACCCAGAAAACCGAATGTGTCTAACCCAGAAAACTGTATGTATGTGTCTTACCCTGAAAACTGTATGTGTCTGACCCAGAAAACTGTATGTGTCAGACCCAGAAAACTGTATACATGTGTCTGACCCAGAAAACTGGATGTGTCAGACCCAGAAAACTGTATGTGTCAGTCAAAGAAAAACTGTATGTGTCAAACCCAGAAGACTGTATGTGTCAAACCCAGAAAACTGTATGTGTCAGACCCAGAAAACTGTATGTGTCAGACCCAGAAAACTGTATATGTCAGACCCAGAAAACTGTATGTGTCAGACCCAGAAACTGTATGTGTCAGTCAAAGAAAACTGTATGTGTCAGACCCAGAAAACTGTATGTGTCAGACCCAGAAACTGTATGTGTCAGTCAAAGAAAACTGTATGTGTCAGACTTAGAAAATGGTATGTGTCAGACCTAGAAAACTGTATATGTCAGACCCAGAAAACTGTATGTGTCAGTCAAAGAAAACTGTATGTGTCAGACCCAGAAAACTGTATGTGTCAGACCCAGAAAACTGTATATGTCTGACCCAGAAAACTGTATAACACTGACCTATGTTAGTTACATGCTGTGTGTGTGAATTGAAGTTATTGGGGCATTATCACTCTATAACAACACAATGCTGGACATTATCATAAGTCAAGAGATTAGTTGATCAGATAAATATTTATTGACAGTTTAGAATAGATATCTTATTATCTTTATAGCTTTGAGTTATAAGGATTAAATATATGTGTAAACTATGTGGGGGACACCAGTCCTGTAAACTATTATTTTTAGATAAATTATTTTTAATAAATTCTATTCTGTTCTGTTCTGTTCTGTTTTGTTCTATGTAGAATGTTGGCAGCTTCTGTCAGAGAGTTAGATCCCCACACCCAGAACTGGTTCTTCCCAGAAAATAGACCCTATAGAGACTGGTATATATAACTCTGACCTTAAATCGAGCTAAAATGAATAAGTTACCGTAAACTTTGCTATCACATCATGGTCACTGTTGTGACTGTACTAGTTTTTACTGTTTTATAGCTCTCCGTGATGGCGTGGTAAATTATGTTATCATGATGAGATTTATATAAAGAAAAAAAAGTATAATATAAAATGTTTTGTATTTAAAATGAGAAACATTAAAATGAGAATTAAGATATAAAGTTATATTGAAATTTTAATTGAATCATATACATATGAATAATTGAATTAACTTCTATTTTTTCTGCACCAAACATGATAATGATGCCAGTTGTCTTGAAAATACAGTCTAATGAGAGGAGGCAAAAGACATATACAATAGCAATACAATATATAAAATTATTATGCCTGGTTGTTAGGGTATGTTCGCCTACATAATAATATACATTCATGAACAATGTCTCGTAACTGACGTATGTTAACCACGTGTTGTTGTATGCAAGTGTTAAGGTTATTTTACATCGCCATCAGTTTCTAATACCTTAAGTCTTCATTTAAGTCCCAACATCATGGTTAATACACAATATATACATTATATAAAATAAAACAATCTAATGACCATGCCATTCTATAAAGAATTATAAGAGACTATAGTATATTTCAAAACATGACAACATATTTAACTTATGTATTTAATAATATATACTACATGATCGCTTGATATAATATTAGACAAAGGATAGGTAACTAGATTAATTAGAGCGTGCAGCGGTGGTATCTGTCTGTCATTATATCTGTTCTACTGTGTAAAATAAAATATGACATAGAATAATTTATCTGTTATAATTTATGTCCTGTAACAGGAGTAAAATATCTAGATATGGTGATATATCAGGTTTCTGTATGTATAATCAGCGACTTAATTACATGTTAGTATGTCTCTGGTATACTACTGATACAAAATATGTACATTAACTCGAGAAATTAGAGAGAGACTTCTATAATGGAGCCTTCACATTGACTTAATTACATTGGTTATATGTCTCTGTTTCTTGATAAACATATACACAATTCTACAAGATAATATCCGACGCATCACTCATCCATCGTAGACATCCCAACATACACAGTTTTATATTTACAATGGTGTAAAAAAAAATCACATTAAATCAAGTCTTGCAGATGTCGCCATTATCCTTTTTTTGTCTTTGTCTAATTACTTTGTTGTCGGATTGATGTTTTACTTTAAATAATATAAATAAGTATGTTTGGGGCTTCGTGGAAAGTTGCATGTATTCAAATAAGTTGTCTCGTTAATAAAAACCATTATTATTTATTATTCAACTTTTTGTTTCTGAATGGCAAGGGCCTGTATATACATCTTTGAGAATGGATATCATTAAGATTTCGATTTTTAACATCATGATTAAATTTTGTTTCACTATTTCATATTACAAAATAATGGATACTTTAACTATGGCAACTGTTATGAAACCATTTAACATATACAACTGTACATTACTTTTAATTGTATTAAACATTAACAATTTAGAAATAAAACTATAGTGAAGTTATTTTTTGGTAAAAAATGACACCGCAAGGTTTTTACACACAAAAAACCTGCGACAATGATGTTTGCAGCTTCATTCATTGTGTTTTACTGTGTATATAGTCATAACACTTGTAATTGTTAGATAGTTTATGTTTAATATTCTGCATATATGTGTACCAATAAACATGAAGATGTATAAACGGAAATGTGATATGAATGTGTGGTAAAATGATAAAAACATGTTTTGAATATAGTCTCTTATAATTCTTTATAGAGAATGACATGGTTATTTGTTGGATGTAAGGATTGTTTTGTATTATGTATAGGCCTATACTGTGTATTAACCATGATGGGACTTGAATAAAGAATACAGTTTCAGTTTTATTGGCAAAAGGAAAATACACAATTGCCTAAGGCCATTTACAAAGAATATTTAAACAAATATGGCATACATACAATGTATAGAGACCGCGGCGTGGTCTAGTGGTAGAGCGTCCGCCTCACATGCGAAAGGTCGTGGGTTTGATCCCCGGCGGGGTCATACCAAAGACTTTAAAAATGGTACTAGAAGCTTCCTCGCTTGACGCTCAGCATTTAGAGGAGAGTTCTAGGTCTGGTTGGCCCGGTGTCAGTATAATGTTACTGGGTGGGGTATCATACCGTGTGTCTGCGGCATGATACTCCAGTGTGACAGCGCTCAGAATATTATCTCAAGTAGACACCGTCGCGATATGACTGAAAAATTGTTGAAAGCAACGCTAAACACCATACAACAACAACAACACAATTTATAGACATGGGTAAAATACTCACAAACAGTCAAATAGTGTCAGATATCAAATATAGACATTATATTTTCAGTAATTTAATTCAGTGAATATAGTAAAGAAGCAATCATTGTCTTCAAGGAAGTTTTTCTTAGCATAAAAGCTTCAGTAATATATCTTGATGTATTAGTTCTAATCTTTTATTTGTAGATGAAAATAGATTTATATATCTATTGACAGTGGGAAATTATTTATTTTTTAATACTTAGCTCTTATTGTTCTATATTTGGAACAACATAAAAGAAAATGATTCTGGTTAAACAAGAATAAAACTTGTTGTTGTTTTTACAATTCTCTTATATTACAAGCTGACATGTACACTCATTAACCAATTATGACAACTTGGAAGACTCTGGCGCTGATCAATTATTTAGCGTCTCTGTGTTTATTACTCTTGCCGGTGGTTAATTACAAAGTGTCAAATATACACATAAGTGATTATTACCACGAAATAATTACATTGAAATGTTCTACTCTTCCTCCCCTTTGTGTACTTAATTGAATAATTGATATTGCTTTCACACGTCTGTCTGCGAACAAGGCAGATTACCTAATTTGACTCTCTGAGAGTTTGCTGAAAATGTGACAAATATAGCAATTAGCCGGTGTGTCAATGGATGCTAATTCTGTGTAGTTTATACATACATACCTATATATAATAATAAAAGTCGTATTTATACTCATACTTACATTACATGTTGTCTGTGTCGGACCTTTAATACTAGAAATTTGTAATGGATAGGTAGGTATCTTGTTTTATTGATGTATCCACGATTCTATAGAACTGATTTAGTATGTACTGAGTTCAAATGGAATTCGTGAATACATATATGATATGAAGACAGGGAATTATATAAGGAAGGGAACTGATTGATATTTTGTGTACGCTCGCATATTCACGCAAAACCTCGTAGTTTGATTTATCTTAACTACCCTTCATCTCGGGAACACAAATCAAAAGTGTTGACTTGGAGAATGAAATTCTAATCAAAATAACACCATTCCCAGCAATTTGTGTTTAAAATTGTCGAAGTACTTCTGATTACAAAATGTGTTTACTGCAGCTAAAATAACAACAAATTACGAGAATTTTTATTTCAAACCTCAATATCTTTAATTCAATATCATTTTTCGTGTATATATTGTATACTAACTTTGTACATTGCATCTAAAAACAACAAAACTGCTAGAAATTTGACTTTAAACTGTTTCGTCTTGTAAAACAACCTATATTTATTATGTACATTGCCCGTGAGTTGTGAATGATTAATTTGTAAAACATTAATCCGTCACGTGTTGCAATTGATGTTTGACGTTATATATTGACATAGCATTTCTTATGAATTAAAATTGTTCCCTTAAATGTTGTATAGTATATTATGTCTCCGATACATTTACAGCGCATGCAGACACCAATTTGAGTTTATTTCTCACTTGTTATATAGCATGCATATGTAGTCAGAATGCAAATTACCGCGCCATTAAAGCAAACTATATTTAGACCAGACACAATTGAGATTGTTTATGGAAAAGTCTGAACATTTAATTTGCTGTTCTACTCTGAAATAAGCTCGTAAAATAGAATGGTATCAATTTATTTTGTAAATAAAAAGCTCCGGTTCAATTTCCCTGTGGGGATATTCTTTTCAAAATAAAATGTAATCTATAAATTTAGTTTTCGGACAAACCTACAAAAGTAAACATAAACGAAAGACTGTTTATATTGGACTTGTGTAAGTATTCGCGAACTCTAAACATGCGGGCAAATTACACGCCACTATTAATTCTAATTTTAGCAAATTTATGTTTTTTTGTTTCGTAGTAAACAAGCCCGAGTGGTTCCGACTAAGAATAGAATCACTGCCGATCTCTGCAGAGCGGTAGGAATCCTCCGAATGGGTGTCGTGTTCATTTTATCATTTTTTTGTCATGTTCACAATTTTGGTTAAAATATCAACCACTGTGTGGTTTCAGGGAGCCACGTGATTGATGGCAAGAATAGGACCACTGTGGCTCATGCATGTCGTAAGAAGCGACGATTTGAGTAATACAATAGAATTTGCTGAAACTCTGCAGTTCTGCAGGTATCAAGGTTCATTCTGCATATTCATTTGTTGGTGTATTTTATTTTAAATCTGTATGTTAATTTGTTGTTTTTATACATGTACAGCGAACCTGAAATCTTCCTTCCTATTGGCGTCGAATAACATAATGTGTTGGTACGCCGTAAAACCATATTCATTCATTATATTCATTCGTAGTAAACATATTTCATTAAGAATAAATGAACAAAACACTTTTTTGATTTATATATAATTCAATTTCCAACGTTCAGTTGTTATGATTGAATATATATCGTAAATGTAGGCTCTAATTATTGTGCGATGTTGAAAATCTTTGTGAAATTAAGCATTTATCGAAATAAAGAGTAAATATAAATGCACCTATCTATGATATAATGTCGTCATTGACTGGTTTGGTTCAATCCAAGAACATTTAGTTTATACTAATGTATTTTAGCTCGATTCCATAAAAGCTCAGACCTTAAATGAACCGTTCTCTAGTCCGCTTCCTGGGTAGAACCAGTACTGAGTGTTGTTTTATGAGAGGCATCGGGTCAATCGGGGTATCAAATCCGCAACCTCTGGCGTGAGCGGCCAACACTCATCCATTACACTACCGCCCCGCTGAAGAACATTTAACAGAAGTTGCCATACGAGAAAAAGGAGAAACGAACATCACAAATTTTTCGAATATACAATGATAAGGATTATCATCTCATATATATTTTTATTTTTCAGACTTAAGAAAATGTACGGCTGGGAGAAGATATCAAGCATGTGCGGAATGGGTTGCAGGGTATTCTGGAACCCCTGGGTTCAGAACGAGAAGAGCCCTTACGACGCCGTGATGAAAGAAGACGTCATAGATAGTGTCGAAATGGAAACGGTCACTAATGAGCCGGTGAAACCCATTTGGACGGATTTGAAAATAGGCACCCCGATCGTCAGGAATAAATCAAACAGTATGGGGAATATTAGAGTGGGCGGCAGTTACTCGAAACTTGCAGCAACTGCGAGCTTATCAAAACTTAACGAAAAAAGCGTTAGCAAGACGGATCTTAGTGCCAGTAAAACAAGTTTGACGGCGTCTCAGGAAAGACTTCAGGTCTCGCAAATGGTGACTACAGTGTAGAAGTAATGTGTTTGGAATACATTTGCATGGCAAACTGAGATAACTAGTGGAATGCCAACACATTAGATTGATGGGTGTGTTGCTAGTCGAGTTTTTGTACTGGTGCTGTACAACGCAAGTGAATTATTAGTATTCAAAATATACTCAAACATTTGAACATCTGAGATGAATCAAAGATTAACTTGTATGCAAAAATCATACTTATGATAGTGGTGCTACACAGAATAAAAGGTTACGAATATGGTTCACTTTTCAGATCTTTATCCATCTGTATATGGTGTGTTAGTCATTCCATTAAGAGACCATTTTTTTCAAGAATAGTAAATGTATTAACATTTGCAATAATGTATGGATGTTGAGATTATACAACTGTTCATATATATAATATGTAAATCAAACATGTGATTTTAGGAGTGCAATACATGTATTTATAACTTAATAAGTTAAAGTGACGTACTTACTATCTGTATGTATAGGACATTGCCTCGTGACTGGCTGGTCATTAACGTACTGGCCACTTTGAACCAGATTTAATTAACAGTTGCTACCAAAGAGAGAGAGAGAGTTTGATAATTAACAACTATTGACTTTCTTGTTTCACCATGTTCACGCGTATATAACGGTGATTATTTGCTATATATATCTTCTTGCGACTCATCAATTAGTGCAAACTGTCTATCTAATCAGATTTATAACAATTTTTTTATGATAAATGCCTCTTCATTTTGTGGTCCGTGTAACAAAACAGTACACTGGAGAAAATAATGAAATAATCGGATTGTTCTTATAATCATTATTATCTTAATGAAGTAATGCTTTTTTATGTTTATTTTATTATCAGTGGAGGTTATTTTATCACTTGCCAATTTGCCATGTTCATTTTATCATCAATTGGCATTTTGTCATGTTCATGCTAATATTTGAATGGATCGTTGTTGTGTTTATTTTTATCACCAATTGTCATTTTGTCATATTCTTTTTGTCATCCCATACTAATTTGCCATGTTCATTTTACCATCATTGCCATTTTGTCATCTTCATGTTATTTTAAAATGGACCATTGTCATGTTTGTTTTTGGGTCATCAATTGACATTTTGTCATGTTCATTTTATCACCCATTACCAATTTGCCATGAACATTTTATCATACAATATGAACGTTGTTGTGTGTATTTTTACCATTAATTTGTCATTTTGTCATGTTCATTTCATCGAGTTCCATCTTCATTGTGAGCATCCTCATAGTATTAAAGCATGTTTGGTTTCTGGGGTGATAGAGGAGTGGTTTAGTGGGAGAATGCATTTGAAAAGGAAATGTCATTGTTTTTTGTCTTTTTATCAAAACAAAGGGTCCTTTTAAGGTACTGGTAGCAAATAAGTTTTATTGATAAAAATGCAGTTATAAGCACCTTTACATTTTATTGATGTACTTGATATTTACGTACATGGTATTGCGTAATATTCAATTGAGGATCACAATTAACAATACACATGGCTTCATTAAATTACAAACAGTTTACTACTTTGTTTTTTAAGTAATGGTATTGAATTGAAGAATTTATTTTAATCGTAGTCATTACTTACTACATTACAATATATATATATATAGACACTCCGAATTTTCTAACCCGGCACTATTAGTCAGTCCGAGAACCGGATATCTCCCGAATCAGGTCTATTAACCATCAAAGAAAAGGCAGGGAATTCTTTGCCCGTTTCGCAATTCATAGGAATTGAACACCTACTAAACTGTGACGTCATTCAAACTTTCGGTTGAAGTAACTGACCAATCAATGTGCTCAAATTTGGCTTTCCCAGCATTGCTATTTAATGGACCTAATCATTCGGTAGATAATACTCGACTCCAACATTTGGTACAAATATTTAAACACATTGTTGTAACAGTTCTTTTTACACAGAATTAATGAGATTCAGTAGTTGTAAGAAATGTTACAAATGTGGATTTTAACAAATTGTTTCAGTTATATATGTTATAGTGTTATATAGTGGTTGGTATCTTCTCATTTGCATAACCACTGTCGCTCATGCTACGCATTGCATATTTCATATAACATTTTACTGATCTACAGGTATCAACGTTCTAGGTCTATTATACACATTCGTTTGTTTGTGTTGTTACTTTCTTATGTATGTGATAGTTCGGTGTACATTTACTAGGTACATTTAGAATGTCTTTTGGCTTCTTTTATCTTTATTTATGTGATAGTTCGGTGTACATTCAGAATTTCCTTCCTTTTGGATTCATTTAACTTTATTGTCTTGGTAGATCCCTCCCCCTCCCCCCTCCCCACAACCCCAGCTGATTCTTTTTACATGCGTCATGCTTTCTTGATGAAACTTACGCAGGAGAGCGACTTACACTACTATTTGTAGGACCCAAATACTTGCCTATCTTAGATTAATTTGTTACCAAAGAATACACCGCAGCAGTATGTTTTATTTCTTGTATAGCTGTATGTTTATATCTCGGCGAAACAGTGCGTGATTGTCTTTGTAATAGGTTTACATAATAATATTGTGTGTGCTTGTCTTTGTAATAGGTGTACATAATGATATTGTGTGTGATTGTCTTTGTAATAGGTGTACATAATAATTTTGTGTGTGATTGTCTTTGTAATAGGTTTACATAATGATATTGTGTGTGATTGTCTTTGTAATAGGTGTACATAATGATATTGTGTGTGAATGTCTTTATAATATGTAAACATAGTGATGAATGCAATACTTCTTTTAATCATAACTGGAACAATTTTAAAATATGTTGTTTATAATGCCAAAATAAATTATTTTCATGTATATATTCATGTGTTATTCTTTAAAATACCTTGTGATTGCGCAAGATAAATATATGCATCTTTATACATGCATGCATTTAAATAACTAATAATAAGTATAGTAAACCAGCATTGAATTTTAACCACTGTCCATTCTTGAGGTCCGGCAGCCACGTGACTATGTAATGGTCGTGTATCTGGTCACTATGGCCGACACTAATGTGGTGGGCACTTGTGGCCAAAGCCTTTTACCTTAGTTTATTCCAATGTTCATTGAACGCTTGTAATATGTATATGTGTATATATTTGGCGATAAAATATGTTTAAACCAGTCGCCACTGTACAACAGCACCAACGACTTGGAATAAGCCAAATGTATTAACTCATTATGCTGCATTGGGGACGTCATTGATATTGAATAATATGGAAACTAAATATTTGAACATTTTAGAATGAATAGACAAGAGAAAGTTAAAGAGTCGGATACTAATAAGACATACTTTATTCGGTTACATGTGTCACTAGCTCAACATACAATAAAATAATTGTACATACATTATATTTTAACAAACATTACAGTGATGAGAAAGGTGACGGGAATAACATAATAAAATAAAACATTAACACTCAAATAAGTAAACGTCTTAAACATTTTTAAAGAATAAAAGTCTAATACGTAAGAAATAATATACTGCTAAAATGAACAGTTTTACGTAATACGATGAAGTTATAATGTACGAGTATATATTTACACCAACGTTAGATATAAGATACAAACGAAATATACAACTAAATTGTACACTTAAAAATCAAAGTTGAAAATATGATACACTTGAAATATACAGTTTACATCAACATTGAACATACGGTGCAGTTATAATTAACATATTTACACTTAAAAACAAGATACTAATGATTTATACAACTAATATGTACAGTTTTAAAACAAAGGTGAACGTACAATAATAAGAAATATACACTTTTATACCAGCGCTGAACGTTATAATACGGCTGTGTAATTTACAATTTTACAGCAAAATTATAATTAAGTACATGTTATATATAGGCAATGATTGATATTTACAAAATAATATTTTAATTTACATGGTATATAGCATACTCTGCACCTGCATGACACGCTGATGTGCATTTTATCACCGTTAACAGCTTAGTCTA
The DNA here is from genome assembly GCA_029582155.1 of Panopea generosa. Classification (NCBI taxonomy): domain Eukaryota; kingdom Metazoa; phylum Mollusca; class Bivalvia; order Adapedonta; family Hiatellidae; genus Panopea; species Panopea generosa. Next base: position 11,748,085 of record CM055895.1, on the reverse strand, counting down.
TAAATATGCATTTTTATCACCGTAAACAGCTTAGTCTATAAATATGCAAATATGATTTTTTATCACCGTAAACAGCTTAGTTTATAAATATGCTTAGAGTTAGGGATAGTTACCCTGTCATATCTAAAAAAATACACTATATAACATGTAATTGTATGTAGGTTGTACCCGTCTAGGGATTATATATTTATTATATTTTAGAGTCCCTGTGCTAGAAACTATGTTGGTAATACGAGGTTTCATCTACCCATATTGTATGCATAGACGGTAAACGCGTTTATCGCACATTGAGTAGATCTGTGTGAAATAGAAAAAAAACCACAAAAAAACATCACCAGCCCAATATGTTTCATTGACACCGGTAATATAATAAACACACCTGTTTGGAGGAATTCATAGCATTTAAATAACGGCAGAGAGCATGTTAACGTCTGTTGCTCTGGAAAACCCTTACCCGGAATCACTTATGCATCTACACAAAATAACGATCGCACGTAAATGTTTTAACGTTTTCTATATACATGTATGTTTATGTACAGCATCCGCATCCTACAACGCGCCTGTAGCCAGGCCCGAGTAGCTTAGTTAGTAGCGCGTTTGACTCTCAATGCAAGGGTCGTGAGTTCGAATCCTCGCCCGACCACAGTATATGTGATGATTGATATACGACATTACATTTCATTGTCGTTCTTCTCTCAGCGCTGATTCATTCGGGAAAATGATAAGTTACTAGGTGGATGTGCTCGCCTATAGCCCTTGAAGGCATAAACATGAAGCTAAATATTTCGACAAAGACAATGCGCCTGTGTTACTTTGAAACCAAATCACGAAGATCCATCCATACTTTCACCATCGGAATGACTATTTTCTATATTAATGACATCATTAGTCTCAGTGTCTGCTTCCGTATCATTTAACTTTATCTTAAGCGTACCATCCTCTGAAAACAGAGCATTTATACCATCTACATCCCGGCCTGCGATATCGTAGTGTATGTTAACCATACATCCGGGTCTCGGATCAACTTCGTTTGCTCCTGAAATATGTTTAGCGTTTATATTTAGAAGATTATCTTCCACGGTTACTTTAACTTCTTCTGCGTCAAAGTAAGCCAGGTTAATCTCAAACTGTGTCTTTTGTTTACTTATTCTGATACCAGGTGTCGCATCTTGTGACATTCTTCTTCTAAAATCTGGTTGTGGGTAAAATCCTCTGAACAAAGGATGACATCCATTTCTCGGCATACCCGGGTGATCAAACGGCGGCCGTATAAATGGTCCCGAATTAGCAGTACCGCGAAATCCGTAATAATCCGAATGATATCCTGCCTCACTTCCATGATATGGATGGGCACGATAATGTTTATGGTGTTTGTCTTTCCGGTCCTTCTTCCTGCACATTTTCTTTACCGCCTTTTTATCCGATTTCTTGCTTTGTCTGTATCCACTAATAATGCAGTCGTTATCATCTGTATTAGGACACGTATCTGCTTCTTTAACATCGGCCGGATCTATCTTGTTAATATCTAATCGTTCGGCCTTTTGTGTGACCGAAAGCGGCACGACTTTTAATGTATGTTTCTCCATATCTTCAAAACAAGAGCAAAGTTAATCACTGAGCACAAAATCTCTGTAATTTATATTTATCGCCGGCCGTTCTCATGAATTTAACACTTCGATGACTTATCCGTCAGAGAATGATTTGAAAGGTCTATTTTTCTCTTTATATACTCAGTGTTACTTGAACGTTGATAAACGTTTGGGCCGTATTATGTACGATATCAGATGTATGATAAACACTGATATATTATGTAATAATAACAAATACGTTTTCACAACGGCGTACATTTAATTTCATAACATGACTAACGTAAGTTGAACGTATTTACAATAGGGTCAATAGGGTTGTGTAGTATTAACGTGCTTTGTACATATTTACGAGTCTTTATATCGCATATCTAGTTTCATAATCCAATTCTATAATCGCAATGTTTATCTCCCTTACACTTGTTGTTTGCACAAACGACACATAGAGAATTATTATGATATCTCGATATGAGCTGTAGAACTCAGCCAACTAATCTGTCGAGAGGCAAAGTTCTTGTACTGAGACGGAGGGTGGAACTCGGACAGGGTCACAGTAAACAACGGGACGTATAATCCTACCAACCACGCGATAGGGTAGACCGAAGTTTATTTTCATCATGAAACTAACCCTTTATTCCTCCCCCTTTCAATATTGGATAATTTACACAAATACACATCGATAGACGAAATACGAATAATAAACTAATGTCTAACTGCCACGCGGCAGCTGTATAATTTTGTGTTGACCAAGTGGAACATGAAGTACATTAATGTTTGATCCTTACTGATGCGAGTAAGAGGCTCACGTCTGGTTATATGAGAGTTAAGTCCACCTCTATTTGATAAATCACAGCTAACATTTTAAATTCATACTTTGCATCATTTATCGGCTGAATAGGCGCTTGTTTTTTTATATTTTACATTTCAAACTATATTTAGAGTATTTCCTTTTTTGTTTTATCGACTGTATTGGAAATCCAAATCTGGATTGACGTTAGTTGTTGTTCTTGTTGCAATGGTGTCTATTTGAGACAGTATTCTGAGCACTGCAGCACTGGAGTATCATGCCGTACCCACCCAGTAACATTATACTGACACCGGACCGACCGGACATATAACACCTCGTAAGCGAGGATGCTTCTAGTACCATATTTAAATTATTTGGTATCAACCCACAACCTTCAAGGCGGCTGCTCTATCACTAGAATACCGCTGCGGTATTAGTTGTTCTTAAATATGCCTACAGTTATACATGTGTTTATGTGTACACATGCGTGTTGTGTATGAATATGTGTTATATATGTAGTAGAACGGAGGTTAGTACTTCCGGATCATGCATATTTCAAAGTTCAGCTCAACCAAGATGGTCATAGGATCATAAAACACAGCACCGTGCTCTGGCGCATTTATGATAACTGGTCACATCAGTATGTACTGACCAGTTTTAATTAACAGTTGCTACCAAAGAGAGAAAGTTGTTGATAATTAACAACTGTTGACTTTCTTGTTTCACCATGTTCACGCTAATAAAACAGTAATTATATGCCATATATCCTGAACAAAAAAAGTAACTTTCGCTATGTTTAAGTGCAAATATATGTAAATATGAAAACAAGTGTTAAATTATTTTCAATAATTTTTTTTAAAAGTATTTCAATTTGATTTAAACATATTTTAATGCCAAATGTGTACAAGTACATTGCAATTGGGTCGGGCCACAAGTGATACCCACATCAGTTACGGCCCTTCCCTAAAATTGAGTTTACAAATAACATTAATATGGCTAAACATATATAATTACATATATTAACATCGAGTTGAGTTTAACTGTTAACTAATGTTGCCTTTCACAGACACGCACGCACGCACGCACGCACGCACGCACGCACGCACGCACGCACGCACGCACGCACGCACACACAATCGCATTTACAGCCACACATTCAAAAGATAGAGAGAAAAAGGAAAAAGGAAATGATATGAGAGAGAGAGAGAGAGAGAGAGAGAGAGAGAGAGAGAGAGAATTATTATGTAATTAAGTAAGTGCTCGATTTCGGAGTCGGAAAAACAAAGTATTGTGGGTGGGGTAAATATGGTTTAAGTTCAGTTTAAACTTGCAAAAATTAAAGTTCACATACTAGAAGCGATAAGACGCGGCAATAAACCCTTGAACCGATCTGAATTGATACCTTAAGCGTGTATGTATAATATTTAATTTTCTTTTGCCGTGATTGTAATAATCAGGTAATGAAAATAACGAGTTATTATCATTTGTTATAGCTGTTTTGAACTGTGCCAATGATGATACTTTTCGAACATTAAGATCTAAATTATTCCATGTTCTTATAGTTGACGGCACAAAGGCTTTATTCGATAATGTTAATCTCTTATTTGCTATTATATAGTCTTCAGAGTTTCGGAGACGATAATGTGAATTTTCCCCTATCAGAGGCGGTATTACGTTTTTAAGATAATCTGGAACAGTGTTGTTATGAATTTTATAAAATAATATAAGATTTTTATGTTCACGTCTTTGCGAAAGCGGTTCTAAAGACGATTCTTTATAAATATTATATTTACTACAGAAAATATGTAGACCCGTAGCTGTCCTGGCTGCTTCAAGTTGAATAGATTCTAATAACTTAGACTCTGCCACAGTACAACCGTCCCAAAGTTCACAAGTATATTCTAAGATTGGTAAAATAAAACACTTATATAGTTTTAAAATAGTATTTTTGTTGAGTACGTATTTATGTTTGCGAAGAACAGAAACTTTTTTCATACAAGATATAAATATTGAATTAATATGTGTAACCGATTTACCATTATTGTCAAAATGTACTCCTAAATGTCTATGTGTATTGCTTAATTCCAGTTTCGTGTTATCAAACAAAATTTCCAATTCTGGGTTTCTGGTAGTGTTTGAGATAAACAGTACTTCTGTTTTACTATGATTAAATGTTGTTAACCAATCCTTGGACCAAGTATTTAACTTATCTAAATCAGAATTTATAGTTGTTTCAATTATTTGTATAGAATCTGAAGAGAAGGATATTGATGTGCCGTCTGCAAAAAGCCGTGACAGGCTATTAAGATTATCAGCTATATCATTTATATACATAAGAAATAAAAGTGGATCAAGCACAGAACCCTGGGGCACTCCAGCTGATATGTCACCAACAGATGATGTTTCATCATTTACCAGAATCTTTTGTTTTCTAAATGGCATATAGTTTATTATCCGTGAATGTAGGTTTCCTCTTATACCATAAGCATATAATTTATGAAATAGTCCTTTGTGCCATACTCTATCAAAAGCCTTTGATATATCACAGAAAACAATACAAGTATTCTGCTTGTTTTCAAGAGCTCTGCATATGTTATCATAAGTTTCAAGAAGTTGATAAACTGTACAATGTTTAGGCATAAACCCAGATTGATATTTATAAAATAGTAAATCATCCAGCATGAAGTTATGAATATACTTAAACACAATACGTTCAAAAACCTTTTCCAACACAGGAGAGCAAGGATATAGGTCTATAATTAGATATCTCGTGTCGATCAACTGTTTTAAATAATGGAAGTACAGTTGCTTGTTTCCATGATGAGGAGTATTGTTTGCTGTTTAAAGATAAATTAAACAAAATTTGGAGTGGAATACATACTGATTGAGCTGTGTTTTTCAACATGTTATGGCTAATAGTATCACTACCAGAAGCTTTTCCTAATTTTAGATTGTTCAAGATATCCATTACGCCAGTTTGTTCGACATGTATTGTATTTAGTGTATTTAGAGTTCTTTCTTCAAAATTAGGTAAACTTTTATTTTGATCGTAAATAGATGATATTGAACAAAAATATTTATTTAATAATTCGGCTTTACATTTATCATCCATTATTATATTATTATGACATTGGTCAATGAGAGGTGGGATAATATTACTAGATCCTGAATCTTTCATAAGTTTACGAATAAGTTTTCAGTATGATCTTGGGTCAGAGTAAAAATATTGGTCTATCATACCATTAATATTTTCAAAAAAAGATTGTTTTGCGTATTTTTTCATATTATTTACTTTGTTCCTTTGCTGTTTAAATTTTATTATATTCTGGTTTGTACTTGATAATCTCGACTTTTTGTGCAACTTATCCCTAAGTTTCATTCCATGTCTTAATTCCGACGTCATCCACGGTTTATCATTTTGACGAATAATTACAAGTTTATTTGGAATACATTCTTCAACCATATCTAAATAGTTTGAAGTAAAAGCGTCACAAGCTTCATCTATATTACTACATGATGTTAAAATATCAGACCAGTTAGTATCAATTATTTTCCTGTTTAAAAGATCAAAATTTGCCCTTTTGTACAACCATACTTTTCGTTTCTATGTTACTTTTAATAGTGAATGCATTTCAATATACACAAGAATTGCATCGTGATCGCTTTTGCTACGATCGACTTGAATAACAGATGATTCTACACATTTTAGATTATTACTAATGATGGCTATATCAATAAGACTCGTACTGATTTCTGTTGAACGTGTGGGTTCTTTAATTACGTTATTCATGTCAAACGTAGACATCATAATTGGCAATGCATGACGGTTATTTACAGATAACATGTCAACATTTAGATCGCCTAAAATAGCAACATGTGGTGTATAATCGTGTGCCCTGTCTACTGATGCAGTAACCTGATTCCAAAAGAATGCACTTGAGTTTGGAGGCCGATATAAACAACAAACTAAAATATTAAATTCAGGGAAATTCAATTCAACTCATAAAGACTCAATGTCTTAATGATTCAAGGTCATTTCGATGCTTGTATTTTAAAAGTTCAGAGACGAATATAAGAACGCCGCCACCAGCAAAAGATCTATCCTTTCGTAAGGACTTCATAAAACCTGGAATAATTAAATCTGAGGTTAAAATGTTTTCATCAAGATGTGTCTCAGTAATGCAAATAACATGGTACTCTGCAGCAATGTTTTCAAGAAATTCTATTTTATGTCGGATGCTTCTGGTATTCCAATGAAAAATTGACAGTTGATCAATATTCGGACCTGGATTCTTTTCTATATCCATGTAGGACAATAAAAGCAACAACATGATAAAACAAAATTCACAGTTATTGATTAAGTTACTCAAATGTTTGTTTAACAGTAATGTAAAATTAAAACTAAACCATAAAACCAGTATAAAATGTTAATAAAGACAACAGTGCCATATGCTTTAGTATAGAATAACCCGATGGAGACCCTGTGAAACATAACTAAGGAATTCATTTTCCACGATCAAATTGTATATGCGTATAATACCCAGAGACTCCATCAGTATATATTGGGAAGTTGATACACTTCAGTGAACACACCACATATCTAGTAAAATTAGCATTCACCCCCAAATTACTAGGTAACAAAATATCAAAATCCACCAATCGAGCAGATAACATTGCTTTTGCAGAGAAAAAGAAGAAGGGGAAGAATGTATAGAGGAAAATGTATAATACAAATACGCACATAATACTAGTCAAACTCATACAAAAGCAAAGATCATTCAGAATATCAAACAATAATTAATATAAACAATAATAAATATGTTATATTTTAGTGCATTCATGAGCTGTGGCAGTGAATCTATACCGATAATTCTAAGATTAAAATAAAATAGGATATTAATAATTTACAATGGAATTACAATCATCATCATAAAAATTATCATCATCACCGTCATCATCATCAACATCATCATCGTCATCATCATCGTTATTATCATCATCATCATTTTCATCATCATCATCATCATCGTCATCATCATCATCATCATCATCATCATCACTATCACATCAAATTTACAACACAATCACCATTCCATAACTTAGTCAAAACACTATTTAATCACATATGAAACTGTATTTCAATTTGAATTTGTGTGGAAAATTTATTTTATCGCTCTACGTTTACGGAAAACTGATGAAATGGTTGATTAAATGTGGTAGTAGTCGTACACCAAAATAACACATTAATACCGGGTATGGCCACCTTGGGCATTGAGGACTGCCTGGCATCGGTGGCGCATAGAACCGACACGTGTGTTGATTGCGGCCTGCGGAATGTTGTTCCACTCCTGAATTAAGGCTTGTGTTAGTTCATTGACGTTCGGCAGTGGAATAATGCGACGCTTAACACGCTTGAACAAATTATCTTACATGTGTTCGATGGGATTCGTTATTCGTCCTGAGGAAATTCACAGTATCTCTAGCTGTATGACTTGTGGCATTATCCTGTTGAAACAGGGTGATATTGGCATAATTTTGAAACAGCGGGATGACGTGTCTCGCAAGAATCTCATCTCGGTAGCGTTGGGCATTCAAATTCCCACCTATCACGACGAGAGGTGTGCATTAACCATGCGCAATGCCTGCCCAGACCATGACGGAACCTCCACCCCCTAAACGATCTCGTTCAAGTACACAACAGTCGGCATAACGTTCATTTCTTCTACGGTATACTCGAACCATGCCATCACTTCGATGAATGGAAAATCTCGACTCGTCGGAGAAGAGGACGCTATTTCATTGTTGCTTTACCCAGCGATGGCGTGCCCAATTAACACGGTTTACGCGGTGACGTTGCGTCATAACACAGCCAACGTAAGGACGACGTCCAAGTAGAACTCCCTCGCGCAGACGATTGCGTACAGTTTGGTCAGATATCCAGTTGTTATGTTGACCAGGGGTGTTAGTAGCAGTGGCAGTTTGGAAACGATTGCGTAGGTGGGTGTTCATGATAAAGCGGTCTTACCCATGCGTCATGACTCGCGGACGTCCACTAGTGGTAAATCTTCCGTACGTCATGTTGCTTGAAAACGTTGCCTAACGTTTCGAATAGCACGACTAGAACTGCCAACAACCCTAGCAGCCTCATTCGTCGCAATACAAGCATTACGCATGCAAATAGCACGTTCATGTAAATTTGGTGGAATTCTAGGCATATCAAAAAGAAAGAAAACTGAATGAATTTCATTTTTTTTTCAAAGTCTTTTCCCTATTGACAGAAAAAGTCTATAAAATCAGACTGAAAGGTTTGATTTCATAAACACGGATCATGCTGGTCCGTGCATGCACAAGGAAATCGACGTAAACGTTTTCTTTTTTGTGTAATGCGTACAATCCAGTTACATTTGTTTTTTTGACACAAAATCGTTCTCCCGAACATATATATGGCCATTTGACATGTTATTTTTTTTATAAAAGTAAAAAGATATGTATAGAAATCGGAAGTTTCTTTTTTTTGTTCAGTGTATATCTCATCAATAATTAAAAGCTGTCTGTCTGTTAAGATATATAACAATGTTTTTTATAGTTAATATTTAATACATATAATTTTGGTGATACGTGTACACGACAAGAAAAATCATCAGAACTAATGATTTATCTTATCGATGTAATGCTTATATAAGCAGCTATTAATTGGATTGCTGTTTTTATATTGAAACCCCTCCGCCGAAGGCGAAGGAGCATGTGGTAATGCATGCGTGCGTGCGTCTGTTACACTTTTATCCGGAGCATAACTATAAAACTATTCAAGGGTTGAATCTTCACATAATGACAGAGGACATTTAGAGGAAGTGTAGTGTACAGGAACCATAACCCTACCTTGCTTACTTTTTTAATTATCTCCCTTTATTAAATGTACGAGTCCAGAACATAACTCCGACACTATTCAAGGGATTGAAACTACATCATGTGACAAAGACTGAAGACATTTAGAGTAAATGCACTGTTTAAGAAATATATCACTACCTTGACTTATTTTTCAATTATCCCCATTGATCACTTAATGTTTACTTGGTATAAAATTACTGAAGAGCTATTTAAGGGATTTGGTTCATATTTCAGACAATGACAGCGGACATTGAGAGGAAGTGCATTGTCCAAGAACTATCACTAAAACTTGTCCATTTTTTTTAATTATCTCCCTTTATCATATTTTATTATGCTTGTCTGCAACATAACTGAAATAAGTGTATAAGGGATTGAGTTGATGTTTCACACATTTATAGAGAACATTGAGAGGAAGTGCAGTGTGCAAACACCATAACTCTCTCTTCTGACGTTTCATAGTTATACCCTTTGTTATTACATCTTATTATGCTAGTCCGGAACATAACTCAAAAAGCGTTCAAGGGATTTAGTTGATTTTTCACACAATGATAAAGGACATTGAATGGAAGTGCAGTGTGTAGGAAATATCTTTCCTCTGTCTTCAAAGAATCATTCTCCTTTGTTATTTTCACTTGTTTGAATATATCTTGATAAGTTTTGAAGTGAATGCTTTTAAATGCATACAATGATAGATAGCATTGACATAAAGAAGACAGTACAAGCTTTTGCTTCGGCGGGGTGGGGGGGTGGGATTGGCCATGTCCAACATGGCTCTTGTCTTCAGCTATGCTTATTTTATTACTTTTACAAATTTGCCATGTCCAGTTTATCACTCCTAATGAACATTCATCCATTCTCACGTTTATTTTATCATCCATTACCAATTTGCCATGAACATTTTAACATACAAAAGTACCACCGTCGTGCTTATTTATAACATAATCAATTGGAATGTGGCATATTCATTTTATCATATTAAGGGACAAATACCGTGCTTATTTTTACCACAAATTCTCATTTTCTCATGTTCCTTTTATCATCAATTCCCATTTTCATGTTCATTTTATCATACAAAATAACCATCAACGTGCATTTGTTACCATCTATTCTCATTTTGTCATTTTCATGGCCACATCTTATGCCATTTTTATAATACAAAAGAATCAATAATACCCCTCTGCTATGTTCATATTATCATACAAATTGACCGTTGTAATACTCATTTTATCACCAATTATCAATTTTCCATGTTCATTTTATCATACAAAGGTTCCATTTTCGTGTTAATTTACCATCAAGTCTCCTCTGACATTTTAGTTTATTTTATCATCCATGTCATTCGTCATGTTCTTCAAAATTAACATGTTTCAAGAAAACCAAACAATTGTTTTAGATGTTTCGATTTGTTTCATTTCATCATGCATGTTTGCTTCATATCGTGATGGATATTGCACAGGAGAGAGAATTACACGGCTATTTGTAGGAACCGAATATCTTTGATTGAATTGTTACCAAAGAATACACGACAGCAGTAATTCTTGTTTCTAGCTCAACTGTCTGTTTATATCTCAGCAATATTGCATGTAATTGTCTTTGTAATATTTACATAATGATATTGTGTGTAATTGTTTTTATACATAGTAAACATAGTGATGAATGCAATAATTAGTTTCATCATAACTGGAACAGTTTTAAATTATGTTGTTTATAATGCCAAAATAAATTATTATTTTCATGTACATATATAAACACACACACACACACACACACACACACACACATAGCACTGTGTATTTTACAACGGTAACCTCCTTTATATGCATTATACTTGTAATAGATATGCATCGGTATACATGTATTGAAATCAACCATTGAATTTTAACCGCAGTCCATTATGGGAGCTGGCTTATGCAATGACCGCGTATCCGATCACGGGACCGTGTATCCGGTCACGGCAGGTTCAGTGCTAAAGTCGCCACTGTACAACAACACTAAAGTCTTAATAAAATGCAAATGTATTTACTCATACATTTGTATTAGGGCAGCGTATATATTGAATAGTATGAAAACAATTCTTTGTGAATTGAATAATATAGGAACAATTTTTTGTGAACATTTTAGAATGAATAAATACAGGAATAAAGTCAAAGAGCCGGATACTATAACATTTGTAAAACATACTTTATTCAATAACATAGGCCATAGAAATTAAACAACACTAAATATGATTAGTTTAAACATATTCTATTACGTATGTTACATAATATCAATATATACAAATGAACATTAAATGATAACAAAATATATAACTTATGCAAATGGATTGAACTACAAGTTATAGCAACATTAGTTACAGTTCTCTCAGAACTATAAATATAATTATAAATTATACTAAGAAACAGGGTGAGCAAGTTGAATGGAATAAACATAGTAAACTTGATTAAATAATAACATTCAAATAAGTAAACGTCTTAAACAAACATATTTGAAGAAAAGAAGTCCAATATGTTGGAAATACTTTACAGTTGAAATGTACAGTTGATACAATACGATAAAGTTATACTGTATTTATATACTCAAACGCAAAAGAAAGTGTGCATTTAAATTTTTGATGTTCTGAGAATCCATTGATGGAATACTTTCATTTGTGGTATCAATTTAGCTTATTCAATTACCTTTCTAACCAATATGTTTATTTTATTGTTTTGAATTTGGATAAAACGTGCGACGTGTCTACGTGGATTAGGGGTCAAAATATAAAACAGACAAATAGCCAAAGGGATGTTTTCTTGCGTAGATTCACTGTAATTTCTTGCAAAATTATGTAAATGTTGCATTAATATCTGGTATAAACCTACAACGTAACTTGATTATATTGTTTCTATGGCAAGTAAGTGCCATAAACTGCCAGTGAAACTGCAGCTAGTCACCTGTGCCCAGCATCATTAAGGTGTCAATACGGTGACGTTCTGATAGTCGTGGCATATTCGCTGTTATAAATTTTCAAAATCTACAGTGATATTCGCACTATATATGTGTGAAAGAACGTAGAGAAAACACGTTTGGCCTCTTGTACTTATGTATACATGTTCCACGTGGAGATCATACAAAATCGCAATTCCGTCTATTTCGTACTAACTAGCCACAGTTTGACTAATTTTTCTTTGTGACTATAAACCGTAACGATCGATATTCTTGACAACTTTATACTTTGTAGAATAAAAATAATCAAAAAATAAAAAATGCACACTTTCTTTTGCATTTGAGTATATTTACATCAACGTGAAATACCAGATACAAACAATTATACAAATGTTATGAACAGTTATAAATCAAAGTTGATCATACGATGAAGTTGAAATGCTCAGTTTTACACCAACGTTAAATTCAAAGTAAAGGTTTATACCAATGTTAAAAATACGATACATTGGAAATGTACAGTTTACATCAACATTGAACATATGGTACATTTAAAATTAACATATTTACACTTAAATATAAGATATTAATGATAGATTCACCTAAAATGTACAGTTGTGAATCAAAGTTGAACATATGATACTATCGAAATGCTCAGTTTTCCATCAAGGTTAATTCATAATAGAGGTGCAAATCAACGTTTAAAATACGATACAATGAAAATGTACAGTTTACATCCACGTTGAACATACGATAGAGCTGTAATATACATACTATAATATACTAATGAACTATTCAACTAAAATGTACAGCTTTAAATAAAAAATGAACAAGAAATATTTATATCAGCGCTGAACATATGATACAGCTGTGTAATATATATACTGTTATAGCACATTTAGAATTGAGATACACTGGGAATGTAGGCTACGTAACGTAAGTTACGACTAATATTTACGAAAGGATATTAGCTTAAATATATAATGCAATCTTTACATTCAAAGAAGTTCGAGATTTCCCTAGCGGAATGAGCCTTCTTTATATTACGTATTTATATTGGCATAAACGTCAGAGAAGGTTCAGTTTTCGCACATTTTTCAAAATAACATGAAATCAATTGAAAATACATCAAAGTTAAACGTTTATTAAAGTTTATACAAAACAATATAAAAAAGAAAATAAACCATAACATGTTATGGAATTTGTGTTAGGATCGTTCAATAAACAAAGTAATACAAAATACATGTATATACGTACCAACATATATGTATATTGAATGGACCCGTTTGCGTACAGACAACATGTTACACATAACATTTTCAACATTTTAAGATTGCATTTGAATTACATAAGTATGCAATGCACCTGCATGTCACGCTCATGTACATTTAAACCGTAAACAGCCGTGAAGCGTCATAAATATAGGTTCGCAAGTAAATGTTTTAACATTATCTTTATATGCACATACACAGTGATCCGTATTCTCCAATGCGCCTGTAGCCGGATCCGGTAAGCATTGTCCGCAATAGAACATCTGACTATCAATCCGGGATCGTGAGTTCGAATCCCCGCCTGGCCACAGTCTCTGTGATGATTGATATACAGCAATGTGTTTCGTGGTCACCCATCTCTCAATGCTGATTCAAGCGGTGCAATTATCAGTTACATGCAGAGATTGGTGTAATTGTGTACTGGTTTACATTCTAGGATCAAGATAATGAGTTTAGGTAGACTGATCGTCTATAGACATTGATGTTATAAAATGACGCTACATATTCAAACAAAGACAATATGCCTGTGTTACTTTGAAACCTCATCACGAAGATCCATCCATACTTTCACCATCGGAATGACTATTTTCTATATTAATGACATCATCGGTTGTCGTGTCTGCTCCCGTATCATTGAACTTTATCTTAAGCGTACCGTCCTCTGAAAACAGAGCATTTATACCATCTACATCCCGGCCTTCGATATCGTAGTGTATGTTAACCATACATCCGAGTCTCGGATCAACTTCGTTTGCTCCTGAAATATGTTTAGCGTTTATATTTAGAAGCTTATCTTCCACAGTTACTTGAACTTCTTCTGCGTCAAAGTAAGCCAGGTTAATCTCAAACTGTGTCTTTTGTTTACTTATTCTGATACCAGGTGTCGCATCTTGTGACATTGTTCTTCCTAAATGCAGTTGTGGGTAAAATTTACTGAACAAAGGATGACATCCATTTCTCGGCATACCCAGGTGATCAAACGGCGGTCGAATAAATGGTCCGGATCTAGCGGTACCGCGAAATCCGCAATAATCCGAATGATATCCTGCCTCACTTCCATGATATGGATGGGCTCGATAATGTTTGTGATGTTTGTCTTTCCAGTCCTTCTTCTTGCACATTTTTTTTACCGCCTTTTTATCCGATTTCTTGCTTTGTCTGCATCCACTAATAACGCAGTCGTTATCATCTGTATTAGGACACGTATCTGCTTCTTTAACATCGGCCGAATCTGTCTTGTTAATATCTAATCGTTCGGCCCTTTGTGTGACCGAAAGCGGCACGACTTTTAATGTATGTTTCTCCATATCTTCAAAACAAGAGCAAAGTTAATCACTGAGCACAAAATCTATGTAATTTATATTTATCGCCGCTCTGCTGAATTTAACACTTCGATGACTTATCTGTCAGAGAATGATTTGAAAGGTGTATTTTTCTCTTTATATACTCAGTGTTACTTGAACGTTGATAAACGTTTGGGCCGTACTATGTACGATATCAGATGTATGATAAACATTGATATATTATGTAATAATAACCAATTCGTTTTCACAACGGCGTAGATCTAATTTCATAACATGACTAACGTAAGTTGAACGTATTTACAATAGGGTCAATAGGGTTGTGTAGTATCAACGTGCTTTGTACATATTTACAAGCCATTATGTCGCATATCTAGTTTCATAATCCAATTCTATAATCGCAATGTTTATCTCCCTTACACTTATTGTTTGCACAAACGACACATAGAGAATTATTATGATATCTCGATATGAGCTGTAGAACTCAGCCAACTAATCTGTCGAGAGGCAAAGTTCTGTACTGAGACGGAGGGTGGAACTCGGACAGGGTCACAGTAAACAACGGGACGTATACTCCTACCAACCACGTGATGGGGTAGACCGAAGTTTATTTTCATCATGAAACTTACCCTTAATATAGTTTTCTTATTCCTCCCCCTTTCAATATTGGAGAATTTACACAAATACACATCGATAGACGAAATACGAATAATAAACTAATGTCTAACTGCCACGCGGCAGCTGTATAATTTTGTGTTGACCAAGTGGAACATGAAGTACATTTATGTTTGATCCTTACTGATGCGAGTAAGAGGCTCACGTCTGGTTATATGAGAGTTAAGTCCACCTCTGTTTGATAAATCACAGCTAACATTTTAAATTCATACTTTGCATCATTTATCGGCTGAATAGACGCTTGTTTTTTTATATTTTACATTTCAAACTATATTTAGAGTATTTCTTTTTTGTTTTATCGACTGTATTGGAAATCCAAATCTGGATTGACGTTAGTTGTTGTTCTTGTTGCAATGGTGTCTATTTGAGACAGTATTCTGAGCACTGCAGCACTGGAGTATCATGCCGTACCCACCCAGTAACATTATACTGACACCGGACCGACCGGACATATAACACCTCGTAAGCGAGGATGCTTCTAGTACCATATTTAAATTATTTGGTATCAACCCACAACCTTCAAGGCGGTTGCTCTACCACCAGAATACCGCTGCGGTATTAGTTGTTCTTAAATATGCCTACAGTTATACATGTGTTTATGAGTACACATGCGTGTTGTGTATGAATATGTGTTATATATGTAGTAGAACGGAGGTTAGTACTTCCGGATCATGCATATTTCAAAGTTCAGCTCAACCAAGATGGTCATAGGATCATAAAACACAGCACCGTGCTCTGGCGCACTTATGATAACTGGTCACATCAGTATGTACTGACCAGTTTTAATTAACAGTTGCTACCAAAGAGAGAGAGTTGTTGATAATTAACAACTGTTGACTTTCTTGTTTCACCATGTTCACGCTAATAAAACAGTAATTATTTGCCATATATACTGAACAAAAAAAGTAACTTTCGCTATGTTTAAGTGCAAATATATGTAAATATGAAAACAAGTGTTAAATTATTTTCAATAATTTTTTTTAAAAGTATTTCAATTTGATTTAAACATATTTTAATGCCAAATGTGTACAAGTACATTGCAATTGGGTCGGGCCACAAGTGATACCCATATCAGTTACGGCCCTTCCCTAAAATTGAGTTTACAAATAACATGAATATGGCAAAACATATATAATTACATATATTAACATCGAGTTGAGTTTAACTGTTATTTTATGTTGCCTTACACAGACACGCACGCACGCACGCACGCACGCACGCACGCACGCACGCACGCACGCACAATCGCACGCACGCACGCACAATCGCACGCAGAATCGCATTTACAGCCACACATTCAAAAGATAGAGAGAAAAAGGAAAAAGGAAATGATATGAGAGAGAGAGAGAGAGAGAGAGAGAGAGAGAGAATTATTATGTAAGTAAGTAAGTGCTCGATTTCGGAGTCGGAAAAACAAAGTATTGTGGGTGGGGTAAATATGGTTTAAGTTCAGTTTAAACTTGCAAAAATTAAAATTCACATACTAGAAGCGATAAGACGCGGCAATAAACCCTTGAACCGATCTGAATTGATACCTTAAGCGTGTATGTATAATATTTAATTTTCTTTTGCCGTGATTGTAATAATCAGGTAATGAAAATAACGAGTTATTATCATTTGTTATAGCTGTTTTGAACTGTGCCAATGATGATACTTTTCGAACATTAAGATCTAAATTATTCCATGTTCTTATAGTTGACGGCACAAAGGCTTTATTCGATAATTTTAATCTGTTATTCGCTATTATATAGTCTTCAGAGTTTCGGAGACGATAATGTGAATTTTCCCCTATCAGAGGCGGTATTATGTTTTAAGATAATCTGGAACAGTGTTGTTATGAATTTTATAAAATAATATAAGATTTTTATGTTCACGTCTTTGCGAAAGCGGTTCTAAAGACGATTCTTTATAAATATTATATTTACTACAGAAAATAGGTACACCCGTAGCTGTCCTGGCTGCTTCAAGTTGAATAGATTCTAATAACTTAGACTCTGCCACAGTACAACCGTCCCAAAGTTCACAAGCATATTCTAAGATTGGTAAAATAAAACACTTATATAGTTTTAAAATAGTATTTTTGTTGAGTACGTATTTATGTTTGCGAAGAACAGAAACTTTTTTCATACAAGATATAAAT
Organism: Panopea generosa; assembly: GCA_029582155.1. NCBI lineage: Eukaryota > Metazoa > Mollusca > Bivalvia > Adapedonta > Hiatellidae > Panopea > Panopea generosa. Next base: position 11,730,518 of record CM055895.1, on the reverse strand, counting down.
ATTGAATTAATATGTGTAACCGATTTACCATTATTGTCAAAATGTACTCCTAAATGTCTATGTGTATTGCTTAATTCCAGTTTTGTGTTATCAAACAAAATTTCCAATTCTGGGTTTCTGGTAGTGTTTGAGATAAACAGTACTTCTGTTTTACTATGATTAAATGTTGTTAACCAATCCTTGGACCAAGTATTTAACTTATCTAAATCAGAATTTATAGTTGTTTCAATTATTTGTATAGAATCTGAAGAGAAGGATATTGATGTGCCGTCTGCAAAAAGCCGTGACAGGCTATTAAGATTATCAGCTATATCATTTATATACATAAGAAATAAAAGTGGACCAAGCACAGAACCCTGGGGCACTCCAGCTGATATGTCACCAACAGATGATGTTTCATCATTTACCAGAATCTTTTGTTTTCTAAATGGCATATAGTTTATTATCCGTGAATGTAGGTTTCCTCTTATACCATAAGCATATAATTTATGAAATAGTCCTTTGTGCCATACTCTATCAAAAGCCTTTGATATATCACAGAAAACAATACAAGTATGCTGCTTGTTTTCAAGAGCTCTGCATATGTTATCATAAGTTTCAAGAAGTTGATAAACTGTACAATGTTTAGGCATAAACCCAGATTGATATTTATAAAATAGTAAATCATCCAGCATGAAGTTATGAATATACTTAAACACAATACGTTCAAAAACTTTTCCAACACAGGAGAGCAAGGATATAGGTCTATAATTAGATATCTCGTGTCGATCAACTTTTTTAAATAATGTAAGTACAGTTGCTTGTTTCCATGATGATGGGGTATTGTTTGCTGTTTAAAGATAAATTAAACAAAATTTGGAGTGGAATACATACTGATTGAGCTGTGTTTTTCAACATGTTATGGCTAATAGTATCACTACCAGAAGCTTTTCCTAATTTTAGATTGTTCAAGATATCCATTACGTCAGTTTGTTCGACATGTATTGTATTTAGTGTATTTAGAGTTCTTTCTTCAAAATTAGGTAAACTTTTATTTTGATCGTAAATAGATGATATTGAACAAAAATATTTATTTAATAATTCGGCTTTACATTTATCATCCATTATTATATTATTATGACATTGGTCAATGAGAGGTGGGATAATATTACTAGATCCTGAATCTTTCATAAGTTTACGAATAAGTTTTCAGTATGATCTTGGGTCAGAGTAAAAATATTGGTCTATCATACCATTAATATTTTCAAAAAAAGATTGTTTTGCGTATTTTTTTATATTATTTACTTTGTTCCTTTGCTGTTTAAATTTTATTATATTCTGGTTTGTACTTGATAATCTCGACTTTTTGTGCAACTTATCCCTAAGTTTCATTCCATGTCTTAATTCCGACGTCATCCACGGTTTATCAGTTTGACGAATAATTACAAGTTTATTTGGAATACATTCTTCAACCATATCTAAATAGTTTGAAGTAAAAGCGTCATCAGCTTCATCTATATTACTACATGATGTTAAAATATCAGACCAGTCAGTATCAATTATTTTCCTATTTAAAAGATCAAAATTTGCCCTTTTGTACAACCATACTTTTCGTTTGTATGTTACTTTTAATAGTGAATGCATTTCAATATACACAAGAATTGCATCGTGATCGCTTTTGCTACGATCGACTTGAATAACAGATGATTCTACACATTTTAGATTATTACTAATGATGGCTATATCTATAAGACTCGTACCGATTTCTGTTGAACGTCTGGGTTCTTTAATTACGTTATTCATGTCAAATGTAGACATCATAATTGGCAATGCATGACGGTTATTTACAGATAACATGTCAACATTTAGATCGCCTAAAATAGCAACATGTGGTGTATAATCGTGTGCCCTGTCTACTGATGCAGTAACCTGATTCCAAAAGAATGCACTTGAGTTTGGAGGCCGATATAAACAACAAACTAAAATATTAAATTCAGGGAAATTCAATTCAACCCATAAAGACTCAATGTCTTGGGATTCAAGGTCATTTCGATGCTTGTAATTTAAAAGTTCAGAGACGAATATAAGAACGCCGCCTACAGCAAAAGATCTATCCTTTCGTAAGGACTTCATAAAACCTGGAATAATTAAATCTGAGGTTAAAATGTTTTCATCAAGATGTGTCTCAGTAATGCAAATAACATGGTACTCTGCAGCAATTTTTTCAAGAAATTCTATTTTATGTCGGATGCTTCTGGTATTCCAATGAAAAATTGACAGTTGATCAATATTCGGACCTGGATTCTTTTCTATATCCATGTAGGACAATAAAAGCAACAACATGATAAAACAAAATTCACAGTTATTGATTAAGTTACTCAAATGTTTGTTTAACAGTAATGTAAAATTAAAACTAAACCATAAAACCAGTATAAAATGTTAATAAAGACAACATATGCTTTAGTATAGAATAACCCGATGGAGACCCTGTGAAACATAACTAAGGAATTCATTTTCAACGATCAAATTGTATATGCGTATAATACCCAGAGACTCCATCAGTATATATTGGGAAGTTGATACAGTTCAGTGAACACACCACATATCTAGTAAAATAAGCAGTCACCCCCAAATTACTAGGTAACAAAATATCAAAATCCACCAATCGAGCAGATAACATTGCTTTTGCAGAGAAAAGGAAGAAGGAGAAGAATGTATAGAGGAAAATGTATAATACAAATACGCACATAATACTAGTCAAACTCATACAAAAGCAAAGATCATTCAGAATATCAAACAATAATTAATATAAACAATAATAAATATGTTATATTTTAGTGCATTCATGAGCTGTGGCAGTGAATCTATACCGATAATTCTAAGATTAAAATAAAATAGGATATTAATAATTTACAATGGAATTACAATCATCATCATCAAAATTATCATCATCACCGTCATCATCATCAACATCATCATCGTCATCATCATCGTTATTATCATCATCATCATCATCATCATCGTAATCATCATCATCATCATCACTATCACATCAAATTTACAACACAATCATCATTCCATAACTTAGTCAAAACACTATTTAATCACATATGAAACTGTATTTCAATTTGAATTTGTGTGGAAAATTTATTTTATCGCTCTATGTTTACGGAAAACTGATGAAATGGTTGATTAAATGTGGTAGTAGTCGTACACCAAAATAATACAATAATACCGGGTATGGCCACCTTGGGCATTGAGGACTGCCTGGCATCGGCGGCGCATAGAACCGACACGTGTGTTGATTGCGGCCTGCGGAATGTTGTTCCACTCCTGAATTAAGGCTTGTGTTAGTTCATTGACGTTCGGCAGTGGAATAATGCGACGTCTAACACGCTTGAACAAATTATCCCACATGTGTTCGATGGGATTCAGATCTGGACTTTTGGCGGGCCAGTCATCAATAAATGCAATGTTATTCGTCCTGAGGAAATTCACAGTATCTCTAGCTGTATGGCTTGTGGCATTATCCTGTTGAAACCGGGTGATATTGGCATAATTTTGAAACAGCGGGATGACGTGCCTTGCAAGAATCTCATCTCGGTAGCGTTGGGCATTCAAATTCCCACTTATCACGACGAGAGGTGTGCGATAACCATGCGCAATGCCTGCCCAGACCATGACGGAACCTCCACCCCCTAAACGATCTCGTTCAAATACACAACAGTCGGCATAACGTTCATTTTTTCTGCGGTATACTCGAACCATGCCAACACTTCGATGAATGGAAAATCTCGACTCGTCGGAGAAGAGAACGCTATTCCATTGTTGCCTTATCCAACGATGGTGTGCCCAATTAACACGGTTTACGCGGTGACGTTGCATCATAACACAGCCAACGTAAGGACGACGTCCAAGTAGAACACTCTCGCGCAGACGATTAGCAGCAGTGGCAGTGGCAGTTTGGAAACGATTGCGTAGGTGGGTGTTCATGATAAAGCGGTCTTGCCCATGCGTCGTGACTCGCGGACATCCACTAGTGGAAAATCTTCCGTACGTCATGTTGCTTGAAAACGTTGCTTAACGTTTCGAATAGCACGACTACAACTGCCAACAACCCTAGCAACCTCATTCGTCGCAATACAATCATTACGCATGCAAATAGCACGTTCATGTAAATTTGGTGGAATTCTAGGCATATGAAAAAGAAAGAAAACTGAATAAATTTCAATTTATTTTTCAAAGTCTTTTTCCTATTGAGAGCAAAGTCTATAAAACCAGACTGAAAGGTTTGATTTCATAAACACGGATCATGCTGGTCCGTGTATGCTCAAAGAAATCGACGTAAACTTTTTCTTTTTGTGTAATGCGTACAATCCAGTTACAATTGTTTTTTTGACACAAAATCGTTCTCCCGAACATATATATGGCCATTTGACATGTTGATTTTGTTTATAAAAGTAAAAAGATATGTATAGAAATCGGAAGTTTCTTTTTTTTGTTCAGTGTATATCTCATCAATTAGTAAAAGCTGTCTATTTGTTAAGATATATAACAATGTTTTTTATAGTGAATAGTTAATACTTATAATTTTGGTGATACGTGTACACGACAAGATAAATCATCAAGACAATTCGATTTCTATTCTGAGAATAGAAATCGAATTGTTCTAATGATTTATCTTATCGATGTAATGCTTATATAAGCAGGTATTTATTGGATTGCTATTTTTATATTGTATCCCCTCCGCCGAAGGCGAAGGAGCATGTGGTAATGCGTGCGTGCGTGCGTGCGTGCGTCTGTTACACTTCTATCCGGAGCATAACTATAAAACTATTCAAGCGTTGAATCTTCACATAAACGTTTAATAGTTAATGTAAATATATTGAATAATTTTTATCTAGTTTTGGAAACATTTCACTTAATCAATGAAAGAAAATCATTTAAATATTTAATTAATTTGTTCGTGCTCTTATTTTTATGAATTTATGACTTAAAAAATTTTTCATGCATTATTTCGATATTGATAATAAAAAAATAAAAAAAAATAAAAAGAACTTTCTTTAAATGTAAATGAAAAATGGCGGTACAATTTATGTATTAATTAACAATATATTTTACGTAATATTATGTATTGTAAATATGTTATTATGACGATGTATTTATGTACAAGTCTGAAATAAAATATCTGTTCTGTTCTGTTCTATTCTGTTCACATAATGACAGAGGACATTTAGAGGAAGTGTAGTTTACAGGAACCATAACTCTACCTCGCTTACTTTTTTAATTATCTCCCTTTATTAAATGTATTAGTCCGGAGCATAACTCCGACACTATTCAAGGGATTTTGTTAAATCGTCACACAATGTCAGAGGACATTGAGTGGAAATGAAGTGTGCAAGACCCATAACTATACCTCCTTACTTTTTCTGGTTATTGCCCTTTATTAATTTACACTTATGTCCGGAGCATAACTACAAAACTATTCAATGGATTTTGTTGAATCTTCACACAACGACTGAGGACATTGAGAGAAAGTGTGCTGTACAGGCACCATAACTACTTTGCTTACATTTTAGATTATCTTCCTTTATTAAATTTACTTGTCCTTGGCATAACTCTAAAAGTGCTGAAAGGAATGTATTGAAACTGCATCATGTGACAAAGACGGAAGACATTTAGAGTAAATGCACTGTTTAAGAAATATATATCTACCTTGCCTCATTTTTCAAGTATCCCCATTAATCACTTAAAGTTTACTTGGTATAAAATTACTCAAGAGCTATTTAAGGGACAATGACAGCGGAAATTGAGAGGAAGTGTATTGTCCAAGAACTATCACTCTAACTTGTACGTTTTTTTAATTATCTCCCTTTATTATATTTTATTATGCTTGCCTGCAACATAACTGAAAAGGTGTATAAGGCATTTAGTTGGTGTTTCACTCACTTATAGAGACCATTGAGAGGAAGTGCAGTGTACAAGCACCATAACTCTCTCTTCTGACGTTACATAATTATCGCCTTTGTTATTACATCTTATTATGCTAGTCCGGAACATAACTAAAAAAATGTACAAAGGATTTAGTTGATATTTCACACAATGACAAAGGACATTGGATGGAAGTGCAGTGTGTAGGAAATATCTTTCCTCTGTCTTCACAGAATCATACTTCTTTGTTATTTTCACTTGTTTGGAGTATATCTTGATAAGTTTTTAAGTGAATTCTTTTAAATGCATACAATGATAGATAGCATTGACAGAAAGTAGACAGTACATGATTTTGCTTCGGCGGGGTGGGGTGGGGATTGGCCATGTCCAACATGGCTCTTGTCTTCAGCTATGTTTATTTTATCACTTTTACAAATTTGCCATGTCCAGTTTATCATTCAACCATTCTCACGTTTATTTTATCATCCATTACCAATTTGCCATGAACAATTTAACATATAAAAGTACCACCGTCGTGCTTATTTTTAACATAATCAATTGGAATTTGGCATGTTCGTTTTATCATATTAAGAGAGAAACACCGTGCTTATTTTTACCACAAATTCTCATTTTCTCATGTTCCTTTTATCATCAATTCCCATTTGTCATGTTCATTTTATCATACAAAAAAACCATCAACGTGCATTTTTTTTACCATCTATTCTCATTTTGTCATTTTCATGGCCACATCAAATGCCATTTTTATTATACAAAAGAATCAATAATACCCCTCTGCCACGTTCATATTATCATACAAATGGACCGTTGTAATGTTCATTTTATCACCTTTATCAATTTTCCATGTTCATTTTATCATACAATGGTTCCATTTTCGTGTTAATTTTACCATCAATCCTACTCTTACATGTTTATTTTATCATCCATGTCATTCGTCATGTTCTTCAAAATTAACATGTTTCAAGAAAACAAACAATTGTTTTAGATGTTTCGATTTGTTTCATTTCATCATGCATGTTTGCTTCATATTGTGATGGATCTTGCACAGGAGAGAGAAATACACGGCTATTTGTAGGACCCGAATATTTGCCTATCTTTGATTGAAGTGTTACCAAAGAATGCACGACAGCAGTAATTCTTGTTTCTTGCACACCTGTCTGTTTATATCTCTGCAATATTGCAATATAAAGTCAAGGAGTCGGATACTATAACATTTGTAAGACATACTTTATTCAATAACGTAGGCCATCGAAATTAAACTACACTAAATATAATTATAAATTATACTAAGAAATATTATAGTGGTGAGCAAGTTGAATGGAATAAACATATTATAATAACATTCAAATAAGTAAACGTCTTAAACAAACATATTTGAAGAAAAGAAGTCCAATATTATGGAAATACTATACAGTTGAAATGTACAGTTTTATACAATACGATAAAGTTATACTGTATTTATATACTCAAACGCAAAAGAAAGTGTGCACATTTAAATTTTTGATGTTCTGATAATCCATTGATTGAATACTATCATGTGTGGTATCAAATTTTAGCTTATTTAATTACCTTTCTAAACAATATGTTTAATTTATTGTTTTGAATTTGGATAAAACGTAAGACGCGTCTACGTGGATTAGGGATCAAAATATAAAACAGACAAATAGCCAAAGGGATGTTTTCTTGCCAAGATTCACTGTAATTTGTTGTAAAATGATGTAAATGTTGCATTAATATCTGGTATTATCCTACGACGCCACGTAACTTGATTATAGTGTTTCTATGGCAATTAAGTGCCAGTGAAACTGCAGCGACTTAGTCACCTCTGCCCAGCATCATAAAGGTGTCAATACGTTTACATTCTGAAAGTCGTGGCATATTCGCTGTCATAAATTTTCAAAATCTACAGTGATATTCGCACTATACATATGTGAAAGTCAAAGAAAAAACATATTTGGCCACTTGTAGTTATGTAAACGTGTTCCACGTGGAAATCCTGGAAAATCGCAATTGGGAATATTACGTAATAACTAGCCATGGTTTGACTGATTTTTCGTTGTGGCTATAAACCGTAACGATCGATATTCTTATGTTTCAAGTTTGACAACTCTATACTTTGTAGAATTAAAATAATAAAAAAATAAAAAATGCACAATTTCTTTTGTGTTTGAGTATATTTACATCAACGTGAAATATCAGATACAAACAATTATACAAATAATATGTACAGTTATCAATCAAAGTTGATCATACGATGCAATTGAAATGCTCAGTTTTACATTAACGTTAAATTCAAAGTAAAGGTTTATACCAATGTTTAAAATACGATAGATTGGAAATGTACAGTTTACATCAACATTGAACATATGGTACAGTTAAAATTAACATATTTACACTTAAATATAATATATAAATGATATGTACAACTAAAATATACAGTAATAAATCAAAGTTGAACATATGATACAGATGAAGTACTCAGTTTTCCATCAAGGTTAATTCATAATAGAGGTGCAAATCAACCTTGAAAATACGATACAATGGACATGCACAGTTTATATCAACGTTGAACATACGATAGAGCTGTAATATACATACTATAATACACTAATGAACTATTCAACTAAACTGTACAGCTTTAAATAATAAAAGAACATACACTACACAAGACACATTTATATCAGCGCTGAACATATGATACAGCTGTGTAATATATACACTATTACAGCACATTCGAATTAAGATACACTGGGAATGTAGGCTACGTAACGTAAGTTACGACCAATCTTTGCGAATGGATATTAGCTTAAATGTATAATGCAATCTTAACATCCAAAGAAGTTCGAGCTTACCCTAGCGGAAGGAGCCTTCTTTATTTTACGTAATTATATTGGCATAAACGTCAGAGAGGCTCAGTTTTTTGCACATTTTTCAAAATAACATGAAATCAATTGAAACTACATTCAAGTTAAACGTCTATTAAAGTTTATACAAAACAACATAAAAAAAGAAAAGAAACCATAACATGTTATGTCATTTGTGTTAGGATTGTTCAATATACAAACTAATACAAAATACATGTATATACGTAACAACATTGTATATTGAATGGACCTGTTTGCGTACAGACATCATGATACACGCAACATTTTCAACATTTTAAGCTTGCATTTAAATGACATAAGTATGCAATGCACCTGCATGGCACGCTCATGTACATTTAAACCGTAAACAGCCGTGAAGCGTCATCAATATAAATGCTTTAATGTTATCTTTATATGCATATACACAGTGACCCGTATTCTCCAATGCGCCTGTAGCCGGACCCGGTTAGCATTGTCGGTAGAGCATCTGACTATCAATCCGGGATCGTGAGTTCGAATCCCCGCCTGGCCACAGTCTTTGTGATGATTGTTATACAGCAATGTGTCTCGTGGTCACCTATCTCTCACCGCTGATTCAAGCGGTGAAATTATCAGATACATGCAGAAATTTGGTGTGCTTGTGTACTGATTAACATTCCAGGATCAAAAGAATGAGTTTAAGTAGACTGATCGTCTATAACCAATGATGGTATAAAATGACGCTACATCTTCAAAAAAAGACAATGCGCCTGTATTACTTTGAAACCTCATCACGAAGACCCATCCATACTTTCACCATCTGACAGACTATTTTCTATATTAATGACATTAGTTTCAGTGTCTGCTCCCGTATCATTGAACTTTATCTTAAGCGTACCATCCTCTGAAAACAGAGCATTTATTCCATCTACATCCCGGCCTGCGATATCGTAGAGTATGTTAACCATACATCCGGGTCTCGGATCAACTTCGTCTGTTCCTGAAATATGTTTAGCGTTTATATTTAGAAGATTATCTTCCACAGTTACTTTAACTTCATCGGCGTCAAAGTAAGCCAGGTTAATCTCAAACTGTGTCTGTTGTTTACTTATTCTGATACCAGGTGTCGCATCTTGTGACATTTTTCTTCTAAAATCTGGTTGTGGGTTAAATCCTCTACACAAAAGATGTGTTCCATGTTTCGGCATACTCAGACGATTGAACGGCGGTCGTATAAATGGTCCGGATCTAGCAGTACCGCGAAATCCGTAATGATCCGAATGATATCCTGCCTCACTTCCGTGATGGGCACGATAATGTTTGTGGTGTTTGTCTTTCCGGTCCTTCTTCTTGCACATTTTCTTTACCGCTTTCTTACCTATTTTCTTGTTTTGTCTGTATCCACTAATAATGCAGTCGTTATCGTCTATATAAAGTTTAGTATCTGCTTCTATTAAATCGTCCGGCCTTATCTTGTTTATATCTGGTCGTTCGGTCCTTTGTGTGACAGACAGTGGCACGACTGTTAATGTTTGTTTCTCCATACCTTATGAAACAACAATGTTATCCATTTAGTACAGAATCTATGTTATTTTATACACTTTCTCCCTGTATTATGTGAAAACATTATGAGGATTTATCCGTCAGAGAATGAATTGAAAGTGCCTTTTTGTGTTTATATATACGCCGTTGTTAACTCCCACGTTGATAAACGTTTGGGCCGTCTTAAATACGATATCAGATGTATGATAAACACTTTAATGTTATATGTAATAATAACGAAAACGTTGCCACAACGTCGTAATTCTAATTCCATAATTTGATTAACGTAAGTTTATCGTATTAACAACGGGGCTGCGTTTTATTTCATGGTATGACCAACAATAGTATTAACAATCGGGTCAATGTACGTAATACGTATCAATAACGGATTACGCTTTCTTTCAATTTGACCATATTGATAACTATGTTACATTTTATTTCATGAAATAGTTGACGCACATTGAAGCCTTAAACTTTTCAATAAATATAGCTTTTTTATTCTACTGTATTCGGCTCTGTTCTACTCTACTCTCATATTCCAGAGAGATTAACGAAACCGGGGTATCGGTATATTCAATTTAAATGATTTTGTTTATTAAATTGTAAAGACTAGGATCAACAGGTACACGCGAACCATCAAGTTCTATAATCCAATTCTATAATCACAATGTTTAGTTTTCGTTTTTATCTCCCTTATACTTGTTTGCACATACGGCACATAGAGAATTATTATGAGGTGTAAAAATCAGGCAGCAGCAGAAGACTTCTCTTACTGAGACGGAGGGTGGAGCTCAGACAGAGTGACAGTAAAAGTGATGTATATTGCTACCAACCTCGCGGTTGGGCAGGCTGAAGTTAATCTAATATATGTGTTGAAGAGTTACACAATAAATATCGATAGACAAAAAATGAAGACCAAACTTATTTTAACTACGCAACAGCTGTATAATTATGTGTTGACATTATGTGTTATGTGTTGAAATATGAAGTATATTAAATTTTTGCTACTTACTGTATGCGCAAGAGACTCACATCTGGTTATATAAGAGTTAACATCACCTCTAGTTGATATACCGAAAGAGAATCATCTTTTAAAAACCGGCCATTTAATGATCGAGTTAAAAGGCCGAAACATGGAAAACGGCGAAACTATTGAAGTTAGCATCGTTTTCAACATTTTTTTTCAATCATAGCGCGACGGTGTCTACTTGAAGCAATATTCTGAGCGCTGCAACATTGGAATACAATGCCGAAGACACATGATATATAATACCCCACCCATTCACATTATAATACTGGCAACGAGTCGACCAGACATAGAACTCTAAATGCTGAACGCCAAGCGACGAAGCAACTAGTACCGACCGGGAATCGAACCCACGACCTTACGCATGCGAGGTTGAACGGTGGTTGGAGGTTTCGGTCCCCTAAAATGATATTTTTTTCTATTTGAATCATAAATATTTCGAAAGGAATAATCACAGAGCCATCTCATTTAATAGCATAAAGATCTCTCTCCGTCCAATGTTTATATGATCATAAAAGGATGGTGAACAAAGGATGGAATCCATTTCTCGCCATACCCGGGTGATCAAACGGCGGTCGTATAAATGGTCCAGACCTAGCGGTACCTTTTGTTTTTCCGGTCCTTCTTTTCTTGCATATTTTCTTTACCGCCATTTAATATCTAATCGTTCGGCCCTTTGTGTTACAGAAAGTGGCACGACTGTTAATGTTTGTTTCTCAATATCTTAAAAAAACAGAGTTATCCTCTGAAAACAGAATCTATGTAATTTATATACTTCCGCCACTCTCCCGAAGTTAATATTTCGATTACTTATCCGTCAGAGAATGAAATGAAAGGTTAAATATGCAGTGTTAACATTTACGTTGATAAACATTTGGGTCGTTTTATGTACGGTATCAGATGTAGGATAAACGTTTCCGTCGTCTTATACGACGTTTGTGCCGTCTTATACGACGAAATCAGATGTATGATAAACGTTTGTGCCGTCTTATACAACGAAATCAGATGTATGACAAACGTTTGTGCCGTCTTATACGACGAAATCAGATGTATGACAAACGTTTGTGCCGTCTTATACAACGAAATCAGATGTATGACAAACTTTTGTGCCGTCTTATAGGACGAAATCAGATGTATGACAAACGTTTGTGCCGTCTTATAGGACGAAATCAGATGTATGACAAACGTTTGTGCTGTCCAATATGACGAAATCAGATGTATGATAAACTTTTGGGCCGTCTAATACGACGAAATCAGATGTATGACAAACGTTTGCGCTATCTAATACAACAGAATCAGATGTATTATAAATGTTGGTGCCGTCCAATATGACGAAATCAGATGTATGACAAACGTTTGTGCCGTCTTATACGACGAAATCAGATGTATGATAAACGTTTGTGCCGTCTTATACGACGAAATCAGATGAATGATAAACGTTTGTGCTGTCCAAAATGACGAAATCAGATGTATGACAAACGTTTGTGCTGTTCAATATGATTAAATCTGTGGTATGATAAACGTTTGTGCTGTTCAATATGACGAAATCAGATGTATGACAAACGTTAGTGCCGACTTATACGACGAAATCAGATGTATGACAAACGTTTGTGCTGTACAATATGACGAAATCAGATGAATGACGAACGTTTGTGCCGTCTTATACGACGAAATCAGATGAATGACGAACGTTTGTGCAGTCTTATACGACGAAATCAGATGTATGACGAACGTTTGTGCCATCTTATACGACGAAATCAGATGTATGACGAACGTTTGTGCTGTCCAATATGACGAAATCAGATGAATGACGAACGTTTGAGCTGTACAGTATGACGAAATCAGATGTATGACAAACGTTTTTGCTGTCAAATATATGACGAAATCAGATGAATGACGGACGTTTGTGCTGTACAATATGACGAAATCAGATGAATGACGAACGTTTGTGCTGTACAATTTGACGAAATCAGATGAATGACAAACGTTTGTGCTGTACAATATGACGAAATCAGATGAATGACGAACGTTTGTGCTGTACAATATGACGAAATCAGATGTATGACAAACGTTTGTGCTGTCCAATATGACGAAATCAGATGTATGACGAACGTTTGTGCTGTACAATATGACGAAATCAGATGAATGACGAACGTTTGTGCTGTCCAATATGACGAAATCAGATGAATGACGAACGTTTGTGCTGTACAATACAACGAAATCAGATGTATGACGAACATTTGTGCCATCTTATACGACGAAATCAGATGTATGACAAACGTTTGTGCTGTCCAATATGACGAAATCAGATGTATGACAAACGTTTGTGCTGTCCAATATGACGAAATCAGATGAATAACAAACGTTTGTGCTGTTCAATATGACGAAATCAGATGTATGACAAACGTTTATGCCGTCTTATACGACGAAATCAGATGTATGCCAAACGTTTGTGCTGTCCAATATGACGAAATCAGATGAATGACAAACGTTTGTGCCGTCTTATACGACGAAATCAGATGTATGATAAACGTTTATGCTGTCCAATATGACGAAATCTGTGGTATGATAAACGTTTGTGCCTTCTTATACGACGAAATCAGATGTATGACAAACGTTTGTGCTGTTCAATATGACGAAATCAGATGTATGACAAACGTTTGTGCTGTACAATATGACGAAATCAGATGTATGACGAACGTTTGTGCTGTCCAATATGACGAAATCAGATGAATGACGAACGTTTGTGCCGTCTTATACGACGAAATCAGATGTATGACAAACGTTTGTGCTGTCCAATATTACGAAATCAGATGTATGACAAACGTTTGTGCTGTCCAATATGACGAAATCAGATGAATGACGAACGTTTGTGCCGTCTTATACGACGAAATCAGATGTATGATAAACGTTTGTGCCATCTTATACGACGATCTTTAATTGAAGTGTTACCGAAGAATGCACGAAAGCAGTAATTCTTGTTTCTTGCACACCTGTCTGTTTATATCTCTGCAATATTGCATGTCATTGTCTTTTTAATATGTATACATTATGATATTGTGTGTAATTATACTATGTAAACATAGTGGTGAATGCAATAATTTGTTTAATCATAACTGGAACAGTTTTAAATTATTTTGTTTATAATGCCAAAACAAATTATTATTTTCATGTATATATATATATATATATATATATACATATATAGCTCTGTGTATTTTTAAACAGTAACCGTCTTTATATGCATTATACTTGTAATATATATGCATCTGTTTACATGTATTTAAATCGACCATTGAATTTTAACCGCAGTCCATTATGGGAGCTGGCTTATGCCATGACCGCGTATCCGGTCACAGGACCGTGTATCCGGTCACGGCAGGTTCAGTGCCAAAGTCGCCACTGTACAATACTAACGTCTTAATAAAATGCAAATGTATTTACTCATAAAGTTGTATTGGGGCAGCGTATATATTGAATAATATGGAAACAATTATTTGTGAATTGAATAATATAGGAACAAGTATTTGTGAACAGTTTAGAATGAATAAATACAGGGATAAAGTCAAAGAGTTGGATACTATAACATTTGTAAGACATACTTTATTCAATAACGTAGGCCACCGAAATTAAACTACACTTAATATAATTATAAATTATACTAAGAAACATTATAGTGGTGAGCAAGTTGAATGTAATAAACATATTGAACTTGATTAAACGATAAAATTCATATAAGTAAACGTCTTAAACAAACATATTTGAAGAAAAGAAGTCCAATATGTTGGAAATAATATACAGTTGAAATGTACAGTTTTATACAATACTATAAAGTTATACTGTATATATATTCAAACACAAAAAAAAGTGTGCACATTTATATTTTTGATGTTCTGAGAATCCATTGATGGAATACTATCATGTGTGGTATCAATTTTTAGCTTATTCAATTACCTTTCTAACCAATATGTTTATTTTATTGTTTTGAATTTGGATAAAACGTACGACGCGTCTACGTGGATTAGGGGTCAAAATATAAAACAGACAATAGCCAAAGGGATATTTTCTTGCGTAGATTCACTGTAATTTGTTGCAAAATTATGTAAATGTTGCATTAATATCTGGTATAACCCTACCACGATCGTGATTATAGTGTTTCCATGGCAATTAAGTGCCAGTGAAACTGCAGCGACTGAGTCACCTCTGCCCAGCATCATCAAGGTGTCAATACGCTGACGTTCTGATAGTCGTGACATTTTCGCTGTTATAAGTTTTCAAAATCTACAGTGATATTCGCACTATACATGTGTGAAAGAACGTAGAGAAAACAAGTTTGGCCACTTGGACTTATGTATACATGTTCCACTTGGAGATCCTACAAAATCGCAATTCGGGCTATTTCGTAATAACTAGCCACAGTTTGACTGATTTTTCGTTGTGACTATAAACCGTAACGACCGATATTCTTATGTTTCAAGTTTGACAACTTTATACTTTGTAGAATTAAAATAATCAAAAAATAAAAAATGCACAATTTCTTTTGCGTTTGAGTATATTTACATCAACGTTAAATATCAGATACAAACAATTATACAAATGATATGTACAGTTATAAATCAAAGTTGATCCTACGATGCAAATGAAATGCTCAGTTTTACATCAACGTTAAATTCAAAATAAAGGTTTATACTAACGTTAAAAAAACGATAGATTGGAAATGTACAGTTTACATTAACATTGAACATATGGCACAGTTAAAATTAACATATTTACACTAAAATATAAGATACAATTGATATATACAACTAAAATGTACAGTAATAAATCAAAGTTGAACATATGAAATGAAGTACTCAGTTTTCCATCAAGGTTAATTCATAATAGAGGTGCAAATCAATCTTGAAAATACGATACAATGGACATGTACAGTTTGCATCAACGTTGAACATACGATAGAGCTGTAATATATATATACTATAATATACTAATGAACTATTCAACTAAAATGTACAGCTTTAAATAATAAATGAACATGCACTACACAAGACATATTTATATCAACGCTGAACATATGATACAGCTGTGTAATATATACACTATTACAGCACATTCGAATTAAGATACACTGGGAATGTAGGCTACGTAACGTAAGTTACGACTAATATTAACAAAGGGATATTAGCTTAAATGTATAATGCAATCTTAACATCCAAAGAAGTTCGAGCTTACCCTAGCGGAAGGAGCCTTCTTTATTTTACGTATTTATATTGGCATAAACGTCAGAGAAGGCTCAGTTTTTTTGCACATTTTTCAAAATAACATGAAATCAATTGAAAATACATTCAAGTTAAACGTCTATTAAAGTTTATACAAAACAACATAAAAAAAGAAAAGAAACCATAACATGTTATGTCATTTGTGTTAGGATTGTTCAATATACAAACTAATACAAAATACATGTATATACGTAACAACATTGTATATTGAATGGACCCATTTGCGTACAGACATCATGATACACACAACATTTTCAACATTTTAAGCTTGCACTTAAATTACATAAGTATGCAATTCACCTGCATGGCACGCTCATGTACATTTAAACCGTAAACAGCCGTGAAGCGTCATAAATATAAATGTTTTAATGTTATCTTTATATGCATATACACAGTGACCCGTATTCTCCAATGCGCCTGTAGCCGGACCCGGTTAGCATTGTCGGTAGAGCATCTGAGTATCAATCCGGGATCGTGAGTTCGAATCCCCGCCTGGCCACTGTCTCTGTGATGATTGATATACAGCAATGTTTTTCGTGGTTACCTATCTCTCACCGCTGATTCAAGCGGTGAAATTATCAGATACATGCAGAGATTTGGTGTGCTTGTGTACTGATTAACATTCCAGGATCAAAAGAATGAGTTTAGGTAGACTGATCGTCTATAACCAATGATGGTATAAAATGACGCTACATCTTCAAAAAAAGACAATGCGCCTGTATTACTTTGAAACCTCATCACGAAGATCCATCCATACTTTCACCATCTGACAGACTATTTTCTATATTAATGACATTAGTTTCAGTGTCTGCTCCCTTATCATTGAACTTTATCTTAAGCGTACCATCCTCTGAAAACAGAGCATTTATTCCATCTACATCCCGGCCTGCGATATCGTAGTGTATGTTAACCATACATCCGGGTCTAGGATCAACTTCGTCTGTTCCTGAAATATGTTTAGCGTTTATATTTAGAAGATTATCTTCCACAGTTACTTTAACTTCATCGGCGTCAAAGTAAGCCAGGTTAATCTCAAACTGTGTCTGTTGTTTACTTATTTTGATACCAGGTGTCGCATCTTGTGACATTTTTCTTCTAAAATCTGGTTGTGGGTTAAATCCTCTAAACAAAGGATGTATTCCATTTTTCGGCATACTCGGACGATTAAACGGCAGCCGTATAAATGGTCCGGACCTAGCAATACCGCGAAATCCGTAATAATCCGAATGATATCCTGCCTCACTTCCGTGATGGGCACGATAATGTTTGTGATGTTTGTCTTTCCGGTCCTTCTTCTTGCACATTTTCTTTACCGCCTTCTTATCTAATTTCTTGTTTTGTCTGTTTCCACTAATAATGCAGTCGTTATCATCTATATATAGGTTAGTATCTGCTTCTATTAAATCGTCCGGCCTTATCTTGTTTATATCTGGTCGTTCGGTCCTTTGTGTGACAGACAGTGGCACGACTGTTAATATTTGTTTCTCCATACTTTATGAAACAACAATGTTATCCACTGAGTACAGAATTTATACACTTTCGCCCTGTATCATGAGATAACAATGTGATGATTTATCCGTCAGAGAATGAATTGAAAGGTCTTTTTTATGTTTATATATACGGTGTTAACTCCCGCGTTGATAAACGTTTGGGCCGTCTTATATACGATAGCAGATGTATGATAAACGCTATAATGTTATACGAAAACGTTGCCACAACGTCGTAATTCTAATTCCATAATTTGATTAACGTAAGTTGAACGTATTAACAACGGGGCTGCGTTTTACTTCATAATATGACCAACAGTAGTATTAACAATCGGATCAATGTGCGTAATACGTATCAATAACGGATTGCGCTTTCTTTCAATTCGACTATATTGATAACTATGTTACATTTTATTTCATGAAATAATCAACGCACATTGAAGCCTTAAAATATTACAGTACATTTCAATAAATATAGTTTTTCTATTCTACTGTATTCGGCTCTGTTCTACTCTACTCTCATATTCCAGAGAGATTAACGAAACCGGGGTATCGGTATATTCAATTTAAATGATTTTGTTTATTAAATTGTAAATACTAGGATCAACAGGTACACGCGAACCATCAAGTTCTATAATCCAATTACATAGAGAATTATTATGAGGTGTAAAAATCAGGCAGCAGCAGAAGACTTCTCTTACTGAGACGGAGGGTGGAGCTCAGACAGAGTGACAGTAAAAGTGACGTATATTGCTACCAACCTCGAGGTTGGGCAGACTGAAGTTAATCTAATATATGTATTGAAAAGTTACACAATAAATATCGATAGACGAAAAATGAAGACCAAACTTATTTTAACTACGCAATAGCTGTATAATTATGTGTTGACAAAATGAAATATGAAGTGTATTAAATTTTTGCTACTTACTGTATGCGCAAGAGACTCACATCTGGTTATATAAGAGTTAACATCACCTCTAGTTGATATACCGAAAGAGAAATATATTTAAAAAAACGGCCATTTAATGATCGAGTTTGAAGGCCAACATGGAAAACGGCGAAACTATTGATGTTCACCCGGGGCGCCACTGACGTTGAAATCGCCATATTTTCGGGAGAGGAGAGGAGTATATGACGAAATCTGTGGTATGACAAACGTTTGTGCCGTCTTATACGACGAAATCAGATGAATGACAAACGTTTGTGCCGTCTTATACGACGAAATGTGATGAATGACAAACGTTAGTGCCGTCTTCTACGACGAAATCAGATGTATGCCAAACGTTTGTGCCGTCGTATACGACGAAATCAGATGTATGACAAACGTTTGTGCTGTCAAATATGACGAAATTAGATGTATGACAAACGTTTGTGCCGTCTTATAGGACGAAATTAGATGTATGACAAACGTTTCCGCCGTCTTATACGATGAAATCAGATGTATGACAAACGTTTGTGCCGTCTTATACGACGAAATCAGATGAATGACAAACGTTTGTGCCGTCTTATACGACGAAATCAGATGAATGACACACGTTTGTGCCGTCTTATACGTCGAAATCAGATGAATGACAAACGTTAGTGCCGTCTTATACGACGAAATCAGATGTATGACAAACGTTTGTGCCGTCGTATACGACGAAATCAGATGTATGACAAACGTTTGTGCTGTCCAATATGACGAAATCAGATGTATGACAAACGTTTGTGCCGTCTTATAGGACGAAATAAGATGTATGACAAACGTTTGTTCCGTCTTATAAGACGAAATCAGATGAATGACAAACGTTTGTGCTGTCCAATATGACGAAATCAGATGTATGACAAACGTTAGTGCCGTCTTATACGACGAAATCAGATGTATGACAAACGTTTGTGCTGTCCAATATGACGAAATCAGATGTATGACAAACGTTTGTGCCGTCTTATAGGACGAAATTAGATGTATGACAAACGTTTGTGCCGTCTTATAGGACGAAATCAGATGTATGACAAACGTGTGTGCTGTCCAATATGACGAAATCAGATGTATGAAAAACGTTAGTGCCGTCTTATACGACGAAATCAGATGTATGACAAACGTTTATGCCGTCGTATACGACGAAATCAGATGTATGACAAACGTTTGTGCTGTCCAATATGACGAAATCATATGTATGACAAACGTTTCCGCCGTCTTATAGGACGAAATCAGATGTATGACAAACGTTTCCGCCGTCTTATAGGACGAAATCAGATGTATGACGAAAGTTTGTGCCGTCTTATACGACGAAAACAAATGTATGAAAAATATTAATATTTAAAGCTATATAGATCTAATATTTAATTAATAAGAGGTTAATACACGACATAGACGGGCCGGGAGGTGATAATCGGTCTGGAAAATGAATAATGACACGGGGACTTTAGCCCGAGGACCATTATGAAGTATGCAGTTCATCGGGCCAGATATGATTATGAGTTTTCGGCCCGGGCCGATAAGTGAAAATCAGCGCCTGAAGTAAATAACCGGCTTAATACACATGTTACTATATATAGTAACAAAAATGAGCATGTTTTAAGATGGTTATTGCCTTCACGCGCTGATTATCATTTTTCGGCCTGGGCCGAAAACTCGTAATCATAATCGGTCCGATGAACGCGTGCGCGTGAAACCAATGGCCACGTAAAACGTCATTATGTCAGTTTGTTTTCAACACGTCTGTATATTCTTTCACGGATAAAAAGTAACTGTTCTTCTTTAAAGAAAATCGCTGATAAAATTATGTTATTAAGTGTTTGTGTACATTATTTTACTATTTCCATTCTGTTTCAAATGTAAACAAATCATAGGAAGCAACTGCATACCGACCTACATTTGAAACTGAAAAGCGAATAAATATCTTAAAATACGACGTCAACGTCATAATGGCGCAATAGCACAGTTGGTTAAGAGGTAATTAACTGGGATAAGACGCGTCAATGACGGTTTCTTTTTGTTTTAAATTAAAATTGTTTTTACAGTTGGTTAACGTGCACGTCATATTAATAGGTAATTAACTGGGATAAGACGCGTCAATGACGGTTTCTTTTTGTTTTAAATTAAAATTGTTATAATTATTATTCTTTCATGTTATACTCGGTTAAAATATAAAGAAAGTATGTGTACACATACTTTAGAAGCACGTGTAATAAAAAGGTTGATTAATGGACATCATGAGCATTGTCTTGTAGTAGTAACAGTCCCGGTGAGTGAAACGTAATTACTCTAACGTAACTCCCTTTGAGTGGCGCAACTGAACAAGTTTATTAAAGACATTAATACACGACAGAGCCGGACTGGGAGGTGATAATTTTCCGGGCCGATTATCACCTCCCAGCCCGTCTCTGTCGCGTATAAACCTCTTATTAATTAAATACTAGATATATATAGCTTTAAATATTAATATTTTTCATCAAATTTATGTTTCATTAATGTAGTCAAAAGCGTACCCGCCTACTCAAAGGGAAGTAACAACGTTTGTCGTATTGCAAACTTATTCCCTAGATATCTTTTATCCATAATCAGTCTCTACTTGTAAATACTTAGTTTCAATTTAATATGCTTTGATTGTTAGTTATTTAATACGATTAAATGCAAACTACTTTCTTATATCAAATTAATCAAAGCGCTAAAAATGTATTACACAAAAATGACTTTAAATCTGCGAGTGTCAAAGAAAATATATCACTATAAAATCCTGACACACTATTAACTGAATATGTGCGGCGTTACCGGAGTAATCTCACAGTCGTGTCGAACTAATATGACAAGGATATGATAGTGGCCTCAAGACGTCTCTCAGTTCATTTATCCGGCCCAACCAATATGGTTATATGATGGATGGTAAACACATCGCCGTGTCCAATATGGTAACTGGTGCCCATTTCACTGAACATCTCATGCTGAGATTTTTTTCCTCAAATAAAAAAAATCAATTTCTCTAAATGATTACTGGATCTGATTACATATTAAATGAAATCATGGAATGAATGTCGAAACAATACTTTACTCATTGGTAAAGGATACAATATAAATTGATCAATGTTAATGAAGTCAGTTTAGCATTTCAAAAGTTTGAGTTGAGAAAAATCTCAAGTTGAGATGGTTAGAGAAACTTGGGCCCGGACATATAAGTATGAGCTTTACATATAGGCGTAGGAGCCGCGTGGGGTGGGGTGCTGTCGGGGTGGGGTGCGGGAGTGGGGCAATTGGAACCGCCCCTCCCACCCCGACCCCACACGCCCAATATTCAGGTTCAGCATATACTTTGGGGCCTGAAAGAACATCCTCATATACTCTCTCCTCAGGTTGGCCCCCCAATTATTAAAACGTTCCTATGCCAATGTTACATTTATATCAGGTTCCTTAGATTTCCTATATAGTATAATTCTGCAATAGCAATTTTTTTCATATGTAAATTGTCATGAAATTGAGTTTATATCGCACAAACGATGTTTTAATGAGCCATTGATAATTAAGTATTTTTGATATGACATAAACATAATGTAAACTACATATATTCAACAACAGACACGTCATCGTTGCTATATATGCATATATATAAATAAATATATATATGTATATGTCCGTAATCCACTATCAAAAATCTATCCTGTGGCCAACTACATGTGCTAACAGGGGTATTTTAGTGCTTACATGTGTTGTCAAAATCATCCCTTAAGGGGCCATTTATTATATTAACCATTAAAAGTATATATGGCATAAACATATGTGCAATACATAAACAACATAAGACGACATTGTTGCTATGCATGTACTTCTATCAAAAATCAGAACTCGGTTCAATAATTATGCTGTACATGGTTCAATAACGGTTATAACTATATATATATATAGTGCGGTCTTTATGTTTGTTTCTTGTTACTGTGTTCAATATCTAGGCCACAATTATCTTGTAGATACTATCTCTTTTATGAAGACAAACTTAAGGGATTGGCTATTTTGTGTAAGCGTTATTCGCCACAGACGTTCCATATGATGCAGTCAGACAGTGTATAACAAGCACACACGAATAAAAAACGCGGGGCGGTAGTTCAGTGGATAGAAGGTTGGCCGATCACCAAGAGGTTGCGGGTTTGATCCCAGCTCGACCCGATACCTTTCAAAAAAAAAAAATTCAGTATAAGTTCTACACACGAAGCGGTCTCACGAGCGATTCTTATAAGCTACGAACATAATCGAACTTAAATAAATCCGTGTAAACTAAATAAAAGCTTTTAAAACTCTTACATTCTACCTTAGTGAATATTGTAAATTTGTCTTAATTTTCACAAACATTTAATACATATTAACATAATGTCACAGTGAATTGAAGTCCCATTGTATTTCTAGCACCAATAAATCTGCACAAAGCAATATTTTTTTCGAATGGGGTTTGATAATAATGATAATGATAATGATAATGATAATGATAATGATAATGATAATGATAATGATAATGGTAATGGTAATGGTAATGGTAATGGTAATGGTAATGGTAATGATAATGATAATGATAATGATGATGATAGTGATTATGATTATGATGGTGATGATGATGATGATGATGATGATGATGATGATGATGATGATGATGATGATGATGATGATGATGATGATGATGATGATGATGATGATGATGATGATGATGATGATGATGATAATAATAATAATAACAATAATAATAAAAAAAAAAATAAATAAAGACTTTTCATAACGAGATTACTCATTTGAATAAATTAAATCTTACACGCGGCCCTCAGCTGTTACAAAATACACCATTTATTAAGTATATATAAACACAAGAATAAACAAACAAAAATATAAAGCTTTGAACTGATTAATAGAATTTGCTGTTTTATATAAGACGGAATAGAATTCCACAAACAAGAGCCTGAATAAGCAAACGAATTTCGAAACATTTCAGAATTTGGCTTAGTAGAATACAACTGTAGATTAGAGGATGGCCGTTGTGTGCGTGTATGGACATTAGTTGTTAGAACAAAATAACGCCGTTTTCAACACTTTTCAAGCTATACATGTATGTATCATATCCTATTTTATTGGTGGAGGAAGACTTCAAAATGAATCTGAGTAGAACCATCGTCCTTCCACATGTAACTGACAAACTTTTTCACATATGTTTTCAGAGCGAGTGAGATTCGAACATTCCACCTTAGTGGTGAGAGGTAAGTGAACTTGAGACAGCGCCTTAAACCATCCGGCCACGTAGGTCCTCCTCAAAACAGTGATAAACTATGACTGTTGTTCGCCGCGTAGCGTGGCATACTCAGTTACTCTGCTTGGTAACATTTGAAATCAAAGCCTATAAAAAGCTACAAAAGTCGATAGAAACAATAGACATTTACATGGAAGGGTGTACGAATAGGTAGTTGCAGTATGAACTTTTTCATACATGAACCAACAGTGTCCTTTATGTAAATATCGACCTAATTTAGACAGTGCAGTCCGAGAAACCATGTCTGGATCGGCAGATAGTGTGTTTAAGTAGTGTTTTCTAGCCCAATGAAGCATAAAAGTTTTAAAAGTTTTACCGAAGGAAGTGGGACCCCATTCCAATCCCACCGGAGTAACTTCCAAGTGTGTCACGCTACGTCCCTGGTTGTTCACCGGCTGGTCCAGACAATATCCCCCACCCCCTACCAAGTGGGTTTCTCATATACAAATAGAGATGTTATATTATCAAACTTTGGATTTTTTTCTCTGCTTTCCGCTATCGAATTCAGCATGTTTCACACTATTGGTATTTCATGATAATATGCATGTGTATGATGAAGCAGATTTGTTTAACGAAAATCACAATTTTGATGATAACAATCCTGTTTATGATGAATTAGACAAACCCATAACTATATCGGAGGTACAGACAGTTATGAGATCCCTAAGCAAAAATAAGGTAGCTTCTGGCGATTTTATTTTAAATGAATACTTCTTGTCTACATGGGATATATTAACGGGCCATATAACCGATGTATTTAATGCCCTGAGGAATATACCAAAGGTTATATTGTACCATTATTGAAAAAAGGGGACAGACATGATGTTAATAATTACAGAGGGATAACACTTATCAGCAGCATGGGAAAACTTTTTACCAGCATATTAAATAAGCGTATTGTATCTTGGTGCAACAGTAATGATATCATATCTGACGCACAATTCGGGTTTAGAAAAGGAAAATCTACTGTTGATGCGGTGTTTATTTTACAATACATTATAGAAAAAATACTAAACAATAAAAATCGTCTGTACTGTGCATTCATTGATCTCCACAAGGCGTTCGATTCTATAACTTGAATAGGAATATGCTATGGCTTAAATAACACAAGTTAGGATTAAACAGTAAGATGCTTAAAATCATTCGCGCAATGTATACTATCGTTAAATCGTGCATTAAACACAGCGGTACACTTTATGAACTTTTCGATATATCGGTCGGGTTAAAAGCAAGGAAAAATAGCCTCCCCTATAATGTTCGCACTTTTCCTTGAAGACTTGGAAATTTATTTACAAAGCAATATTGGAAGTGGTATTTCAATTAATGACATAACACTTATACTGCTATTATTCGCCGATGACATGGTCCTAGTAGGTACGAGTATAGAAGATCTCCAAAACAGCTTAAATACTTTACACGAATATTGTGAAAAATGGGGATTAGAGGTAAATACAGAGAAAACTAAAATAGTAGTAATCCGTTAAAGAGGTAGGGTAAATATCAATGAAAAATGGTCTTATAACGGTAATATTTTGGAAGTCGTCGACGATTTTAATTACCTAGGTGTTATTTTTAATTATACAGGCTCTTTTGTACTGAATCAACAAGCAACGTGCGACAAAGCGCTCAAGGCTATGAACCTTTTATCCTCAAAGGTTGAATGTGTTAAATCTTCAACCAGTAATGCTGGTGTTTATGGGGAATTGTGACGCTATCCATTGTATATAAATAGATATGTCAAAATTATTAAGTATTGGTTTAAGATACTAATGACTGAAAATATTATCCTAAAAAATGTATATATGTCTGCGTATTGCGAGAAAGGCTGTAAAAATTTGGTGTATCGTGTAAAATCTATTTTACTCGAAAATGGTTTCATGTATGCGTGGAATAATCCTATGTCTTTAAATCACAAACACTTTACAACGTTATTTAAGCAAAGACTTGTGGATAGTTTTGTTCAAAAATGGCGTTCAGATCTAGAATCAAATAGAGTATAAACATTATACAATTTTTTTAAAACAAACTTTGAATATGAACAATATTTAAATTTGTTAAGCACCAGAAAGTTTCGAAGTTGTATTACAAGATAACGCATATTTTCTCACAATTTAAAGGGTAACTTTAATGCAAAAATAATTTTTGCTTAATCAATTAAAATTGGTATTCTTAATATAATCCGCCAGTGCGCACCAGCACCAGTTGCCATATAGCACAGTTATACAAGTAAAATCTTATCGGCACCGGAAATAAATTCGCCATTCCATATATGGCGAAATGACGTCACCGGGGGCCAACCACTCAGAATAACCGATTAAAATATCGCGCCAACCTGTCATCGTGTCCCTTGCTGTAAACAAACATGGCTGATCGCATCGCTCTGCTTGTTTATGGTAATAAGAAATCCGCAATTAAGCTCTTACACACGTCAATGTGGGAAAACAGTATTCGATCAGAAATTGTTGGAAATAAAAATGTAATGACAGTGTTAGTTTGCATAAATGTCCTAACAGTAACTTGTTGGAAAGTGCATGGATTGAAATTGTGACACTCTTGATACGCGGGAATAACACAAATCTCCACAATTTCAATCGCTAAAACAAATCAGTGATCACGCGAAGTCATTGAATTGTCCAGATTTAAGCGGGAATAATTAAAATCTCCCCATTTTCAACCGCAAAATATATATTATATATTTATACATTTATTTTTCAAGAACCGGTTGTTTATATTCGCGTGGCATAGCAGTCTGTGCAGCAATACTATGCATGACATTATAGGTTACATTTGAAAATAGCGTCCAAACGTAAATACCCATGCCTGTGATCACGCGAGGTCATGGAATTTTTCTAGAAAGATCTAGGTCAATTCTATTTTCCGAAAATGTACACCGATCTATTTTTATATTTTTGAAAAATCATGCGTGCCGGTTGTGATAATTGGCACCGTAATAAATCAATGTTTGTTTTAATTGCGATTACTGGGATAGGATCCTGTGCGGTGCGCTAATGTGGCTTACCGTTATTGCCTCGGGAGGTTATAAGTTGGGACGGGGTGTCGTAAATCATGTCAGTTTACAGTTCGGTAATTTACCAAAGCCGTGATATTTCTCCTGGGGTATATGGACTAATCAAATGCACGCGCCAATATGCGACAATACTGATTTGTTTTTACAGCTGACACCTGTGACCGGAATTTTTATACCATCAAGGGGGCAATAAAACCATATGGTGTCGCAGATCAGCATGATGTCTGCTGGTCATTATAATAAAGTAATTATTTTTTAATTATCTGTTCGTCTGTGAAAGATCCCGTTTTAATTCATTTATAAATATTATACGCATTACCGATTTAGATAAATTTTGAATTTATGTCCGATTCTAACTTTGACTTTTCTGATCTGATCTGATGACAGAAGCAATTTATTTACATACATGTAGATCTACATGTAAACATATAGCGCAGAGATTCTTTTTAATAATGCGCAAGAAGGGAAAGTTATAAAACGAGTTTGTTTTCTTTTTTCATAGGTAAAATTTTAGCATGGTAATGGAAGAACACATTATAGAATAATAATAAGTCATTTCTATTTTTACTGTTATATTAACGGATAAATTGTTACTAGACCTACATTAGTATACCACTATCTATTATTGTTATTAATTATTCATAACAATAGATCTAATAATAAATATGTAGTAGTTGTATTAATTATATTTATGGTAGAAATTATTTATTATTAGTAGTAAAGGTAGTCCTTAATTATTATTGTAAATAATCTGTTTCTCCATCGAGTACCACCGGTTCTAACTGGTATGGTTGAATGCCATAATCTATGGTTTCCTGTTCTTCATCACTGCTTGAGCCAGATAAGTCCAATAAAATGTCACTAACGTCGATATCCCCATTAAAATAACTCTCGTGAAATGTTTTCGCCCATTGAAGCCATCTTGAATTAGATCGCGTTATGGGTATGACGTCATCGGGGACCTCGTTCGGGTAACTCCGTTAATTCTTTCGTGTATTACCGTGAGAGGTGTAATGTGCGTTATTGTTTCCGTGATTTACTGATAAACAAGAGCGAATTTCATGAAAACAAAACCATTTTTATAAACCACCAATCGATTTTATTCAAATAATATAAAAAAAAAATAGCATTTTGGTTTTGAAACAGGAAGGTATTCAAGAGAAAGACTTGAACGACATGAAAGGGTTTGCCAGATGTGTGACAGTGTTGAAATTGGTTTAAACATATTTATTCATTCAAATGTACATATATACACATAAGTGCTGAAATTGAAGACGAATTTCATTTTGTATTACTATGTCCTATTTACCATGAACTTAGATGCAAATATATTCATAAGCATTATATCCGTAGACCAAATATGTTTATTAACCAAAGTTTATTAATCTTCTTCAATCAAAAAATAAATCGGAAATTGTTAAATTAAGCAAATTTATACCCGAATCATTTGTAAAACGACGTTCCATAATAAATAACTGATAAATGTGTTCATCCTCAAAAAAACTAATTTTATGTAAAAGAAAATTTGAGTATATAATACAATATCTAATGGATATGAGTATTGAAATGTCGATAGTAAGAACGAATACGTGTGGTGGGGTGCGAGCGTGCATGTATGTGTGTGTGTGTGCGTGCGTGCGTGCGTGCGTGCTTGCGTGTGTTAAAATGTGTGCATGCTATTTACTCAACTTGTTATGTGTTTATGTGTTTAATTAATTTACATGTTATTACAACATTGTAATTTGATGAGAAACTATGTATAGTTTAAATCAATAAATGTTCTTCTTCTTCTATGATACACATGCCAGATGGGGCATTTTGCTTGATCATTATAATATTACACATTACGAGTAATTGACCACTTGGAAAACTGTATTCAGAAGCAAGCTGTTGTTATTATATATGTGTCAAGTATTGGTATGACGTAAACGCTATATCGGGTTACCTGCATTCGGTCAGAGGTCAGAAGTAGTGGAGTAAGACCAATTGTCTCCAGTACGGTGTCCAATAAGGGCCATCGCGGCATATTTATTAAATTAAGTAAAGCCAAGAAACAAAGTAATCACGATGGTGAAAAGTCGAAACTGCGATGGTGAGATGTCGAAACTACGACGGTGATAAGTCGAAATTGAGATGGTGAGAAGCCGAAAATACGATAGTGAGAAGTCGAAACTGCAATGGTGAGAAGTCGAAACTGAGATGGTGAGAAGTCGAAACTGAGATGGTGAGAAGTCGAAACTAGTCGAAACTAAGATGGTGAGAAGTCGAAACTGACATGGTTAGAAGTCGAAAATACGATAGTGAGAAGTCGAAACTGCGATGGTGAGAAGTCAAAACTGCGATGGTGAGAAGTCGAAACTGAGATGGTGAGAAGTCGAAACTGAGATGGTGAGAAATCGAAACTGAGATGGTGAGAAGTCGAAAATACAATAGTGAAAAGTCGAAACTGCGATGGTGAGAAGTCGAAACTCAGATGGTGAGAAGTCGATTCTGCGATGGTGAGAAATCGAAACTGAGATGGTGAGAAGTCGAAACTGCGATGGTGAGAAGACGAAACTCAGATGGTGAGAAGTCGAAAATACGATAGTGAAAAGTCGAAACTGGTGAGAAGTCGAAAATACGATAGTGAAAAGTCGAAATTGCGATGATGAAAGTCGACTTTTAGCCATCATTGTTTCGACTTTACTTTCTTGAATAAATATACCGCGATGGTCCCATTGGGACACCGTATATTTGTAGCTAGTGATATTTATTATTCCAATAATAATTAGTCGTACAGTGAGAAATCAATCAAGCAAGTAAATATTTTACTAAAATGATATGTACATTGTCAAATCAATAAAATGCACATACAAAATCAATGACACGAACAACCCGACCCATTGGGCCTATAAGTCACTATCGACAATACAACGTATCGTTTTTAAAACATGATATTAACAGTAATGGCGATATAAAATTCAAATTAATAAACAAAATTCTTATATTAAATATATAAATGTGTTTTAAAAAAATCAATATCATTTATTATTTTTATGTGTGTAAGTTTAAAAATAATACTGAATAAATGAATACAGTAAAGAATTATTGTAAACCTAATTCCTTCTTTTGTTAGGTTTTGA
Source organism: Panopea generosa (assembly GCA_029582155.1). Classification (NCBI taxonomy): domain Eukaryota; kingdom Metazoa; phylum Mollusca; class Bivalvia; order Adapedonta; family Hiatellidae; genus Panopea; species Panopea generosa. Next base: position 11,700,005 of record CM055895.1, on the reverse strand, counting down.
TTACAACGTTCCTTTGATCTCTAACTATGATATACTTTATCAAAGAGCAACAAGAGGCAACGCTGGAAATGAGCCAAAGACGTCTGGCTACCGTAGAAGACTATGTCAAAGAACTAGTCTTTGTGGTTTCGTTTAAGCGATTTTGAAAGGTTCCCATATCCTAAGCAAATGTTTGAACCTCTGACTGAGGTGGGACCAAATATTATCCCGGGGTTATGATTTAAAAAATGGTAGAGGACCATGTTTCATATGAAATATTTAAGTTGTAGCATTTATAGATGGAAGGATGTGTTATAAAAAGTTATCGACGAACGGACGACTGACACATCTAACAATCATTATAGCTAATCTTGAGCTATGCTAAGGTGAGTTTAAAAATGCAACTGCTGTGATTAAACACTAAAGGGAGGGGACGACCCGATGTAGTTTGAGGTCTCCATAGAAACTTTTACCCTGACTCAGGTCATCTTTGAAATGTGCCGGTGTGCTTTCCCGTGACTGTGACTGACTTAATTCATTTTATCAAGGAAACTGCATGGAAAGTAAAATTGGTGAAATTTACTTTTTTTTCATGCTGAAAGTGGGGGTACCCAACTTCAGGGGGCAAAAAGTGGTAAAAAGTGGTACTTTTGACCCCATTTTGGGGACATTTTAATTTGAGTCTAGGACAGTACTTTAATATGATATACGACTTTTTGGTCCGCGAATGATAGAAATAGTGAAAATTTGATCAAACGTTTTAATATAAGTCTATGGAAAACGCAATGGTGGTAGCTGACCTTATGCGAAATTTGCTAATACACATGTCCACCTTCCCATTTTATTCGTCGATGTTTTAGCATAACCCGGTATTGGCTAATGTGCAACTTTTTCGCGGACCGCGATTTAGTATTTGGTCAATAAAATTGAAGAATTTTACACTGCAGAGACACAATACAACATGAGTTATACAGAATATCCATATTACATTGTGTTTGATATAAGTGTGCAGTTTTACTGCTTAGATCAACGGTATAAGTGAGGCCTTTTAACAGTGTTTCTTTAATATATCTATTTGTATTTAAAACAAATGTATCTTAAATAGCTTTTAAATCTAAGTACCTGACTTAACAGACAATAAATCTATCTTATATCTTATCTTTCTGCCAATCTGTATTATAATCGCTCGTTCTTTCTACTTACACATGTTGTTTCTTTTTATTATATTCTTTCCACTTCTAATTTTCTTCTGTTTCTATAAACAGCTAAATGCATTGTGACAACCTTAATTATCGTTTAGTACATAGCCTTTGTCAATTGAATTGTGTTTGTAAAATTATAAGGGAAGGGCCGAATCTAAGTTGAGAGAACTTATGGCCTAACCCATTTGCTATATGCATGTATATATTGGCAATACAATATGTTTAAACCGTATATCTATATTTATAAATGACATATTTAATTTTGTCCAACATAGTGGTTTATATAATTATGCTGTGGACAATACCCTCTCACATTCTGATAAAGATTTAATACACACTTTAGAAAATGATCTCTCGGGTCAGTGACAATACAATAAAAGCAAAACCCGCAAAAAAACAAGCTATTGCTATAAGAAACAAAACTTATAAAACAAATGTCACGTTCAACCTTCACAATATTCAAATTGGTTGTGAAGAAGAAGTAAAATAACTTATATTACTATATACTTTCAGCTAAGTTTTAATAGTCATATTGCCAATATCTGCAAAAAGTCA
>CM055895.1:11635769-11690769 GCA_029582155.1 Panopea generosa | reverse complement strand
TGTACGAACCAAAATGTCTAAATATTAAAACAAGCACGATATGCTTACAGACGACGTGTCAGCAGGCTGCTGTGTGGACCACAACAATTTTTGTTTATGGAGTTTAACGCCATTTTCAACAGATTTCAAATAATATTCAGTTTTATTGGTGGAGGAAGTCCTTAGAATGAATCTGAGTAGAACCACAGTCCTTCTGAATGCTTTTCACATTTAGGTTTTCAAGCAACAACCATAGCGAGAGGTAAGTGTTATTGAGACGACGTCTTGGACCCACTCGGCCACTACAGAGGGTTTTGTAATGTTCACGGCACGGATTCTTGACCGTATTAAAGTAATACCCAGCGTCAATATTCAAATTAAAAACTACTGTAAGCAGCCAATCTCAACAAACAGATCCAGAGTCAAATATAGTTACCTAGAGCAGTGACTTGATAACAGCGATGTGTCACTGCCTATAGCATTTTAACCGTGACAGACTACATTAGTAATTCTAATATAATGTAAAAAAGAGAGATTTTCTTCAATGGACACGCGGAGTTTTAAAACATACATAATATAATAGACACCTTTCCCATAAACTATTAGTAATATGTTTTAATAATGTTATATTTATTCCGAACGTATACATTTTACACTTGAAATAATTATGTGTGTGCGAAGCCAATGGTAAACGGTGTTGCTCAATACTCCGGACATTTTGCCAATATTTCGTTAAGTATAGCACATAACGGCTAGATCCACAGCCTTAAGTCGTGTATGAAGGAGATACATTGTTTCGGATCGTTTCACGGTATGATCTTGAAATCTACAGATATATAAAAGACGACAAAGTGTAACACAATATCCAGGTATATATACACGGATGAATTGTCGATCTGAATTCGGGTCTAATCGGTGGCCAATTCTGTCTGTAAGAAACAGTGGGTATACTGGCGTTAAGGAACATGGATGTGTGGTTTACGGTAAATGTGGTTTAAGTCTGGTTTAACAGTTGGATATATGTTTTCGTTTTAAAATGGATATAAGGTGATAATGACAACTATGGCAGCAGGTTCCAGGAAAAAGAAGAGGCTGGTAAATATTATTTTCGTATATACTTTTCTTTGAATATGTTACGGTTTACTTAAGGTAGCAGTATATTCTAATATTCACATTGAAACCATTATTTGGAACTTTCTGTGTGTTTTATTTATAAAATAAAGTTAAAGATCCGTTTTGATAAATAACTAAATGAATAAAATAAAGAAATATGAATAAATAAATGAATAAAGTAAAATGAATGAATGAATGTATGAAAAAATGCTAATAATAATAAATAAATGAATAAAGTAAAATGAATGAATGAATGATTGAATGAATGAATGAATGAATGAATGAATGAATGAATGAATGAATGAATGAATGAATGAATGAATGAATGAATGAATGAATGAATGAATGAATGAATGCTAATAATGGAATATAACCGGCATGCAAAAGGCGCCGTGAATTGAAGCAATTGCCATGGTAGTAACAAAACGCATGTTTCAGCTATCTGGAATAAAAGTGGTATATGCAGTAGAAATCTGACATTGAAATGCGCTTGTTTTGAGAAATGTAATAACTTTCAAACGAATGTATCAAATGGAACACAATTTAAGACATCTATTGTTCGACGTCAACCGATTAATACAAAAAACGAGAAACAACGATAATTCCAAGTTTTATGAGGCACCGACATACTCAAATGCTAACAAGGGGACGGGCCGAACCTAATGTTGAAAGAACTTGTGGCCCAACCCCATTTCATGTTGAAATAAAATATGTTTAAACTAACAACGGAAATGTGCGGCTTGAACGAGTTGCGGAACTTTTGACGTTCAGCATTCGTGTATATCAACAATGCATAGACAGGCACGGTTCCGAGCCCCGCTTGTCGTTCTCTAGCTTTATCTTCCACTGAGAAACCCAGTCGGTAACACGTCTGATTATCAATCCATGGGTCGTGAGTTCGAATCCCTTCCCGGCAACAGTCTCCATGGTGATTGATATACCGGCGACATTGTGTCTCATTATCATTCGTCTCTCACCTCCGATTCAAGTAAGAAAATTATCAGTTACTTGTGGAGATGGGGTGTGCTCGAGTACTGGTTTACCTTTCAGGATCCCAGGAAATAGTGGTTAGGTTGACTGATCTGTAAGCCCTCGATGGCATAAAAATGACGCTAAATATTCAATCAATCAATCCACTGAGAAACATTTTAATCCCATAGTATACAGTTATTGACAGATGATATCGGTCAGTGTTCAAATTTATTTATTACGTATTTTATGGTGTTCACAGAAACTTAAAAAACGCAGGGTCCTCCGTTGCCGAGTGATTTAAGGCGCCGTCTCAAGATCATTTATTCTCACCGCTAAGGCCGTAAGTTCGAGTCCCACTCGCTCCAAAAACTTCATGTGAGAAAGTTTACCAATTACTTGCATAAGGACAGTGGTTCTTCTCAGATTTATCCATATAAAACCTTCACCAGTAAAAGTGGATCTGCCATACATAACCTGAAATGTGTAGGAAATTGCGTAAAACACCAATCGTAAAAAATAAAAAACCGCAAAACTCTTATTGGGCACATGTCAGATGTTTTGCACGTGACATTCACGTGTTATACAGTTGAAAATGCAATACAGGCATATTAGCTTTGTGTTGAACAATAATGCATGCACTGAGTATATTTTTTTATCTTGATATCACAAATCAAATGTACTGCACAACTCCATGTTGAGCGTAACTCATTTATTTTCTTTTAAGCTTCTGATCAAACACCAGGAGGTGAACAGACTTGTCAGATTTTATACATTTGTATTTATGGAATATTTAAGTGATCATATCTGCCTTCCTGATATACAATCATGTTCAATCTAGATTTACGATAACGACACGGAGATATGTAGCATATGAAAGTAAAATTTCAAGTTAAACAAAGATATAAATATACATAATAATGAGGAGTATGTAGATATTTGATATGTTGTTCGTGATTTAAGTACCAGAAAGCACTTTTTTCCTCGTGTCATTTAATGATAACGATAATGATAATGATAATGGTAATGGTAATGGTAATGATATCGATAATCACAATCATAAATGATATTGATAAGTGTAATGCAATTTATCTTTATGATTCAATTACGAAATTATATACAAATGCGCGTCAGTATGCTCATATTTACCCTTAATTTTATGTCTATTTTGGCACGGGACATAACTCGTGTTAATGGCTCAAAGACATCGTATTTTGCATATTCATGATCATTTTTGACTTTTTTTTATTGCAATAAGGTTTTATATGTACACTGTATATTAGATAATAGTTTATATGTTTAATATTTTTTTTCTATTTTTTTCAAAACTACCGAGTGAGCCCTTCGTGGCCGAATGGTCCAGCGCACCGTCTAAAGAGCACTTACCTTTCACCGCTATGGTCGTATGTTCGAGTCCCTAACGCTCCTAAAACTTTATTTGAAAAAGTTTGTCAGTTTCTTGCGGAAGGACTGTGATTCTACTCAGATTCCTTCTGAGGTTTTCCTCCACCAATAAAACTGGATATGCCATATATAACCTGAAATGTGTTGAAAACGGCGTTAGACCCCATCAAAAACTAGCTTGCCTTCGTAAGTTATATTGAAAATGTTCATACTTTCTTGAATATGAATTTCAAAATAATAATTTTTTGAGAATATCATTTTTTATTTAGTCATACGTCCTTACGCGTTAAGTTTGACTCGATGCGTGGACATAAGTAAGAAACGAATTCAACGATGTCGCGTGTTCTTTTAAACCATGCATTTCATTCGTGACACTATTTTAATGTTTTATATTTAATTCAATGCGTTTGTTTCTAACATATAACGGCAATACTGATGTTCGAACAAAAATACATGTACATGTCATTTCATGACCTACCCAACGGTGAGTCACGCCATTGGACTCTTGCGGAGACATAAAGACAACTATTCTTTTTTGACTGCGAGTCCGGTAGAGCGTCTGACTATCAACCCGTGAGTCCGGAGTTCGGCGGGTCCGGTAGAGCGTTTGACTATCAGCCCGTAAGTCGGGAGTTCGGCGGTTCGGCGGTTTGGCGGGTCCGGTAGAGCGTCTGACTATCAGCCCGTGGGTCGGGAGCTCGGCGGGTCCGGTAGAGCGTCTGGCTATCAACCCGTGGGTCGGGAGTTCGGCGGGTCCGGTAAAGCGTCTGGCTTTCAACCCGTGGGTCGGGAGTTCGGATACAATCTCCATGATTATTTCGAAATATCGTATCATTGTCATTCGTCTCTCATCAATGAATCATGTGAGAAAACTATCAGCTACTTGCGGAGATGGGCAAGCTCCCAGGACAACAGGAAAGAATAGTTTATTGATCGTCTGTTAGCCCTCTAAGGCATAAAAATGACGCTAAACGTTCAAACAAACAGACATGTTTGCCCGATATCCCGACCAAACCAAGCAGGTCACACTGCACTCAATTGCGTACTGGATTTTGAGATAAGTCTTATACAAAGAATTTCATTGTTTTGTCTATTGTGCTGGTGGACGATAAACACGAAGGATTTGTTAAAATTGCTGAATAGTTTTATTGTATCAAAGTATACCCGGTGTATGAACAATTGTTTAATAGAATATCTTGCTTAATAGAATATTCTGTAAATTTTTCACCAAAACATATTGCGCTGCCGCAGTCTCATTCAGGGTGGACCTGAGCTGCATTCCGGAAAATTGCCGCTAGATATAGTCTTTTATTACTAAATTAATGTTTGGTATGATATTTGATACATGGTTATCTGTAATGTTTATTTCCCCCTCTCTCTCAAATCTAATGTCAGAACGTGTGGCCTGATTCCATTTCACGTACATATATGAACTAAATATACATATACGGGACTATCATACAACAGTTGTAGTTGTTACTTCATTTCTGCGGTATTAACATACGTCTGGCATATTCATTTTAATGCCTGATCAAAACCTTTTGTTTAAACCGATTTGTTTGTCTTCAGATATTAGGTCATATAAGTAAGAATAATAGAAAAAAGCAATGAATAGGAATCAAATAAAATGTAAATGGCGTATCAATGAATCTTGAATTAATAAAAAATATGAAGTAAGATAAATATATGTTTCCAAATAAATTAGACTCAGAGTCAGGTAGGGACAGATGTGACATTAACGAATTTATCTTTAATATTCAGTATATATATTTTTTTTGTAATTTACTTATGGACAGAATAGAACCCACCCACCCACAAATAGTGTAAAGATGTAAACCCACCGTTTGTTTCTGTTCTTTATTCTATACTAAATAAATGTATGCTTGCCAGTCATAGAACGACTCAAATGAAAGAAATGAAACTTACTTTTTATTTTTGTCAGCTTCTACACTGCTAATATAATTTTATGGTGAGAAAAGTAGGGACCATGTGTCATCCAAGATATTTGTTTCTGTTAGTGGGTAAACTGTTGACAAAGTAAACGTATTCATACCCGATTTCAAAGCATAAATTTTCTCTCTCTAAATTCACAATTCAAACATGATAATGCTTTCAAAATGTTCAACATACACCAAAACTACAATTCAAATAAAACTTGAGCATTAAAATAAGGAAAATGCTTTTTGAACAAGAAGAATCAAGGGTTATTTATAACCGCTGCAATGCATTACCCCACGGAAGACTTCCCTGTCCACATTCATAACAAGACATTATGTTAACTTCCTTTCGGCAAAATGCCAGACAAAATAAGACCAGATAATGGATTAATTTACAATTTTTGATTACTCTTATATATATGCATTTATAATTTGCAGACGAATGAGCACAATTCCGACTGTCTATATATTTATTGCCGATTGGCTTGCAATACTACGAATAACGTATCATTAAATGGACATTGTCAAAACAAGTTCTTGTATTATCACGAAGTGCGATTAAGACAGCGTGTATAAATATTCATACCGGATATATCGCGTCAATTTCACTTTCCTTTGTTATGTTAATGTTTAACTTATTTGATAGATTTTTCATTTATTTATTCATATATATTAGCATACTCACTTAAAATCTCCATACATCTCAGAAATATAAATAAAAATTCTCAGAAAAGTGTGTCTAAATGTGTTTAAGTACGTATGATTACAAAACTGGTATACTGCAATTATATACATGTATATATATCCGCTATGGATATTTATAAAGTTAAATTATTATGTTCAATATATATTAGAAACATAATGTACAAGCAGGAGCACATTATTCTTGTGTGTCAGTATTTACCTGGCAGTTATGAATATTATGTGCATATCCGTAAATTAATATTCGGTGTCCGAGCGTAAATATTGGTATTGCTGTTGGTAAACCGTACATTAATATTCAATCGACATTATTACGCACTCACGAAAAGCTGCACGGAGAAGACCCGAACACAATGGCGAAGATTAATGAGCACAAGGTAAAACCTTACGGACAATAAACACATGTTCTGTCGTTCAGAAATATAACCGTTCAAATTCAGACAATGTCACCCATTAAGCATGGGAATAATGTACCAGATCGTGATTGGGTACAATTCCGATTTTAATTAGCTTGACCTAATTATCAAAAACACGTGTTTGCCCGTTTGTTCTATGAAAACACAGACATGGTATTGTATTAACAAAGACAATAAAATAACCAATCAATTAGGGTATAAATAAATGATATGCGGAACAAAAAACAAAATACAAAAAGGTTTGTTAAATTTCAGCTGACAAATAGTTTTGCGCAATATAATTATACTTAAAGTCTTATACACATAGTGGTTGTAATGAAAATATGCAGGTCTTTTTAATCGATTAATTTATAAATTCGTTATAAATCAGTACTAATGAAATAAGTCTTTATTGAACGATATAACTAATTTAAATAAATTCAATCTTCCATGAGGCCCTTACGATGTGTAATGGTTGTTGTATTCTAGAATTATATAAAGTAACCATGCTAGCATTAACAATGGAACTGAAACTATTCATTTGCTTTTCTTTCGTCCAATCGGTCAGTTCATATTTCACATGTTTTCTAATTGTCTTAAATTCTATATATAAACATGGACCAAGTAATGATTAGGGAGTGTTTCTTGTTTGACGACATTTCGTTAGAAACTCTAACACAATACCAATACTCTTTAAAGCCGTCATATAAATACTTATGAATGGATTCTTGCTTTTTAATCGTATATCTTTATGATATTAAAATAACAGTGCTATTTATACCCAAAACGCCAACTTAACGAAATGTTCCACACAGCCCTGACTTAACTGTGAATAGTTCAGCACAGCCACTAGTACATTTCTATGTTGGAAACATCGACAAGAGAGTCAAACAAATATACATCCGTGAGTCTTTTTATTTTGAAATATCGAAGCAAGCCAAAGTTTTTGAAAATGCCACTCACTGTAGTAACAAATCAATTTGCCAATATAATTATCAGTCTAATTGTGTCGGCATTGAGGAAATGGTGCTAGTCTAATTAAGTTGTTTTCTGTTGAAAGCCGTTGAATATGAAATGTCTGTCATATATTAACCGTGTTATTTAATTCTTGTATTGATTTTCGAATGAATGGATATCATGGATTGCGGTTTTAAATTGTATGAATTTATTATGCCAGTAGTACACGTATTTAATATCCTGTGTCAATTCTTTAATTATGTTACTGGAATGTATTTGCCGCTGTCCACTTATTAATCATGCTTGATTTTCAAGTATTAAAATTTACAGATATGAACGTTATAGTGCAGTATTGAAAAAAAAGTCTTGGAGCTAAAATTAAATGACGATGATGATAATTATCCTGGTCTGGGGTGCTGATTATAACAGAGATGATGCATTTAGATTTAATCACCACCTTCGTCTTCCCAATCTGAATACCTCGGCTTTTATGCTACGCAATAGACCTATGACAAAATAAGGCGCCATTTTTAAACATCTTTCAGTCACATGATAAAATAAAATGGCGGCCCCCTTATGCCACCTTTATTTTGTACATGTTTATATACATGTACGTTGAAAATATAAACGTTGGTTAATCAAGATTGATATTTTAAATTTCTCTATAAACATGACCAATGTCGAGTGTATAAATAAAAAAATGATATAATAACCCGTATACTCAACTTAATGACGGATACATAATTTGTTACTTTTACGCGAATGAACACAGATTTGTAACACAGGCGAATAGCGTTGGTGTATTCTAGAGCTATACACGAGGTGTATTAAACGGAAGATACGGAAATACCCGATGTTTCACGATTGTCGTCTTTCTTTAGTATGTCTCTTCATCCGTGGTCGGCTGGTCTCAAGCGCACTCGGCAGTCTTAACATTATTTGTTCACAGAGCACTGTATCCCAATACCTGACAACCGACGAGAGCAGAGACCATGGACTCTTTCGCAGTCCAGATATAGCAATTTGAAGAAAACTTTGAGATTTCGTGATGTTTATCTTGCGAGGATATTTGTTTTAAACTTATTACCCCGATTGTAAAACAATTTTTTAAAAAAATTGAAAAAACATAAACAAAAACAAAACAATAAAAAAAAAACAACACGCTAAACGTCTTCCTGGGTAGAACCGGTACTTAGCATGCACCATTAAGAGACGCTTGTCAAAATTCCGTATGTTTATTACAAGACAGTAGGATTATTTGTTCAAGATACAAAAACTCCGCCAAATTATGCGTAATATAATATGTTAATCATATTTATAGATACTGTCGCAAAAAGGTTCAGCCGGCGGACAGACGAGTGCAGATAGAGAGTGACCGAAATCGTTAATGAAACCCCCGCACTCTAAACATAATTATGATGAATGGTGCCATATATCCGGAGCAGTTCAAATTCCGTCTTATTAAACTAAAACACCTAGATGCCGAGGGTCAATATAACATATTGAGGAGTAAATAAACGATAAATATAAAATAAATTGATTGATGATGACTTTTTTGTGAAGAAGATTAAATTATTGAAGAAAAATAATGACAGTTTTAGCTAATGGAATCGGTAGTATTATGAATTCATTTCTCATTGAATCTCAATAAAAATAAAACGCGATTTTTAAACTAAGACAATTATTTTTGTCATCATATGATTTATGTACAGTATAAACTCAATGTATTTATATTTGTTTGTGTTTTCATGGAGTTTAACAACCTTTGGAATAAAACAGTCATATCTGCAATGACTTAACCCTTTACTTCATATAGACGCCTTTTGACACCTCTAATATAGTCATCTTTGGACACGTAATATAGAAGGCTTTTAAATTATTTGGTGAATTATGTTTATATTAACTGATAGAGTGGAAAACAGTGCAGGAAGTGTTCAGATTGCTCGTTACAATCCGAACTCTTCCTGCACTGTTTTCAAAGGCCTTCTGTGATTGGTGCGGGGAAAATGCGTATCTATGGAGTAAAGGGTTAAATCAAACTTAAACATTGCTATATTTTTTTAGAACACACCTTTACCATATTACAGCCATTAATGCATCACGATCTTGTCACAATTGCATGTTGCCATCACGATACCTCCGTATATCTATCTTACGTGACGTAAAATGTTCATTACTTGCACTTATTGTCTCAGTTGTAGAGCTTTTATAAATATATAGGTGTAACCCCAACATTGAATTTTGTTCTTTATTCTATAGTAAATAATAAAAGTTCGGAGGCGTGTCATTCTCAGAGAGACCCAATGAAAGAAGTGAAACTTACATTTTACTGTTTGTCAACCTCTGCACTACCAAAATATGATGAGAAAAGTAGGGTTGACGTGTCATTTAAGAGATTTTTATTCTGCTCAGTGTGTACACTGTTGACAAAGTGAAAGTAGACTTCCGAAATCATGTATTTCCAAGCATCATATTAACTTCTAAATTCACAATTCAAACATGACAATGCTTTCCAAATGTTAAAAATACATCAATACTGCCATTAAAAATGAGTATTAAAATAAGGAAAATGCTTTTATTAAAGAAAATGAAAGAATGATTATTCATAACCGCCATTATGCAACTACCCCTCGGAAGCACTTCCTTTTTCAAATGGCGGTACTATGCCTATAGATCAAGTTCACTTGCGTCTCAAACTACAAATCTGCATGATTTATATCTGCTATGCTTTCTCTCTTTTCAATGCTCTTTCATAAACCCCTTTATGTAAAATGTCGACGTTGATATTCTAATCAGTACAATTAATCGAATATTGTATTCAATATCATATTTGTTCAAACGCTTAAATGTTTCTACTTTTATGCAGGAGCGACCCAAGTACCAATCCTTTGGTCAATCTTCAGAAAGTAACGGAAGTTAGTTTAAACACATTTCAATTCAAATGTTTTGCAAAGGGGTCAGGTTTTGTGATGTCCGTTTTGAATATTTTATGTTGCGGTCATACTTTACGATTTACTTGTTTCGTTACAGTTTCATTATGAAACGGGTTTCAAATAGTCTGTAGCATAACACGTTCTATTTACTTATTTGTATTTCAGTGACTAACTTATGACCCTCAGTGTGTTCCTGAGTAGAACCAGTACCACATAAATGTTATTAGTTCTTTACTCAACGTGTGAATATACTCCGAATATAACGGACACAGATGATTGTTAAAATATGTTATGTAGGGACATACATTTTGATATGTTGACATGACAGTTAGTCATGTACGTGTCAGGGGGGCAGATCCAGGAGTTGGTGGGTGTGGGTGTGTGGGGAGGGGCGACGGACCCCGTTTTTTTATAAAATCAGCTAGCCCAGTCATTATATATTGACATATTTAAAACGAACTCTCCTACTCGATTATTTGATTATGCTTTTTAATTGCTCAATAAGTATATCATCCATTGCCCAGACCTGTCATACATTAACTCTGACTAGTTTTGACAAACTTATGAAAGGTGTGTCCGGTGGGTTTGGTACCTGCTGGTAATATGTTTTACCACTGGTTTTCCAGTCTTGTTATTCTTTACCAATGCAATGGTAGCTCTCTTGTCATTCTTTGCCAGTGGTAGTTCTCATTGGCAGCCCATCTTGTCATTCTTTGCAAATAGTAGCTCTCATTGCCAGCCAATGTTGTCATTCTTTGCCAATGGTAGCTCTCATTTGCAGCCAATGTTGTCATTCTTTGCCAATAGTAGTTCTCATTGGCAACCAATATTTGCATCCATTGCCAGTGGTAGTTCGCAGGCAGCCAAGGTTATAATTCTTTGCCAATGGTAGTTCTCACTGGCAGCAAATGTTGTTATTCTTTTCCAATGATAGCTCTCACAAACAGCTTATCTTGTCATTCTTTGTCAAAGGTAGCTCTCATTGGCAGCCAATGTTATAATTCTTTGCCAATGGTAGCTGTCATTGGAAGCCAATGTTGTCATTCTTTGCCAATGGTAGTTCTCATTGGCAAACAATATTTGCTTTCATTGCCAGTGGTAGTTCTTAGGCAGCCAATGTTATAATTCTTTGCAGATGGTAGTTCTCACTGGCAGCAAATGTTGTAATTCTTTTCCAATGATAGCTCTCATTCGCAGCCAATGTTGTATTTCTTTACCAATGGTAGCTCTCACTGGCAGCCAATGTTGTCATTCTTTGCCAATGGTAGTTTTCATTGGCAGCCAATGTTGTAATTCTTTGTCAAAGGTAGTTCTCATTGGCAGCCAAGGTTATAATTATTTGCCAATGGTAGTTTACACTGGCAGCCAATGTTGTCATTCTTTGCCAATGGTAGCTTTCACTGGCAACCAATGTTGTCATTCTTTGCCAATGGTAGTTCTCACTGGCAACAAATGTTGTCATTCTTAGCCAATGGTAGCACTCACTAGCAACCAATGTTGTCATTCATTTCCAATGGTAGCTCTCATTGGCAGCCAATGGAAGCTCTCACTGGCAAACAACGTTTTCATTCTTGGCCAATGGTAGCTCTCATTGGCAGCCAATATTTGCATTATTTGCCAGTGGTAGTTCTCACTGGCAGCCAATGTTGTCATTCTTTGCCAATGGTAGCTTACATTGGCAGCCAAGGTTGTCATTGGCAGCCAATGATAGTTATCATTAGCAGCCAATATTTGCATTCTTTGCCAGTGGTAGTTTTCACTGGCAGCTAATGTTGTCATTCTTTTCCAATGGAAGCTCTCACTGGCAGCCAATGTTGTCATGCTTTGCCAATGGTAGCTCTCACTGGTAGCCAACGTTGTCATTCTTTGCCAATGGTAGCTCTCATTGGCAGCCAATGTTATCACTGGCAGCCAATGGTAGTTATCGTTGGCAGCCAATATTTGCATTCTTTGCCAGTGGTAGTTTTCACTGGCAGCTAATGTTGTCATTCTTTTCCAATGGAAGCTCTCACTGGCAGCCAATGTTGTCATGCTTTGCCAATGGTAGCTCTCACTGGTAGCCAACGTTGTCATTCTTGGCCAATGGTAGCTCTCATTGGCAGCCAATGTTATCGATGACAGCCAATGGTAGTTCTCACTGGCAGCCAATGTTATCATTCTTGGCCAATGGTAGTTTTCATTGGCAGCCAATGTTGTCATTCTTTGCCAATTGAAGTTCTCACTGGCAGCCAATGTTGTCATTCTTTGCCAATGGTAGCTCACATTGACAGCCATTTTTGTCATTGGAAGCCAATGGAAGTTATCATTGGCAGCCAATATTTGCATTCTTGGCCAATGGTAGTTCTAAGGCAGCCAATGTTGTCATTCTTTGCCAATGGTAGTTCTCATTGGTAACCAATGTTAGCATTCGTTGCCAGTGGTTGTTCTCATTGGCAGCCAATGTTAGCATTATATGCCAGTGGTAGTTCTCATTGGCAGTAAATGTTCTCATTCTTTGCCAATTGTAGTTCTCACTGGCAGCCAATGTTAGCATTCTTTGCCAGTTTTAGTTCTCATTGGCAGCCAATGTTGTAATTATTTGCCAATGGTAGTTCTCATTGGCAGCCAATGTTGTCATTCTTTGCCAATGGTAGTTCTCACTGGCAGCCAATGTTAGCATTCTTTGCCAATGGTAACTCTCACTGGCAGTCACTGTTTTCATTCTTTGCCAATGGTAGTTCTCAATGGCAGCCAATTTTCTCATTCTTTGACAATGGTAGTTCTGACTGGCAGTCAATGTTGTCATTCTTTGCCAATGGTAGTTCTCACTGGCAGCCAATTTTCTCATTCTTTGCCAATGGTAGCTCTCACTGGCATCCGATGTTCCAATTCTTTGCCAATGGTAGTTCTTACTGGCAGCCAATGTTGTTATTCTTTGCCAATGACAGTTCTCACTGGCAGCCGATGTTCTCATTCTTTACCAATGGAAGTACTCACTGGCAGCCGATGTTCTCATTCTTTGCCAATGGTAGTTCTGACTGGCAGTCAATATTTTCATTCTTTGCCAATGGTAGTTCACACTGGCTGGCACTGTTGTCATTATTTGCTAATGGTATCTTTTCCGATGGTAACTTACAATGCGTTTAATTCTGATCACAACCTAGTTTGTGGAAAAAATTACCAATGGCGTAAAATTAAAACTTTTTATTGGTGACAAACACAGTTGGTTTCATTTTGTCGTCAACGGTTGTTAATGCTAGCCAATAGTTGCTAATAGAAGCTAATGGAAGCAAATATTGCGCTGAATAATGATTGCAAATAGTTGCCATTGGAAGACAATTTACACTGATTAATGATTGCCAATGGTTGCCAATGGAAGCCAATATTTCGCTGAATAATGATTGCCAATAGTTGCCAATGTAAGCCAATACTGCACTGATTAAAGATTGCCAATAGTTGTCAATGGAAGCCAATATTGCGCTGAATAATGATTGTCAATAGTTGCCAATGGAAGACAATATTGCACTAATTAATGATTGCCAATGGTTGTCAACAGAAGCCAATACTGCGCTGATTAATGATTGTCAATTGGTGCCAATATAAGCAAATATCGCGCTGAATAATGATATCCAATGGTTGCCAATGGAAGGCAATATTACACTGATTAATAAGGGTCAATGGTTGCCAATGACAGCCAATAATGCGCTGATTAATGATTGTCAATAGTTGCCAATAGAAGCAAGCGCTGATTAATGATTGCCAATGGAGAAACATTGGCTTAAAGTCGCTAACATATCATTACTTTTTTGCATGAATCAATGTTGGCATTGGTAAGCAATTGTACCGATGGTAAGTTTGTGGTAGTACCAATGGGAAAACTCCGGAAGAAGTTTCGACATGATACAATAAAGAATGCACATAATACATATAAAATGGACCACATAAGACAGCTATGGCGTTCCATACAAACGAGTCAAGCCACAAACACATAGTGATTAATTCTAATCGAAATCATAAGGCGCCTTAGACAACTAAGTTAATATCAGTAAGAGAAACTGTCAGTATTATACTGCCAATAGTATATCTTTAGATCACTTCGGCAATTACTGGTTTCTACAATACATCATTATAAAATGGAATTCCGACATAACCGTTAAATTAAGTTGACTTTTTGGATAACGGCTGGCAAAAATATTCCACCATAATTAAGAATGACATCATTTCATATCTGATGCGATTATCGACAATAGTTGAAGCGTAACTGGTTTCCATAGATGTTGCTTTCGGACTGTTAATTGTCGAGCTTCCGTTACTGTTCCCGTGACTGCAGTAAATCAAAGAGCATCAAAGTTACCGTAATGATAATACGACACGTCATGTTGTGTAGAGTTGTTGTATTACATATTCTACATGTATATATAGTCAGCTGGATGTCATCGCTATATCGCGTATCGAACGAGAGAGAAAAACTGATATTTTATTCATTACATTGATCTGTCCATATCCCCAAGGTTCATGTTCGTGTTAAAGTGTTCGTGGTCGGTAGTATAAATACCCATGTCCGTTTCCAGGAAGATTTACATGAATGACAGAGAATTGCTGAATCATAGCTAACATGGGTAGACTTTAATCAATGTAAAATGAGAATTATTGATGTTTCAGAAAATAACTGGGGTGGTATTCACCAATCGTTCTTAAGAATATTCTTAGACTTGAGCTTAAAAATGTAATTTTCAACCTACGATATCTAGTTTACCGTGGCAGATAGAATAGTTGAGATCATTTATTTCACTATTTATAAGATGTCCCTACATGCTGGCAAACGTTGACATAAACAATTTTTTCAAAATTCATTTAAGTCTTAGAATATTCTTAAGAAGATGAATACCACCCATGGTATTTTAAAAGAATATTTGCCAGCATATACATGTACAATATACGTGATACATATTGTGTTGTATTCTAGGTATACGTAATTGTATTTGCAAGACAAAGTGGAATATATATTCGAGAGGGGGGGGGGGGGGGGGGGGGTGGGGAGGGGGGAGGGACTACGTAACGCGCACCTGCTAAATAAGGTGCCGAACATGGGTAGATTTTATACGTCACTTAACGAACTTATGAAAACAACGTTCCGGCACGTATTTAGCAGGTGTGCATGACGTAGGTTCCCCTCTTGATATCAATGGCTTTATTCATTACAGTTTCCTATCATACATAAATCAAAATTCTTACATTGCAGAAAGAAATTCTCATCAGAACAATACGATTCCAAGAAATTTGGGTAAAAATTGTTGAAATACTTTTGATTACAAAATTTGTATACTGCAGCTAAAATAACGACAAATTACGATAAATTTCTTTAAAACCTCAATATCTTTATTCAAGATCATTTTGCTTGATCGAAACATATTTAAACATCTAAGATTACATACAACTAACAGTTTATGTACAAGAAACCAGTTGCCTGTGAATTATGAAAGAGTAGTAATTATTAATCTTTCGTGTGCTATTTCATCAACATTTAGCCAGTCGATGCAAGTTTTCTATCATTTTATACAAGTTCTTGAACAGTGTAAACGAACGGAAGAGTGAGATTTCCACTGGTTTTATTCAAAGTCGTTCTTTACAAAGGTAGATGTCTGACAAGTGGAACAGCGGTGTTTCAAATGGTATTATTCAACTTGTTTCTCTATAACAATAGATGTATGATAGATGGAAGAGCGGATTTTTCAACTGGTATCGTTCAACTTAGCTCTTTATAACAATATTGTTAGACAGAAGAACGTTATTTCAATCGGTACAGTGTTGCATACTCTATATAAAATAATGTCTGCCTATTTCACTCTTTTTTTTTTACACATACATGTTTTTTTAAAGTGTTTTTTTTTCAAGAGAACGAATGTAATTTTACCTCAGTTGTATATAAACTGGCATGTTGACCAGCTTGTTTCTTATTTAAGTACAGTGGGGTCGGTTACCGTTCATTTGTATTAAAATGCAAACAGTGGTCCATGCGTGTTCCATAATTCATCCGCCTCCTAAAATCAAATACAACTCAGTGCCTGTAGACCCAATGGAGTCTCATCTTTGTATACTTTAGCCAATACTTTGTTTTTTTTTATACATGTATCTAAAAAACGAAAATCAAAATCATTTTTTTACCATTTCGAAAGTATACCAAACAGAAAAAACGCGGTACTTTTTTAGCGTAAGAAGCATGTGACCTTGCCTGAAACGGGACATAAAAGTGAAGTGAAGAGTGGAAGATCGTTTTAGCAACTGGTATTTAACATTTTGTCTTACAACGGTAGATGTCTGGTAAGTGGTAAACTGATGTTTAAACTGGTGTTGTTCAACGTGTTTCTTTACAGCGGTAGATGTCTGGTAAGTGGAAAACTTGTGTTTCAACTGGTGTTGTTCAACGTGTTTCTTTACAGCGGTAGAAGTCTGGTAAGTGGAAAACTTGTGTTTCAACTGGTGTTGTTCAAAGTGTTTCTTTACAGCGGTAGATGTCTGGTAAGTGGAAAACTTGTGTTTCAACAGGTGTTGTTCAAAGTGTTTCTTTACAGCGGTATATGTCTGGTAAGTGGAAAACTGGTGTTTCAACTGGTGTTGTTCAACGTGTTTCTTTACAACTGTAGATATCTGGTAAGTGGTAAACTGGTGTTTCAACTGGTGTTGTTCAACGTATTTCTTTACAACTGTAGATATCTGGTAAGTGGTAAACTGGTGTTTCAACTGGTGTTGTTTTATGTGTTTCTTTACAACGGTAGATGTCTGGTAAGTGGTAAACTGGTGTTTCAACTGGTGTTGTTCAACGTGTTTCGTTACAACGGTAGATGTCTGGTAAGTGGTAAACTGATGTTTCAACTGGTATTGTTTAACGTGTTTCTTTACAACGGTAGATGTTTGGTAAGTGGACAAGTGTTGTTTTAACTGGTATTGTTTAACGTGTTTCTTTACAACGGTAGATGTCTGGTTAGTGGTAAACTGGTGTTTCAACTGGTATTGTTCAACATGTTTCTTTACAACGGTAGATGTCTGGTAAGTGGTAAACTGGTGTTTCAACTAGCGTTATTCAACGTGTTTCTTTACAGCGGTAGATGTCTGGTAAGTGGGCAATGGTGTTTCAACTGTTGTTGTTCAATGTGTTTCTTTTCAACGGTAGATGTCTGATAATTTGGCAAGTGGTGTTTCAACTGGTATTGTTCAACGTGTTTCTTTACAACTGTAGATATCTGGTAAGTGGAACACTGTTGTTTCAACTGGTATTGTTCAACGTGTTTCTTTACAACGGTAGATGTCTGGTAATTTGGCAAGTGGTGTTTCAACTGGTATTGTTTAACATGTTTCTTTACAACGGTAGATGTCTGGTAAGTGGGCAAGTGGTGTTTCATCTGGTGTTGTTCAACGTGCTTCCTTACCAGGGTAGATGTCTGGTTAGTGGGCAAGTGGTGTTTCAACTGGTGTTGTTTAACGTGCTTCCTTACAACGGTAGATCCTGATTAGTGGAAAAGTGGTGTTTCAACTGGTATTGTTTAACGTGTTTATTTACAACTGTAGATGTCTTGTAAGTTGCCAGTGGTGTTTCAACTAGTATTGCTTAACGTGTTTCTTTACCACGGTAGATGTCTGGTAAGTGGAAAACTGGTGTTTCATCTAATATTGTTTAACGTGTTTCTTTACAACGGTAGATGTCTGGTAAATGAAAAAGTGTTTTTTCAACTAGTGTTTCCTTACAACGGTAAATTCTGGTTAGTGAAAAAGTGGTGTTTCAGACTGTATTTTCAACATGTTTGTTTACAACGGCAGATGTCGGGTAAAGGGAAAAGTGTGTTTCAACTGTTAGCACTTTTAAGGTAATATTGAATATGCGTCGGTGTCTGACGAGTGGAAAAGTATATATTTACCTATTGAAGGTGTTTAACATCACGTAACAGTTAATAAGATTTCAACATACAATCCGGCGTAATCAAGTATATCGAGACAGGTGTTTTATGTTTTGATTGGTAGTGTTAGATTTACTTCTATGTTTGGAATAGGTGTCTGTATTCGATCTATTTAATAAGAAGTTCAAAATACGAACCAAAGATATGTGTTAAAGGTTAACAATGCGAAGTATTCAATGTAATTCTGTTTCGGGTGAATGAGTGGCATTTCAACAGGTTTTGTCGACAATACTTTTTATTTGAGAGAAAATTGTTTGAGGTGAAATTAAGGTGTTCCAACATAATGTTTTCGAAGTATTTCTTTAGTGAGATATATGTTTTTAAGATAGAAAAGGGAAGTTTTATTTTTTATTATTGAATAACAGTATTTTTGACTGCGCTTGAACGCGATTTTAAACAGTTGACATAGTATACGTGGTATATCCAATTGTATAGATGGAAGAATATCTCCATTTTTATTGGTGAAGGAATACCTCAAGCAATATATGATTTTGGACCAAGTCAAACTCGAACCCATGACCTCAGTGGTGAGAGAGCATGGGTCATTAGACGACAGCGCTATAGACCATTTGGCCACCGGTCACGGGGGTTACTCAATCTCTATTGTTAATTAGATTATTAAATACAGTTATAGGTGGATATTTATTTTCTTTTTTAATTATGTGTTTTATATTTATATAACTACATGTATCTAGGTGCGTACACGTTCGTGTATGTGTGGGTGTGGGTGCATGCACGAGCGTCAGTATACGCGTGTTTTATTTCCTTTAGAGAAAAACGCTCAGTCCACTTTGTAGCCTAATACATACAGTGTCTAGCATAAGTTTGTACCTGTCTCTTGTTTCAGTGACACACAATTGATGTGGTGGCAACGCTTAATGTCACATCGACGCCAAATGTCGCAACTAACATTATATGTCGCAAGACTGGCGTTAAATGTCGCAACCAACAGCTAAATTATCTACCGCTATAAAACAACACTCAGTACCGCTTCTATCCTGGAAACGGACTCGAGAGCCATTTATATAAGCCCTGAGCTTTCTTTGCTGTCAAGCTACAATAAAAAATATTTATATAAACGGAATCGATATTCTCTGATACGTGATTCCATTCTATATTTATTTTCATGGTATTTGTTCTGCATACGATTTTATGGCCAATTACACTTGCTCATGCCCTTACCATAAGTGCTACTTATTTTGAAATTAAGATCGTACTATCATTATTTGATCAAAACAGTTCCTCATTTCAGAGATCAATAATAGCATTCAGTCGATTTTTGTTTTGCCCCGCAACGCAGTTGCTATACAGAGGAGTTAACTCCCTTGATACGGGTTAAAAATAGCTCGAGTATGCATGGCCCGTGACGTTATAGCCAACCTTATAGCACACAGGTGTGTTCGTAATTTCCTTGTTAAATCACAATGACAATGGATTTAAAATGCTCAAAATTGGATTAAAGTTGCTGTATACAGGTATGTGTCATTTTAAACATACACACATTTCATATTCAATTGTTCAAGGCATTTTTTAAAGATCTTTACCTTCGTGGGACGTCCTGTATTTGTGACATTTTCCTGGTATAGCTATTTTAGATTTTCTATACACCTGTACTTTTTATAAAGTGTTCATGCGAAACAGGACATGGCGTGTCAAGTAGTAAGTTCATTAGATAGGAGCAATATTGCTGTCAACGTTTGTATTCTGTTTATACCCGAAACGGTTGCCAGAGAATTATCTATCAAAATATTATGAAGCCGAATGTATACATATATTTAAGACTGCTAATGTGTTTCTATTGTTAGCAGACCAATGGGGGTAAATGTGTCGGACAGACAGAATGTTTGCTGTTTATCACGTGTTTACATTAAACTCTCGTTTTATTTACTTTTTTGTCACATAGTTGTGTGCATCAGACGGTTTACACGTACAGGTTTTAGGTTATGTTATTCATTAAAGTATCATCATGGTTACAACGTAAAATACACATAAACTTATGGGGTTTTACTATTTAACTATACTAAATGATATCACCTATTTGAATTAATGATATCACCTTCTCGAATAAGTTATATTACTTATTATGGTTAAATAGTAAAACGGCACCCCATGTAAACATACAGAACCATGCCATTCTATTTAGAATTACATGAAATAAAGAAGAAAAGTCAGTGAAATAGCCATTTTGTTGATTTGTGTACTATTTTTGCGGAATTCAAAATATTGACTTCAGAAGGCGATATGCTTGATGCTGCTTGGTAAATAGATATATATATATAGTAACGTTGCAACCGTTCAGATAGGTTTTACCATTAATATCAGCTTAAGAAAGTACATTTAGATCAAGTATGAATAACGATATTTGCTATACTGGATCGTATCAGTGACTTAATTACATATAAACATGTCTCTGATCATATATGAAATTGTTCATTTTCAGGAGAGCATATAAATAATATAATGAAACAAATGAACAAGTTCATGTCAACATATCTACAAAAAATGAATAATACATAAAATATTCGTCTTTATCCCGTATTTCTCTAATAAAAGGAGATTCTGAAATACTATGATGTCAAAATAGATAGATAAATACATAAATGCATGAAATTAAAACGAAAGAAAAACAACAAACAAACGAACTATTCAATTACAATCAAAATGACTTGGTAATACATGTCCAATAGTATAATTCTAACAAAAGTTACAAGTATCAAACTGTATTAGCAACTCGGCAAGACATTTGTCTGGCCATTAACAACGGTTACAGAAACATGACAAAAACAATAATATACAGTTAAAAACAATGCAAATACATATATGATGAAAGTAGAATATAAATTAAGAAACACTTCAACACAGGGTAAACGTATTGCAATATGTAGTTCTTTAAATGTAATCCGTTCCATCGCCAGCCCAGTCATATACGCACCATAGATAAGCATGTTTGCAATATTAATTTGACAATGCAATAAAGAAAAACATACATTTACAGATGAAACATGATAATCAATATGGGTATAATGAAGCATGTGGAAACCAACAACATTATTATAGGCTAGAGGATAGTACTAGGTCTGGATGGGATATCATACTTGCGTCTACGGTTTGTGACCATGTGCATTTTGTGTGTCAGCACTTAAGCAGACACCGTCGTAGTGATGTATCTAAAAAGGATTGAAAGATATAGTGCTTAACCCTTTACTTCATATATACACCTTTGGACACCTCTAATATAGAAGGCTTTTGAACTTTTTGGTGAATTATGTTTATATTAACTGACAGAGTGGAAAACTACAGGAAGTGTTCAGAATGCTCGTTACGAGCAATCTGAACTCTTCCTGCACTGTTTTCAAAGGCCTTCTGTGATTGGTGCAGGAAAACGCGTATCTATGGAGTAAAGGGTTAACACCATACAGGACATTGATGCAAAAAATGAAACTGACACGAGTTTTCGAGAAGTTAGAAGTTAGACTTTTTATCTTTCGATATTTGAACGTGTAACTCTTCAATATCGGAGGCTGGTGCAGTTATACAGGACGGGTTTTATGTTGAATCTCGATAAAACGACTACCGATTCGGATATTAAACTAACTTAAGCCTGTCGAGTTTTCACGGGTACATTATAATTAAAGAGTGGTTTTAGGTGTTGAACTTATTTGGATCTTCAAATGCTCAAGTGATACACACCTCTCGTTGCCTTATCGCCATACAGCGAAAGGTGTGGTAATTTTTCACGTTCAGTCGTTGTTAGACAACTGATAACCTTGAATAGATATAACGGCTACTCTACTTAAATTTTCATTGAATCACTCGACACGATGACGTCGCACCGAAACCGGTACTACACAGTTGACATATTTATCTCTGTTTTCATTTATATATATTAATTAATTTACCGTAAGATCTGATGGGCAGTATGCTCTATATAGCGTTCGTTTTCTTCGTCCCACCGTACTAGGTGTTGTTTTATGAGACCTTTCTATACCCTTCGTTTCCATCTTAGCTCCATTGAGAAGTAGAAGTCGTTTTACAGCGTCCGTTTACCGACCAGAATCGGTACTGGGTGTTGCTTTAAGAGATTTGAAAATCGCTATAAATAGCGTCCATTTTCTGGTTAGAATCAATAGTTGGTGTTGTTTTAAGATACCATTTTTTTCTTAGCGCCATTGCGTAGTATAAGTCGTTTTTTTAGCGCCCGTTTGATGGTTTGAACCAGTACTGGGTGATGTTTTAAGAGACCGTTTTATAGTTTTCGTTTCCTCGTTTCAAAATGTGTTTAATTTCACTTGTCTTATCGGTAAACGATGAAATTTGCATTTTTTAAGGTTTTCAGTCATATCATTCATGTTTCAGATAGGCTTACACTTCGTTATATAAAGATTATTGTTAGTATTTTCATAAAAATAATATATTATATATATAAATAGATACATAACGTAAAATTTGGATAACTACATGGAGATATTTTAAAGTCTTGGATATATATGCCTTAGGTGTATAAATGATTTGACAATGGACTTGAGTAAAATCCGCCAGTGATTTGATTTGATTATTTAGATGTCTCCGAATCTACAGTATTGCTGTGCTCACTGGGGAGACGGAAACGCCGATCTATGCAGAATGATAAGTAATGATACATAAACAACTGTTTACAATTATTATCAGATTTTAGATAAACCAGTATATCTGGACGCACTACTCGGATCGGAACTCCTTCCGGGCCTTATTTATATGTCATTGGCAATTAGGATAATGTAAGGGTCATATTAAATAGACATATATTCCAGTTATACAAGCTATGAACTTTTTTTCCTTTGTGTGTTTTAGTTAAGTGCTATTGACACACTTTTCAGATTACGCTATCGGTACACATGCACCCACCGAGATAATGTAAACAATCAGGGCTTGCAGAGTTATATTTCAGAGTTATATAATATGGATGCTCGTAATCTGTTCCAACTAATATTTGTTAATGCGATGATCGAGTGATTTGTCCTGTCCGTACAGTAGATAAACCACGCAGTTTATCAGGCAGCCACAGCCCTACCGTTGTCGTAGTATTACGTGAAAGGGATCTAATAGTTACGGTAGTTTGTGTTAACGATTGTTTGCGTGAAACGTTACAGCGTGGTCAATTTGTATATTAGACTGATTTCGTCACTGATGTATGTATTTTTTGTAATCACAGATACATTAAATATTAATGAGTATTTATATTTTACTAGTCCTTACTTTTTGATAAGTTGGCCCTTTTTGGTTGCTTAAAAAGGGCCAGTCACCTATAGATACGAATAAGCGTTCCTTTAAATGAATATCCACTCTTTAAATGTGTATGCAATGCTTATTTTCAAAATGTATTAGGTAAAAATGAACATTTTAATAATATTGTTCTTTAACATAAACCGACCTATCCAATGTTTGTTTTACCACTTACTGTAAATTCCAATGCATTTTTTTTTGTCAGAAATGTCAATGCTTAAATATCGCAAAATAGTGCTTATCTGAACCACTTCATATTGCATGCATATACTGCATCTTTAGTTATAAACGTGCGTACGCACACAACACATCAATATCTCAACGCGCACGCATATGAGTATGTCATACTTACATGTGTCTACATAACATACACATTTGCATGAATTATGTACGTACGCCAACACGAACACAAAAACGTACAAATGTACGCGCTGAATCTTCCAACGCCCCATATATTTTAAGTCACGTGTTTATTTTTTGAAAAAAGGTTCTCTGTGGTCGGGTAGTCTAATGTGCCGTCTCAAGATCACTTACCTCTCACCGCTGAGGGCGTGGGTTCGAGTCTAGATCGGTCGAAAAGTTTAATGTGAGAAAGTTTGCCAGCTACTTGCCTAAGAACGGTGGTGCTACTCTGATTCTTGATGTACACGTGGGTGATGTGTTGAAAATGGCGCCAAACACGTGTTCAAAACATATTACGAAAACATGTATAGTATTAACACACGTGACATTTGCAAACGTATATAGCCTTATACTGACACATGCCGTAAACGGAACGTCTAGATCATTGTATAGTACATGTTCTGCACATTTAAGTTCGCAATGTCCCTCGGTAATATTGCATCGATTTTTTAATTGCAACTACTATTTAATTATTTTTATCTAAACCATTGTAAAATATCCCATTGGCTAAACATGCTTCTGTAGAGTAAAAACGACAGTTAATTGTTAAGTACGGTCGAATCAATGCGGGTAGAGAACTAATCGTTAACGTCATCGCTGTCTCTGTTGCCAGCCACCTAATGTTGTAGAGTTATAAATAATTTACAAACAGACTCGGCGAGTTTCCCGCGCATGCCATTACTGTCAGAGGTGGACATTTATCTATCTGTAGATTTGTAATTTTAAAGACTCGTGGTGTCACTGTGTGGCAACCCATTTAGCATACGGTATGAATAATTAAAATATGTAGTTTAAACAAGTGGCACCATTCAGTGACGCAACTGTGTTACCATGACGAAACTGTGTTACCATGACGAAATTAAACAAAATAGATAGAGCATAAGTATTAACATAGCACAAGTTTTTAAGTATACTACATGATTAGAAGGGTCATGGGTTCGATCCCCAGCCACAGCCATGCGTAGTGGCATTGAGCAAGACACGTTATCCTCACATGCTAAGAACTCTACCCAGAAATGACTTCTAATTTGATTTTGTCCAAGTTGTAAGAAACTGTTTTGCAATCTATGCAAAATAAATAATTAAGCCAAACGGGTTTTTAGTACTGCCATTAGGAAATAGCAGTGTCTTTATTTGTTCGTGAAAAAACATTTGCATTAATGCTACGGATTGTCCAGCCGTGTCATCGCCTATAAGATTTTGCAATGTTTGTTTTACTAAAAAAAAGTGACTCATGTACGACACGAGTCGTATATATTTCACCTCCAATTAATCTTAAATGTAAACGGACAGTCAGTTAAAGTTTACTTTATACCGACACCTTCGCCAGAAAAAAAATCCCCCCCCCCCCAACCACTAATCAAGCTACCTTATTCAATACTGCAGAGTACAGCTGTAGGTGTGCGGAATCCATATATAACCTACATGTAAATATTACAGATCTATGCATAGATACCAGTAGTTCATTTATCTAAACACAACCTGTCGCTTATAATATCAAAACAATATATTACGTATAGTATAGAAACAACACGAAACGTATAAAATAAACACAATCTGTTGCTTATAATATAAATACAACCTGTTACGTTTAATAATGATAGAACACTATCATAATTAACAGTTTGACCTTTGGCATAGGCTTAGGAGCCGCTTCCGACTCCATATTCAGGTTGGGGTGTCCAGCATATACTTTGGGGCCTGGAAGTATACATCTTAATACACTCTCTCATTAGGTCCCCCCCCCCTCTCCCACCCTCATAATTGAAACGCTTCTACGCCCATGTTTGGTATACATGTATCAGCATTATATAATGTCAGTGCCTACAAGTCTAGCTATTCTCGGCATATCGAATCTTTAACTGTAATAATGCGAATTGTAAAAATTCGGAAAACATTCCTGTAACTGAAAGCAAAAATAAAATGGTTGTCATGAACCCATTTGTCATGATATCAGTTACCAAGTATATTAGTCCATATCAATCAGCTATGGGTCCAAACGTTGCACATTCGACAAGCTTTTCTACACGTGGGGTGTAACCTGATATGGTTTTTTGCCGAACCAAGTGATCATCATGATATATATATTTATATATAGAGAGAGATAATTATTTGTGAATAACCAAGACATAAATGTACAGACCAGACTACGGCGAGTGCGCCTAGCTTCAAGGCCTCTGCCAAACCAATAAATTTGGTGTCGACCATGACTTATATACTATGGAATTACATGCAACACATCTGGACAGGGTGGACAAATTTACATACATGAAGTGATAGCTTTATATGAGTAGGATCAAGTTAAGGATTCATGACTACTCACAAGCTATATAAAGGACAGATTTATAAACCCGTTGGATCATATAGATACAGTGATATCATATATATTTAATTTCATAAAGGGAGATAATTAAATTCACAACAACGGACTATAATGTTTATTATACATAATGTATTTGTATAAATATTTCTGTTTCAAAATCACAGTTATTAGTAGTTTAGGGCCTATGTTCAGCCTGTATGCACATTCTATACCACCATATATGTTACATTGAAATTTAGGAACATTTGTTATACAGCTTTTTATTTTACAAATGGTGGAAAAAAATAGTCATCTCCCTTTTAATGACATATACGCCATTTACATATAAAGATACTTAATTGCATATGTTACTCTGTAATGTTTTAGTCTAATTATTTAATATGGATGAATAGGTGAAATAAATACACACAAGTCCAACTTCTAGTTTCTTTCCTTTTATATATAATAAGCGTAATCAACATTTGACAATTGGAGAACCAATATTTATTTATCTACTAGTTCAGGAAATATAAATTATGCAACAAAGCGACACCTGTCAAAACAAACACTTATACAAATCCGCCGTCTCTTGTAATTATTTAAAGAATGATATATGTTATTAAAATGTAACTTGTTTTGACACGAATTAGTCCACGAGACGCTAATCAACCAAAATCCATTAAAATGCTTTAATGAAAACACCAGAATAAAATGTGTTAACATTCATACAATATGAAATTTGCAAACTTAATCTTTAGATATATTTAATCCATAGTCAGTCATTGTGTATATTTAGATTCAATCAAATATGCTTTGATTGTTTGTAATTTAACACCATCATGTGCAAACCATTTTCAAACATCAAATAAATCAAAGCGCTAAAAATTATTACACAAAAATTATTTTTAATCTGCGAGTGTCAAAGAAAATATATAACAATAATATGCTGACACAATTTTTACTGAACAGGTGTGGCATAACACATACATGGGTACACACTTTGTCCTATACACTTAACTTTACGTTGATTTGTATTTGAAACTTGTGCGATTTGTCGTGCATATTCAATTTAACAAATCATCGTTTATAGCCAGATTGTGTAGCTTGAAATGCATTATTTGTATCAAGATAATCTGATAGCAATGGGGAATCTGTTCAATACTGCTTTTTACTGTTCTTAAATAAGTCCTGTTGGTAAAGTGTAAGTGATATTGAACAAGACAATCACCGCCTCTCAACCCTCCCTCTCTCTCCCCCCCCCCCCCCCCCGTCCCCTCGGTGGCCGAACGGTCTAAGTCGATGCCGTCAAATAGCCACGTTTCTCATCGCTGAGGTCGTGGGTTCGAGCCCGGCTAGGTTCACAACAACTTTATGTGAGAAAAGTTACCAGATACTTGCGGAATAACGGTTGTTATATTTAGATTCATCCTGAAGATTTCCTCCATCAATGACAAAAAACTCGATAAGTATGACATATACAACATGTCATGAGTTAAAAATCCATATCCAATTTTAAAATACGATGAATATGTGAGTAATTCCACCGGTCAACGATATTGCTACTCTAACTGTTTGTATGTGTTTCTTTAAACTTCTGTCTCACGCTGTTAGTTTTCTTCACAATGTTTATGAATATAATTTTATTTTCAAGGTCGTACAATATCATTATCTGTTGCGGTATCAATGTTAGTTTACTGAACCATACCTTCTTTAATAACTTTACAATTTATATATCACATGCATATGCGGTTTAAAGCCTGGGTGGGGGTCCAACGTGGATTTTTATAGAATTTCATAGTGGGTGTTCTCATGCAAACTACAAGGATGTATACTTGTGGGATAGAGAAGGGGCTGCAAGCATATGTTTTTTCAACATTTTCACAGATAAAGTTATCTGTTTGATATATTCCAGAGTCCCATCCCCTGCCCCGTTACCCAACTCCACACTCTTAATCCGTCAGAGACATTTCAGTATCATTACTCATCATATTATATCGTGTTACTGTTACAGCGTTATACTGATTTAATGATAAAAAAGATAAATATATATATATATATTTGGAAGTTTCAATTTGAACGGATGCATGGATTTATGTATAAAATGGTGTCTATTCACCGTACCGCCAAGGTATTCTGTAATATTTAGGGAAACTAAATTGCCTACCATATCCTATTCAAAACCATTTTCCTGAGACGTTTCTGTTTGTATACCCGACTTTATACAAAATTTAATAATTTAAAAAAATGTTATGTCAAATACACATCGAGTGTACATTTTTTCATTTACAAACCATTTCTATAAGATCAATATGATCCGTAGATTTGTATTCTGTTTAAAGTTCAAATGGACTTTAGTCTACATAAAAGTATATACACTAACATCAGATTGCCCTTAAGTTCAAAGTGTTCCATGTGAAAACACATGAATAGTTGTTCAAAAGATTAAACAGAAGTTAAAGTTGCTTGCGTTTTCTAACTATTAAACGTCACCAAAATTTATCACTGTTTACTCTAAACATGTTAATTATTCGTTTTTTAGAGAGGGAAGGTTTTTTTTCAGAGTGGTCATGGCGCCGCCTCAAGGTTATTAACATTTTACCACTGAGGCAATTAGTTTGATCCCGCGTTGTTTCAAATACTAAAATATGTGAGAAAGTTGCCGGTTACTTGTGGAAGAAACGGTGGTTCCATCCCGGATATGATATTTTCTCACTGCACCATTAAAACATGTTACCATACGCAGTCTAATAAAAAATGGCGTTAAATCACATTCAAACACAGTTTGATTTGAAGAAATGAGAAAAACTTTGTTGAGTAAACGGTCAATTTTATGACACAAACACAGGGTCCTCCGCGACCGAGTGGTCTAGGCGCAATCTCAAGGTCACTTACCTCTCATCGCTAAGGTCGTAGGTTCGGGTCACGTTCGCTCTAAAATCTTTATGTGAGAAAGTTTGCCAAGTTACATACGGAATTGCATAGTACGATAGTATAGGTAGGCAACAGTGCGCACAAATAAAAGCACATCTTGTCAATGAATCGTTACACTTCACACTTCAGTGGAGGATGCCTACTAACCGTATTATGTATGGAAATGAAACCGGGTGACATGCCACGGTTCCGTTGTTTCATTTCATTGTGTTTATTTATGCTCTGGTAAAAACCAACACGGCTACGTGCACATGTATGCATTTACGCATACCATGGCATGTCTTTTATTGAATATTTGGTCAAGATATAGTTAAGACGGTGAGCGACATAAAAAAAGTGTAACAATATTCACGTGTTTTTTCATGTGTAACCACAAACATGCGATATATGATGTCTTTCAACTATCTATTTATGAGATATTATCCTTAACAAAAGAAAAAAAAAGAAAAAAGAAAGAAACGACATTAAGAGTGGGTATACACTAGGGTATACTAGTTTTATATTTTAACAAAGTATTTAATCAAGTATATATCGCCACGGGATTACATAAAGTAGTTCGTGACACGAGCTTACGTGTAAAGTAGTGACATGAGCTTACGTGTAAAGTAGTGACTCAAGCTTACGTGTAAAGTAGTGACATGAGCTTACGTGTAAAGTAGTGACATGAGCTTACGTGTAAAGTAGTGACATGAGATTACGTGTAAAGTAGTGACATGAGCTTACATTAAAAGTGTGTATTGACATGAGATTATATCAGGCAAATATTGACACGAGACTATACAAGTATTTATTGGCACGGGGCTACACCAATTGAGTCTACTACAAGTATGTATTGACACAAGACAACATAAAGTATGTGGTGACACGAGACTACACCAGTATGCATTGACACAAGACTACACCAGTATGTTTTGACACTAGATAACATAAAGTATGTGTTGACACGAGACTTCACCAGTGTGTCTTGACACGAGACAACATAAAGTATGCCGGTGTTGACACGAGAGTACATCAGTATGTTTTGACACGAGACAATATAAAGTATGTATTGACATGAGACTACAACAGATATGTATTGACACGAGACTACATAAAGTATGTTTTGTCACGAGACAACATAAAGTATGTGTTTAAACGAGACTACACAAGTATGTATTGACACGAGACTACATAAAATATGTATTGAAACGGGACTACACAAGTATGTATTGACACGAGACTGCATAAAATATGAATTGACACGAGACTACATAAAATATGAATTGACACGAGACTACATAAAGTATGTTTTGTCACGAGACAACATAAAGTATGTGTTGACACGAGACTACACAAGTATGTATTGACACGAGACTACATAAAATATGTATTGACACGGGACTACACAAGTATGTATTGACACGAGACTGCATAAAATATGAATTGACACGAGACTACATAAAGTATGTATTGTCACGAGACTACATAAAATGTATTGACACGGGACTACATAAAGTATGTGTTGACACGGGACTACATAAAATATGTATTGACACGGGACTACATAAAGTATTATTGACACGGGACTACATAAAATATGTATTGACACGGGGCTATATAAAGTATGTATTGACACGGGACTACATAAAATTTGTATTGACACGGGACTACATAAAGTATGTATTGACACGGGACTACATAAAGTATGTATTGACACGGGGCTACTTAAAGTATGTATTGACACGGGACTACAAAAAATATGTATTGACACGGGACTACATAAAGTATGTATTGACACGGGACTAAATATGTATTGACACGGGACTACATTAAATATGTATTGACACGGGACTACATAAAGTATGTATTGAAACGGGACTACATAAAGTATGTATTGACCCGGGACTACATAAAATATGTATTGACACATAAAATATGTATTGACACGGGACTACATAAAGTATGTATTGACACGGGACTGCATAATATATGTATTGACACGAGCTATACAAGTCGCGTTCTTCCTGGTCCATTGACATGTTAATCTATTTAATAAAGTGTAATCATCTATACAATCTGCATAATGGAGTGCATTTAATCTGAAGTATATACACTTGCAGTGATAATGCAGGGAGTCACACTTTGGATTACCAAGTGAGAAACATCACAGAGAGCACATTGCGCATTGATCCCACATGCATTTGTTCACATGCTTTTAGTTTTATGGCAGGCTTGATAACAAGCTGTTTGCAGTCTTAGGGTGATCGATATTATATTGATACTGAAGATTAAACACACACAAACACGATAACCGTCACATCTTATCACGCCGAGGTATCGGAAGCGGAATATTTGTTTTCAATAGATTGCATAATGTTACGACACCACAGATTGTTTGCTTATATAATGCACAATAAACAGGTAGGATATCTTTAAATGGAAAATAGATCGACTTGCACCCATGTTATCCCGATCATATCAATCAGCCATGTCATTGTGACTCTGAAAAGGAAGAACTTGTTAAGCGTATTGCTGTACAAAGAGCACATCAGTGGTGGTCACGTGGTAGAGCGTCCGCCTCCGTGCTCACATGCAGAAGGTCGTGGGTTTGATCCCCGACCTGGTCATACCAAAGACTTGAAATATGGCATTAAGGCTTCATTGTTTGGCACTCATCTTTTGGAGGATGGTTCTAGATGGCTCTAGATCTGGTCGACTCGGTGTCACAGTCATTATGAGTGAGGTATCTTACCATGGTAATCCATGTACCAGCGCTTATAATACTGTCTTAAGTAGACATCGTCGCGATATAACTGAAAAAGTGTTCAATGCCACGATAAACACCACACAACAACAACTGTACAAGGATAGCATGTATACACGCGATATCAACTGACAAAAAAACGACGAAATACAAATACCTAATCTCGTACCGACACTGCATATTAAAATTTTCTTTATGTCATTTCTCGTCTTTATGAAGATCCATCATTCGTAATGCATTAAAAGTTATCTACATATAAACAAACTGACCCGGCACATATGAGGTATTTAGTATGCAAATGACCTTGACCTACGGTACATATGAAGATGACTTTGGCCTTCAGTCTGTTGACGTTGTCTTATATGTTTCAATTGAAAATATTCCGTTATTCATATAAAAGCGCTGGGCCCGCCTAACCGTCAGTCGGTAGCGCGTCTGTCTATAAAACCAAGGGTCTCAAGTTCGAATCCCCGCCCGGTCACAGAACGGCGATTCTACTCCTGTATGTGGAGTGTTCCAATTCCAATAAACTGGATGTCACATATAAGCTAAGGTGATGAAATGCCATTAAACACCATAATGCATCCAAACAATATTATGGCTAGTGACACAGGAATGAATCAATATTTATATTTGTTCTGTAATCCTTTTGCTTAACATTTTATTGGACACAAATCCTCTGTTAATATCTGTAATACACCGACTGTCGTTGGTGCATCTGTTAATAACTGGCGAACAGCGGTTGATTGATGTTGTTTTTTTTTTATAAAAGGCATGCTCTCTCTCTCTCTCCTCTCTCTCTCTCTCTCTCTCTCTCTCTCTCTCTCTCTCTCTCTCTATGTGTATGTAAAATTGCATTCAGTAAACGTGCACGCTTAATTTATCGTATGCTTTATCTCGTTGTCGCATGACCAATGTATGTTTAATGACGTTTTAGTTCGTTTTGTTTAAACCTTCTGGTAGCATCCCTATTTAGCTTATAGTCATAGCGGGATTGCTTATACATGTTGACATGGTTGGTATGTATGTCAGTGTTACGATACGTCTTGTTTTGATTAATTCTAGAGAGCCGCTATTGTAGACCAGCACGACATAGACAGACAGACAGACAGACAGACAGACAGACAGACAGACAGACAGACAGACAGACAGACAGACAGACATTATTTTATAATCTTTTGAATTTTAAATAGATATATAATTTATGGATGGTAAATATAAGCATATTTTTGTAAGTATAACTGCATTCACCGGGTCAACTACCTACAGGTCATTTTTAGTAGGAGATACCTGTTTGGCAGGTTTAAACATTACAAATTATATCAGTAGTTAAGAGGACAATAAAAAAAAGTAGACGCCGTAATCACCGTGTTTTAGTTGTCAAGTGCGCTGTTTATGGTTTTAAAGTATCCTTAATGTTTTTAGATAGTATTCTAAGAATATTGTCATTTCAAAGCTTGAGTCAACAAGGAAATACAGTATAGTAGTAGCAAGAGTGGTAGTACATGGCCTTCGATGCCTGCTTGTGCACGTATTCCTCTCCGGGCCTGTAGATTTTCCAATCTTCCTACTGTTTGAAACATGATTTCAAATGACGTCAATGCAAATGTCTCTCGTCATACATTAAGCATGATGTTTTTTGTGAGCTTTAAGTCACAATAGCGCCGAAAATATGCCAGATCTCTTTTTTTAAATTCACAAAATGTTTTAATTTACGGATTGATTAAGTAAAAATAAATAACATTTGTATTGTTCAGTTGCGCAATAAAGTAACACGCACTACATCTGTCTAGCTTGAGAGAGTCTGTATGTTCAAATCGTTTGATAATTGATACCTGTAAAGTAGGATAAATT
Source organism: Panopea generosa (assembly GCA_029582155.1). Lineage (NCBI taxonomy): Eukaryota > Metazoa > Mollusca > Bivalvia > Adapedonta > Hiatellidae > Panopea > Panopea generosa. The sequence continues at coordinate 11,656,955 of CM055895.1, read as the reverse complement.
GTAAAAAAAAACAACAAATATTAATCAAAAAATAAAAAACAAGAACAACTACAGTCAATTGCTATACTACAAAATCATTTTGTCGTTTGGTCAGTACAACTCCATTATCATCTGTACTGGCAGGGTCGGACAAATTAAGTAATCAAGCAGTGACTTAATTACAGAGCTCTATTATTAATATGAAATATGAACATTGGCATTATTTCATTTTTAATGAAGCATATCCCGATATCAATGCAGGATGTGTTTCAATAATATCGCTTGATATGCACACTGGTGACCGTGATGGTTACTGAAATATGTGTCTATCAGCCCATCGAGTGTGACACGTGCGCAAATGCAGATAAGACGGGTGGTGTTAAACCTTTAGTCACAGTAAATGGTGAAACATAGTGAATCATTTAGGCCCTAATAAAACTTCTACAAAATACTTTACTTTTAACTTCAACTAAAATAATACTTTAAATAGCGAAGAATTTGTCTAAATTTTGTAGAAAATCTTTCATTTACATGTAAGACTTATAGTATGCGAAGTATTTATAAGTTTATGGTTATTGGCCATTGAATATTTATCTTTTCTTTGGAGTTTAAAATTAATAAACTCGAAAATGATTGATGGAGAAAGTGGAACAATTAAAGAACACGTTGGACGTGTAAAATGCCGACGCCTATCTGCACAGCATTTTCTAAAAGCCTGTTGTCACCGAACTGATTCGGACTGTTATACGATCTCACCTGTGTAAGCGGTCGCCTCTATTAAGCAGCCACTTGTATTAAGCAGCCACATTTGCTACCTCCCAAGTCAACGATTTCAGAGCAAATTAACCTGTTTTAATCAACAACCTCTCTTAAAGGGCCACTTTTGCTTCTTTCCCAGACTAGCTGCTTAAGACAGATTTGACTGTATTATATTGAGAATAGAAATATATTTAAATTTAATCTGTGTAAGTCTAGTTTTTGTACACATTAAAATATGCTGGCATTGTAATAGGAATCTTAACAGGTTGGCGTAGTACTGGCGCTAAAGTGACTAAAACATTGATTAAAACCTAACTAGAACAGCAGACACCATTTTATGACAATTGGTATGTAAACAATACGCACAGATAGACATACATGTTTTATATTTAGATTTGTCATGGAAACAGTAAAATAAATGATGCCAATATTTGATCATTTCTGAAGCTAGTGAACATATCGACTGCCGTTTGCCGTTTGTTAACACATATTTGTGCAGCGGATTAAACTGTATGGACGATATAAGAAGTATTTTTTCAGAACGTAGAGCACGTGAAATGTTTACAAAATAACAGCAGACAAGAAGTTCTTTAATACCTTGAACCAAACATCCGGCATCTTTATCCGGGTACTGTGACATATTTGCATAAATGAAAGTGTTAAGACTTAACACCATACGTTGACAACACTGAACAGTGTGTTGGGATATTAATGAATAAAAAATAAACAAGTTTTCATAGAACAACATTTTATATAACTCAACAGGAAAATGTTCGCAAAGTGAACACGGTGTTTTGGCACAACTAAGCAAGGCATTTTCACACAGTTCAACACGACAATGTTTTGACACATTGGCACAAATAAACAAGTGTTTTGACACGGTTAAACAAGAAATGGTCACACAACAAATAAACACGTGTTTTGACAAAAGTAAACAATAAATGAATAAGATATTTTTTGGCAAAATTGAGTAAGATGTTTCGTAAACAATGCTTTTTACACGATGTAGCAAGCTGGCATGATACATGTAATGTTAATACGTTTTTTAACAACTGTAGATGGAACTATAATAAAAGAAAAAATCTGACTGAGAAAAAAAAACACACAAAAAAACCTTAACATGTTCTGACATAGCTGAACAAGGTATTTTGACAGAAAAGAACAAGTTGTTTCGACTTTCATATTGGTCACAAAAATAAACTCATGCATAAAATATTACTGAACAGGATAGCAACACAGATATTTGTTTGCAGTGATTAGTTGAAGGACAAATATAACCGACGTGCACATTTTTTGCAAATGAGTTTATCGCTCCGATAACCCCCCCCCCCCCCCCCCCCCATATTTTTCCACTTGATGATGGTAATGACTGAGTGCTCTACTAGTTACACATGGTGAATATCCAAAATGTCCAAAAGTGTCTCCTCGTACTTCGTTTCGACAAGGCGCTGTATCTTAATTCACTTATGCTAAATCGATTTAATTTGGTATATTCCATATACTAGTATATAGCGATCTTGTATTTCGTTTCGTACTACGTCATGGAATAACAGACACTGTTATTGAGTTACACGTGCTTACTTATTGTAATGTTAGTTGTATGCTTAAGTTGAATGCGATTGTATTTATTTATTTTTCCCTTTTATATACTGAACGGAAAGCTAACCCGCCACTTTTGAAGTTCAAATATATTCGTTAAATAAAATGAGTAGCTATAAAAATTATGCTACATTAACAGTCAACTGTGTATCGATTTTACAAAGCTTAAATGATTTTTTATAATTCCAAATTTCAAGGAAATCGCTTTGATACCTTTTGGGAAAATATATAAAATGCCAGGAACATAACATGTCAGATGGCAGGTTAGCTGTTCTGTTCAGTATTATTGTGATTTTTTTTCATCATGCACTAACTGCATTTATATTAGTACTATGTGTTGTCAAATTGTATATGTTCTGTTATATTGTATAAATGCATAGGTGAATGCTCCGAGTTTACACATATGTATGGCTGATAGACATACAATTACATCACAATAGAAGCAAAACTATATATTAAGCAAGTCGGTTGGGCCACAAGTTCTGCCAACATTATGCTCTCCTGCACCGTGGTAGGAAGTAAAATACCTAATCTAATATAACCTTACTGATTTCTGTAATCTTTTTATAAAAAACGGACATTTTGCTTGTTAGCGAACATTTTGCTAGTTATTGGAACGGTTGAGGCTTAGTCTGTAGAACGAATCCAGCTCTCCCGATTTGGTCCGTTAACTAGTAAATGTTACGAGCACGCTCACTGGTCAGTTGTTTCATGGAACGTTTCAATGACGTCATAGTTTAGTAAGCCAATTGCTATGAATTGTGGGACAGGCATAGAATTCCCTGAGTTTTCCATTGGTGGTTAATAGACCTGATTCGGGAGATATCAGGTTCTGGGATAGACTAGTTTAGGTTTTGATTAATAAAATGAAACAGTTTTCCAATCGAAGCCGGAAACATTCCTGTCGTCCTAAGATCACTTACCTTTTACGGATTGATGGTTGGTTCGAACTTAACTCTAGCCGAGCTCTCTGGGCTAGACATTGGAACGGCGGTCGTGATTTTGTCTGATTATTTTACCTATTTGATACGAGTTTATGACACATGCTGCACCGTGATACGACTGGTATGCTTTAGGTATTTTATCACCTGTTTTAGACTGACACAGGTGTCGTGCATTTGTTAAAATTATTGTTAAAATGTGACACAGCTGTGGCTTCTTATGTATGCTATTTCAAGCACTTGCGTTTGCCAGTGACACGTCTACTGTGATATTGAATTCAGGATTGAAGTATTGAATTAATAATCGATCACGTACTCGTTCTTATAGCCGTGCGTCATCACATGTCTGCAGAATACAGTGAACTATAACTCATGCCGGGTGGAACTCGAGTCCGTTAATGGAACAAAAAATAAGAATAATAAATGATGAAGTTGGGCTATAGAAATCAATGGAAGGTTATCGGATCGTGTTAATAGCAGACTCGTTCAGTGAGATCCATATTCTATTACAAGAACCGAAATGAAAGCTCTATAATACTTATAATACTTTTGATTTTTTAGAAAAATAGGTGATGGGTGGTATGTCTACCAAATTGTCATCTGGTTTTAGGTCAGTAAACTTCCATGTTCATGCAAACAAACTACACCAAAGCGGTGGTCTAGGGGTAGAGCGCCTCACATGCGGAAGGTCGTGAGTTCGACTCCCGGTCGGGTCATACCAAGTTGGAAACGGTACTAGAAGTTTCCCCGCTTGGTGCTGAGCATTAATAGGGTAGTTCTATGTCTGTTCGACCTGGTGTCTGTATAATGTGACTGGGTGGGGTAGCATACTACGTGTCAGCGGCATGAGGCTCGAGTGTGGCGGCCTCATAATACAGTCTCAGTTAGATTGTTGAAAGCAACGCTAGATTCCATACAACAACATGTAAACAAACTGGACTTAAAATCCCAACGAAAAAATTGTTTTTATGCTTATTGCACAAATACAATAGTACTCAGTTTACATAAAATTTATGCTCAGAATGTACTTTCCACGCTTTCGAGGATCATCACTCAGGCTTCTATGAATATTTTAATATACACACGGCAGAACACGTATTCAATACCAAACTATTGAACACATCGATTGATGATATGATATTAAAAACATGTTAATGTTTCATCAATGAAATAGGCTTGTGTGTGTGTGGGTGTGTTGGGGGATCGGTGCGATGGTCATCCGTAGCCGAGTGGTTCAAGGCTCCGTCTCAAGATCACTCACCGTTAAGGTTGAAGGTTCAAGTCCAACTCGCTCCAAAAACTTTATGTGAGAAAGTTTGCCAATTACTTGCGAAAGAACTGTGGTTCTACTCAGATTCGTTCTGAGGTCTTCCCCCGCCAATAAAACTGGATATGTCATATATGTTGCAATTGGCGTTAAACCCCATTCATATTTTTTGTGCTATATTCACACAGTCATGTGGACCTTTCCTTTTGAGATACGTTGTATTGTCAAATTAAATATTACTTGAAAGTATTGTTTGGTACAATGAATGTCATGAACGTCAAACATGTTATTTCGCTAACATCAGTTACATATCAGATAATATTATATAATATTATTATTCTACAGAGATTATTCTAATTTGGCCAAAACCCGGTGTGGTACCCGGTAAGAATAGTGCTTACAAATGTCGATCACTGTTGTTTTTGCTCAATATGCATGTTAATCTGTTATGTTTGTACATGGAGAGTGAACCTGGAATCTTTCTCTCTGTTTGCGTCATGCGTTTGAAAGCGATATAACTCCAGTTAAATATTATTTGTTCATACTGATTGGGTCATTCTTATCTTTTAAATATTTCTTGTATAATATAACATATCCTGTTCGCTAGTTATACTAAATTACACAAATATTTGTGTTTTTTTATCAAGCTGGGGATATTTGATTCTTGCTATGTTTATTTTGCTCACGGTTATCGTGCAGCTTGTGCAGCGATAGATTTCAGATATTTGCAACGATTCACCGCACATGCAGCCGACAAAGAATATGAGCAGTTTATTGCATTATCTGGTGTTGACAAAATCCTCTTTTCACAAAATGCATGTTCAAAGTAAATAATACTATGATGACACCTGGTGTCCGAACGTGAGCATCTTATTATCATGTTGACTTCGTCAACGACGAAATAAACTTTGTGAATAAAACATGGGTTGATAAATAATTTTATCATGTCAATGCATGCAATGCTGTTGATAAACTACCTGCCTGATAAACATAGATTTATCAGGTCAATGCAAGTTTATCAGGCACATGACGCCATTTTGTATACTGAATCCTGAATTTCATAAAAAAGACGAATTAGACATATTGGCATGATAAAGAGAATACCATGTTAGTGTCTAATATTATCAACTTCATCAGGTTCAACACGAAAAAATGGGTTCATCTGGTAAAGCTGATAATATCAGACACTAACATGGTGTTCTATATATTAAGTCACAGAAATAGTGTTAAGTTTTATAGCACTAATTGCAGCGGAACTACGGTTTGCCTTATGAACTGCTGTAAAATTATTCATCTTCTTGGGGGACTAATTTTCGTTGATTTTGTGGGAAACCTCAACAACGAAATTAAATCTCAAACAAAAGGATCGTAGGCAAAATGGTGTTATATCCGTAATTGGTGTTGGAGTAAGCGGATGTATGCTGTAAACGGTGTTTTATTGATTCATAACTTACTGTGATTACAAAACAAGAGAATCGGGTTGAATGATAAAAGGCTTATTGCGGTACGTTTATCGACATGATACTATGATATCAGATTATTTAAAACGTATAAAAGTGGTATTGTTGTATGGAGAACGTATTTTATGTATTTATCCTCTGTTGGGTTCCATAGCTACTACATGAGTTACGGCAAATTGCCGATGCAATACATTTTCATTTCTTTGGTACAAATGTTCTAGGTTTATACGTCCATTTCAGGGTTTTATTAAATTTATGATACAAATGTTAATTTGCAGTTTTCGGCTTTAAATTAGCCGGGTATACCGGAAAGGGTTATTTCTGATTCTGTCTGTTAAAGAATAGAACGGAACAAAACAGAATATTATTTTATTGACTCAATACACTTTACACAGATAGAGTATACCTGCACATTGTATACATTCATTCTCATCTGGGACCGAACTTCAATTATATATTATATATATCATTTATACGCTGGCGAACATTTCCAGTGCCGTGGCACTACATTCGCTTTCTTTTTATTTTAGTTTTGAATAATGTCACTTATTCTGAAAAACTCTTTGAGGCTGAAAATACCTCAGTCACTATTGATCCATTAATTTATTTATGCGTTTATGTTTACATAATACAGTTTTACATTATACACACACCAACCCATTCAATGTCATGTGTTGAACGCAAATGTTCAGTGCTGCTGAAATGTAAACAAAATTTTATATGCTATAATCATATAGTTCATTTATGGATCTTTGTTCTACACAGTTGTACAATGTGTATTTCATTGTCAGATAATTTGTCTTTAAAAGTTAAATATATATTTTTATTTTTTATCATTTGTATAATTTACATAGATCTACATTGAAAACTATGTTTTTTTTTTCGTGGATTTAAAAAATCTGTTTAAGTCCTTGTTTCTTTTCATTATGTAAAATAATAATTTAATTATATTTAGCCTTACAATGAATCTATTTTTTATATAAATCTGTATAATTACTTCCAATTGTTTAAATTCTATTTTCATGCTAATGTTCGCCATGTGTTTAGTGTTTCATTAATTCTTTTTTTACTAATGTTTACATTAAAAACGGATCTAATATAAATACAAATGACAATAGCCAGAAATGATTAATCATGAAAATACAGCTTGTCATATGGTCATAATTAAAATATGTTGTTATTTTCCAGTCGTGTTTATTGCATTTTTTTAATCTACCATGCGATTAGTTTATATTGCGGACAATACATAGTATTCCCGGTGACCTTATTAAATTTAAGAATTTCGTATATATTTCGTTTTAGTGCATTCATAAACGAATCGATACACTTGTATGTAATTATACCGTATTTGTCAAGTACCGTTACGGTATAATCCTTTGTAATGTAGGTATTGGAATTACAGAGGCTTTACAAATCATCTCAAAATCTACTGCATCGTTGTTTAGGCCTGTTCGCATTATGACTTAACTAAATCTGTCGCCGCTAGCGAAATTGTTACGTTGAATTAATTTCATAGTAGTTTCGTCATTTCATGATGGTTTTGTCAAGAGATTTATATTACTAAATTGGTGGACACATTAGATGGTCTTGTATACAATAGCAATGTTGATAAGAAGATTGCTAGTTGTAACTACGTAAACTCAATAATAAAATATTGCATAGTTCTAAACAAACTGTTTACCGACTTGCATGGCATTAAACAAATATAACAACACAAAATGCCCATTAATTATTTAAAATATATAATCTTGCTATCGTCATTAGTTGATATTTTTAAGGAACCTTAGTGATGAACGTATTTTCGTACTTGTGTACTTTCGTTCCTTTTTCATTTTTTGCGTTAAAACATTCGGATATTAAAAGGAAATAGTTTGTAGTAAGATAAATGTATCTTTTAAAATTTATTATTAAATTATATACAATATATTGTTAAGTCCTGAATCGGCATATATAACCCGGTTAATCAGTATTTTTCTGTTAGTTCATGAAAACATATCCATGGCTCAGCGGCGAAACCCTGCTGATACGTTTGCACCGTTGAACCAAATCTTTGACAGTGTACTTTCTGTACTGTTAAACACCATTCATTCACTTTCTGTTTAGGCCATAATAAATTAATTGCTAGATAATAATCCCCGCCCCTCCCCTATTTTCATGCCGACCCGACCCTTTTTATTTTCATAAAAAAAAAAAAAAAATAAATAAATAAAAAATATATATATATATATATATATATATATATATATATATATTTTAAGAAAAATTTGGATGATAATGTAGTAGTTAATTTATAATGGCCTTATTAACAAATATTATAATAAGAAGGGGGTGGGGTGGGGGTGAATAGAAATTATATGCATAAAAAAAATATGCCTCAAACTTTACCTCTGTTATATACACAGAAGCCAATTAAGTTTTAAAGCTTTTATTTACCCTCGCGCTTTGAAAGTCTAACAGAGGGCATATATACTGTTACACCCTATTACCTATTTGAAAACATGTCTATGTGCATTATTTTAGTGTGTTTTAAAGTCTTTACCTGGCCGTCTGCTTCATGACCTTGTGATTGTATCGTCTGCATTTATCGTTTCAGATGCCAAGTATGCACGGTGCCGCCATCCAGTGTTGCATGTGCATTGTTGGGGTGTTCATGTTCCTAGGGGGTCTCATCATGATGTCCACGGGAATATGCCTCATTCTCAACTACGGTGTATTTGACGTCACGCTATTTCCATCAGATTTGCAGAACGACGAAGGAAAGAAAACAGTAGGGATTATACTTACCTCGTGTGGTCTGCTAGCTGTTCTCATAAGTGTTATAGTAAGTGCCTTGTATTTGTGCAACAAAAGTAAAGCTGCCTCCATAAATCCAGACGATCTTTCGCGAATTCCGTCCAGCGCGCGAAACAATACGCCTGATAAACATGAGAGACGACGTAATTCGTTTGGATACAAAACACACCCGCTTCCAAATGGAAATGGGGTAAATAGAGCAAATGTCACAAGCAGAACCAACGGAACGGTAAAAGCTCCCGTCAAAAATATTCCAGGGTCTACTGAGGTCAAACACCCGAGACCGTTTAAGAAAGGCACTAAACATCATAGAAAGTATCCTCGTAGACGTCTAGAAGAAATTAAAGAGCAAGATGCAATCTCTAGAAAAACAATGGAAGGCGCACTTCATAATGATTATGATGATACTCCAAGAAGTGGATCTTTCTCTAGTGAAATGACACTAGACGATCAAAGAATTCCAAAGGTGGTGCTAGATCAGCACGAGAACAACCGTCCGCCTAGTGTTGACAGTGCTAGCACGTCTCAAGCGAGTGATATAAGTAACTATAGGTACCTAGAAAACGACAAATCAAGACGAGAATTACAGTTTGTTCCAGATTCCACCCGAAACATGGATGCAGGACAATATGATACGTTTTCTAAAGACAGTATTTCTTTAGACAAGGACGATAACTCCTCTGGTGGGTATAGTAAAGTAGGTGGCGAAGATGTATCAATAAACAGTGAAAATACTCCGTTTAAAAACAAAGCATCAAACTTGGGCATAAATGATTATAATGATAAAAGTTCCGCTGGCGGAATAAATCGATTTGACCCTTCTATAAATAATTTGTCTGACAATCAAACTAGTTTTCCGGAAGTATATCGATCTAATGAAAGCATAATAAGTTACAAAACGTCGCACCACACTGAGGTCCACGGAGGCAACACTGCTGGTCGTGTATCACCTCAGGTTGGGGTACTAGATACCGGTATTGAAATTCAGTCAGAAAATAGCGCTTTCCAAATGGAGGACGAGTCCGTGTAGCACTTTACTATGCATTTGTCAACCTTCCGGCCAAATAATCTTCTTGAAGAACGTCACACTATTAATAAAAAAATGACGACATCTTCGTGTGTGTGCCTTTGCGAAATGAAAATCATAAGTTAATGGAAATGATCAACTTGTTTCATTTTTATCAACTTGTTCAAGGAATATGTACTACTCAAAATTTGATAAGGACCATGTAATTTATTCCCCATAGATGTAACATTAAAATGGTACATGTATATTTTTAAAAATAAGTTTAGTTTAAACAATATTTTATTTACATAAGTACAAATATTTAGCATACATTTAACAAGTTAAAAAACAATTTAGGAGCTGCGCTGATACGTTTTCCCGAGATAATTCTAATACAACTATGGGCAATATATTAAAAAATAATATTAACCTTAGAAAAATATATTTTTAATTTACATTATTAAAAATTAACGCATATAAAAAAAGTAACAGTTTTTGCCCCAAACTTCATTTTTTTTTTTTTTTAAATGTATATTTTTTTCTTTAAAAGTTCTTATAAACAATTTAAGATCTAACAGTGTTATTTCAACATTATACTGTTTTTACAACATCCTTATGAACTTTTAAAAAATTGCAAACATAAAATGTAGACATTTTGGCGTGAAAAAAATCGGTTTTGTTTTAAAGTCCTCTAAATCTTATTTTCAAATTTTGCATTTTTATCGACAAAATTAGCAATTTACTATTATCATTCAAGAATTTTACCTAATTTTGGGTAAAAAATGCATTTTTTAACAAATTTTAAAATTCACTTTTTTTAAAAAAATATTTGTATAGAATTTTCTAAAGCTTAGTTAACAAAGCAAAGGTTCGAATCGTTTTCGATTTCTTTTCTAGGGTTGTCCATAGGACAGTTTGAATTTTGTTTTAGTATACTTGACATAGGACATGGTCCTTATTAAATTTTCAGTAGTATACTTGTTTTTGTGTTTAAATCGCATTATGAGACAATCACCATGGTGACCTTTATTTTACACTCAGTCTGGTTCCCCAACAACGGCAAATAAATGCGTTAACTTGACAAAACATACACGTTCAATCTGCACTTCCGTATACGTTGGGGGAACTAAAACCAGGAGGTCAAAGTTGAACTGTAACGATACGGCCATACACAAATGAATGGCGATATAGTTTTAATGGAAGGACGATTGTTCAGTGAGCCTGTCTCGTTAATATGAGATTAATGTTAACCGTCTTTGTTGAAATTATTCTTCTTCGACAATCACGGACCGAGAAAAGTAGTTATTGTCATTAAATCATATATGTAACCGATGAATTAAAAAATAAATATATTTGCATCATCCGCACATTAAAAAAATGTTTTATACGCGGTACTAAGTCGAATTCTTTTATTCAACAGCACTGAATGCGCGATGAATTCGCAACAAAAGGGGTTAATCTAAATATGTGTGCATACACGAAACGTAATACAATAATACAAACAGAAGCAAGTAAAGCGTTGACAAAATACCTGGTGTGAGGAAGTAGTCGTTCTCGTATCGGTAACCTATATTTTAATCATTTCGTTTGTAAACAGTTTACATCGATACTTTTAGGATACCTTACACCATAATGAAAAACTTTCGTACTTGTGTACTTTCGTTTCTTTTTCATTTTCGTTTGCGATAAAACATTAATATTACAATGAAATAGTTTGTAGTTAGATAATTATGTCCTTTGATATTTAATATTTAATTGTATACTATATATTGTTAAGTCCTTAATCTGATTTAATATTATCTACATTATACAGTCCTACATGTAGGTGTTGATATTTCCATTAGTATAAATTGTTAAGTCCTCAAGCAAGGTTCCTGTTTTCTATAGTAAGCAGTCCTAAATCTAAGATAATAAAACGTATAGCATATATTGTTACATCCTAAATGTGGGTTGCTAATACGTATATATATATATATATATATTGTTAAGTCCTAAATCTAGGTTGTTAATACATGTAGTATATATTGTTAAGTCCTAAATCTAGGTTGTTAATACATGTAGTATATATTGTTAAAATCTTCAATCAAGATTGCTATTTCCTATATTGTTCTATAAGTTCTAAAGTTTTCATTGTTAAGTCTTAAATTTTATACATAGTTTAGATTTATTTTATATACAGTGGGAAGTCCTAAACCATAGATTGAATATGTCATTTAGTTTTACTAAACATCTCAGACTCAGATTTCTCTCGACTCAATAATCTCAAATTCTCTAAACAATAATTTAAAGTAATATCACAATGAAGGCCCACACATAATGGAAGTAATGGCACATTTTTACTAATTGGTAATCGACATCATGCAAAATTGTCAATGTAAAGGCAATTATATAATTTCCAAAAAAAGAGTTGAGCTAAATCTCAAGTTGAGATGTTTAAAAGTGAAACTGGGGTCTGATCACTAAGTCCTATATAATGTAGCTACTTTTTAAGAAATAATATTATAACTTATAAGTCTTTAATAATTTAGTGACTGTCATTATTTTATTGTTTTGATATTAAACATTGTTTAGAAGTAAGTGTTTAAATATGCATTCGCCAGCTCAATGTATGTTGCTCTCTATGTGCATGTTGTACTGAATAAATGTTATAATAGACAGGTCAAAGGTTTTTTGCAAAAATAAAACATAAAACCAGTTTCATTTCATATTTGAGCATGGGGCACCTTAATTTATGTTCGCCAAAGATTTTCTCATAGTTATTTTTTTACGTAATTTTTTTTCTTCGGTTATTTAAAAAATATTTATATAATTTGATATTTTGCTCTTTTTTTTTTTAGTATTTTAGTAGCCTACTTTTTTGGAAATTTGAGAACAGTGTTAAGACCTATATATACGTTTGGAAAATTTAGCAATATCCATGCAGATTAAGTTGTTATTTATTTAATTTTTGTTTGTTATAAAATGTTGATACGAGGTGTGCGAATTATTAAATTGTAGTTAAGAGATAATCCATTTATATTATTTGACCAATGCAAGTATCATGACGCCATGTGTGACATCATATTTATTAACAAACAATATATCCATTATGTTCGTGTCGTCACGTATGTAATGTATGTACACTTTATGTATATAACTGCTGAATGCGTTTATTATGTGTTACCTTTATATATGAAATGTGCAAATGCGTATTTTGTCAGTAAAACGTTCGTTAATGTTTTAGCAGGATTTGTGATTAAATATGACGTAGCTTGGAAAAAATGTGATTATTTATTTATTCTGTTTAGTAAGTAGAACTTTGTTGTATACAGCATGTATACAATTATTGGTGCGTTGCTGCAATTTTGTTCTATTCAATGCAACATTTACATGTGATGTAGTCCCATATTGATATGGTTCATGTAGCTTCTTCTCACAAAAAACATGCGCGTACATTGTCATTTTGTCTCATTCATGCCTTGCTTTCCTTTTTATTTTTCATATTGTAATTTAGTACATTTTTTTTTCACCGAAAGCGATGAAGGTTGGACGCGAGTGAACACGTTGCTTTTAAATAAATAAACCCCAATATTCTCTTATTGGAACTCAGATTGCAATTGTTTATTCTATCCTTTTTAAAGAATCATAGAACTTTCTCAGTGAATTATATTTGATAATTTCATCAAATTAAACGTTATAAAACTAATAATTGTATTTTCACTGTTTTTTCACCATAAAATAAAAATAATTAATAAAAATGATTTTAGGGAAATGTTAATTGGATTTCAGTTGCGAACACTAAAATTGAGTGGGGCGCGTGGTCCAGTGGTAGACCATCAAACCCATGATCGGAGGGTCTTGGGTTCGATGCTCCGCTACGGCTATAAGTGATGTCCTTGAGCAACACACGCATATGTTTAATACTGGTTCTAACCAGGAAGACTTCGAGCATCATTTATCTTAGTTGTGGTAACTTGTTTCAAAATCCAAGTAAAACAAATAAATTTAAATCGTCTAACAATAAAATTGAAATACCACTTCAGTGTTCACTCACTTTAAACAACAATTATTCGCTATATAGGTTGCATTTGTGCCGTAATTGATCCCTTTTTGAGAAACATAACCTTATTTAATATACGTTCTCCTACTTACATTAATTGAGGCAAACTTACTGTACTGGTTGTTTGTGTCGGTAAGAAGAGTTTTTTCTATATATAAATTAGCTGAAACAAATGTGTGTGCTTAATATCGTTAGTACGATATTACGATATCGCTATGTCGCCTGTACGATATCTTTATGTTGCCTGTACAATATCTTTATGCTCATGTATCATACTAACATTTATATTTATCAATGCAAACGTGGTGATGCCAAGAATTTAGTGACCTCAATCACTGTGTCGTAGTCTGTAGAACGAACCCAGCTCTCCCGATTGGGTCCGTTCAATAGCAATTAATATATATGAGCACGCTGATTGGTCAGTTGCTTTGGGGAAAGTTTGAATGACGCCATAATTTAGTAAGCGTTCAATTGCTATGAATTGCGGGACAGGAATAGAATTCCCTGCTTTTTCCATTGGTGGTTAATGTACCTGATTCGGGAGAAATCAGGATCTGGGATAGACTATCTGTGTCGTGTCTGTATATTGTCGTGATAATATATTGTCGTATATTTTGTGGTAGAATTGTCTCATCCAAGTATTGTCCTGTGTCCCTCTTTTGTGTTAGACAGGGTAGGTCGATTGTTTTATTATTATTATTTGAAAATATCCAGAAGAAACTGTGAAACTCTATGTGTACTTTATATGTTTAATCTTTGATGTACGTACATACGTACGTCCGCACCGTACCGCGCTCTAGGCCATCATTAAAGAAAATCAAAATAACTAATTTCCATTAGTTTCTGCGCATGTCCGACAATTTTGCACATGCTTTAACTTTTAGGAAAAATATGAATTTAATTATATCGACGTCGCGCACGGTAATGGTATTTGCGTTACAAAACTTGTACGCGAGATATACTTGATCGTTTTTGGAATTATACTTACTATATATCGAAATAAAGGTCGTGAAACGATATTTTTAGTTGACGGGTATTAACTATGCTATTGATATGATCTATATATTTTAATTTAATAATAAGTCACACTCAACGTCATTTTCCCCGTGTCCCGGCGTAATATTTACCACGGGTCCCTGCCTAAAATGTTATGTTTAAAAACGGCGCGAAAGGGCAGATATCAGGTCTATTCACTGGAGAAAGTGATATAATTTCCGGTTACAGACATTCGTGTTTCATTGCAACAAACTTAACGGTCATTCCGGAACACGCAGTTCATTGCGTATATGCTAAATGTCCCGAAAAACAAACGACTTGTCAATAAAGTCATAATGAACAGTGAAGATGAAAAATAATGGTTAGTATTGCATTAAACATATGTATGTATATGTTTATTGTTTTATTATATGGTATTTGATATTGCGATTATGAGATATTACATTTTTAAGGTGTTGTCCGCCAACGTTATTTGAAAGAAATGATTAAAGCATATTTGATTAATTTTATTATTTTAGAAAAATCGCAAATACATACATTATAAAATCATATACTAAAGTAAAATTTCAGTAGAACATGCTTATTTGGAATAAGATATATTCACTTTGCTCTGAATGGTACAGATTTTGTATTTAAATTGTCCTTTATGATTTCTCGCCCTTAGCATTTTTACCAAGAAATAACGTCTGTCCTCATATTTTGGCCATATTTACCATATTTTTAACATAGAATTTTGCCTATTGAATATTATATTTACGCGTAAATTTAGTTTCTGTTAGTGTTCCAAAATATTGAACAATTTGGAAAATCATTTACACCTCGCATCAAGCATTTCCGATGTCCTCTATCAAATATTTACAACGTTAGTTTGACGTTCTTTTAATACAGCGAAAACCTACGGACGACGCTAGTTATGTGCATGGTATACTGCAGGGTACAGTAATATCATTAGTTTTGATCCATTTAATATACGCAGAAAATCATGATTCCAATGCAGTAATTATTGATTTTCCGATATTCGGCTATGTTCTTGTAAAGTAAATGATTTATAAAAAAACGTCATATTACATTTTATATAATTTTAACGTTAACGTTGAGTTACCTTTAGAGGTACCATTACCGTGCGCGACGTCACACTATTGCATATATACAGCTAAATTGAAATTTATCGACTTGGCCAAGGTAATTCGGTCGAGAAATGCGTACCTTAGGCCATTATGAATCATTTGCTAGATTATCATCCAAATTTTTCTTAGAAACGGGAAGTGCGGGAGGATTTTAATTTTTATTTTTTATTTTCATTTTAAAATATTTTTTTTATTTATTTTTTTATTTTTTTTTTTTTTTTGTATGAAAATAAAAAGGGTCGGGTCGGAATGAAAATTTGGGGGCTGGTGGGGATGATAATCTAGCAATTAATTTATAATGGCCTTATGTAACATAAACGGCGCACCTTTGCCAAATCACGGCTTAATAACCTATTGTGCTGAATGTGATTCTTAACATTGTATTTGCCTGCATTTCTTTCTGAAGAAAGGGTAAGTGGGAACGCTTTGAGGCTAAATTTCGCATGTTAAATGTTTGAATGAATGTAGAATGTCGTTATGACAACTGGCATGGATGTTATTTGAATATGTCCCTATGAAAACAGTTATCGGTTTTTACCATTGATTATGATTTTTGCGATATTGTTTGTTGTTATAAACGGTTGAGTTCATGGATTTAAAGACTGTATCATGTGTTAAAATAACACCAAAAATGACCAAAATAATAATAAATAAAGCTTTGTTTATTTTTAGTCTGTGTGTTTGTATTTCTTTCTGGTCATGTGTGTAAACATTCAAACTTGTGTTCGCGGTCATCTCTATTGAGCAGCCACTTGTCTTGAGCGTCAACGTTTGCTATTTCCTATTTCTATGTTTAAAGTGCAAATTAACCTGTTTTAAGCAACAAATTGTCTTAAAAGGCAATCTTGTTCGTACCTTTGACTGGTTGCTTAAGACAGGTTTTACTGTATATAATGGGTTTGTAAGTTTCGGGAGACCACTGTGAATGTTATACTATACTCAAAAGAAAAGGTTTAGTCACCACTGTCATGCAAATTTTACTATAGTACAAAATAAGATTTTGATGTTTTATAAATTGAACTTTATTTGTCGAAGCCTGTAGAAAGATAAACTTCAATACAGTTTTTGAACCAGTCTATGGTCTGGCTGAAGGCATAGTACCGCTATTGGAAACTGGAAACGCTTCCATGGGGTAGTCGCCTGACGGCGGTTATAGATAATCATTGTATCTTCTTTAAAAATTGAATTTTCCATAGTTCAATGTTCATAATAATTATTTGAATGGCATTATTGATATATTTTGAATTTTTTGAAAGCATAGTCATGTTTGAATTGTTAATTTAGGGAAAAAATGATGCTTGGAAATTGGGGTATCAATACATGGTTTTGGAAGTATACTTTCATTTTGTCAACAGTGTACACACTGAACAGAAAAAAAATCTCTTATATGACACATGGTCCCTACATTTTAGCTCGCCGGGACTAAGTCCAAGGAGAACTATTGTCATGACCCCGGCGTCGTCGTCGGCGTCGTCGTCGTCTGCAGACACCCAGGTTAAACTTTTGCGTTTAAGTTTCAGATATCTATGCAACCACTCATTGAATGTGAATGAAACTTCGCATGTGTGTTCACCATTATCAATGGAACACACATAGACACGATCCATAACTCTGGATTGCATTTTGGTACAGTTATGACCCTTTTTCGACTAAGACACCCAGGTTAAACTTTTGCGTTTAGTTGCGTTTAAGTTTAAGATATCTATGCAACCACTTATTGGATATGAATGAAACTTCGCATGTGTGTTCACCATCACCGGTGGAGCACACAGAGAGAAGAACCATAACTCTTGGTTGCATTTTGGCACAGCTATGGCCCTTTTTTTACTTAATTTTTCAGGTTAAAGTTTATTATCAGGTTAAATATCTATGCAACCACACATTGGATGTGAATGAAACTTCGCATGTGTAATCACCATCATCGATGGAACACACAGAGACAAGAACCATAACTCTGGGATGCATTTTGGCACAGTTATGGCCCTTTTTCGACTTATTTTTTTCAGGTTAAAGTTTTTTATCAGGTAAAATATCTATGCAACCACACATTTGATGTGAATGAAACTTCCCATGTGTGTTCATTATCATCAATGGAACACATCGAGTCAAGAACCATAACTTTGGGTTGCATTTTGGCAACGATATGGCCCATTTGGAATTTATTTTTCGTTTGTATACACCCAGGTTAAACTTTTACATTTAGTTGCGTTTAAGTTTTGGTGTTTGCCTCCAATCTCAATCTTTGCACAGGTGGTGATTTTTTTCCCATCGGCGAGCTTTGTTGCCTTCTGACAACTCTTGTTTCAATATATTTCGGTAGTGCAAAGGTTGACAAACAGTAAAATGTAGGTTTCATTTCTTTCATTTGGGTCTCTCCATGACTGACAAGCCTTCAAACATTTTATATTTACTATAGAATAAAGAATAAACAATCAATGGTGGGGTTACACCTGAAAGGTTATTTCCGCTTTGTACACTGAAAGGAAAAAGAAAGAATACATTTTGTTTTTTAAAATTATTTCATTATTGGCTAAGTTTATTCATGTGATGGAAAATGAACTGATTTTTTCTTATTGTTTTGCTTTGAAATGAATTAAATGTTTGTTTTTTTATTCAACAATATGATGAAATATAAATATACAAAATTTATATGCAATACATTTATTGTTCCTTGACCTGTCGACATTTAAAGGTATGTATACTTTCTTTTTCCTTTCACTGTATAAAACATTTTTTTTATCAAATAACAACACCTTTTGTCTAATTTAATAAATGGAACTTTGTGAATGGTGCAATGTTACACCACAGCATAAAAAAGAAATGTTTAAAAAGTTCATCATTTAGCATGTGGTCACTGTACCCACATTCCCCAAACACGTTAAGTTGACGGATATCACCTTAACAAAAGTTGATAAACTTTATTTAATCTCCGATTGTTACAGATCAAGTTTCGTTCACATCGAGGCACAAATCCGGCTTTAAACACATCTCTATGGAATTTCCTATGTATATTTACTGACTAAACGTTTCGTTTTGATTATACACAAATACATGCGTCCTAGTAGGAACACTACAAACACCTTTGCAAGTAACTGACTTGCTGTCCAACTTACAATCGCTCACTGGACCCGGCTGGACTGGACTCAAACTGATGACCTCAGCAAAGAGGTCCATGTATTGAATTTGTGAATTTAATTTAAAATTAAATTATCTCCCTTTATATATATAAAGTTGGAATGCAGAAAATGAAAACTATGTAAAATTGAAACATAGACACTAACCGAGTGGTAATCGATAATCTCCATTAAAATATCTTATATTAATGAATTTCACACAATAACACGATTTGTCAGTTAAATAAATACACTTAACTCGAATTGTAGGCACATACATGTAAAACAAACTCAATTCTTAATATCGTTTGATTTTAGAACTCGTATGGTTGCATATGTTGGTTTGACCTTTGGACTGACGCTTGCTATTTTCTTAAGTGTTTTGCTAATGGGAGCCGGACAATTGAATATACCGTATCTTGCATTGATTAATTGATACTTCCGTATTTTGTATTAGCTCGCTTCCAAAGTTCGTTCAGAGCTTAAGTGAATCGCTTTCGGTTCGGATCAATAGAAGAACTATGCTAAATTGAATATTAAGCGTCAGTTTTATGCCATTGAGGGCTTATAGACGATCAATTAATCTAACCACTGTTCCTGGGACCCTGGAATGTTAACCAGTACTCGAACGCAACCCCATCTCCACAAGTAACTGATAACTTTCCCACTTGAATCAGTGGTTCGAGACGAATTACATTGAGACACAATGTCGCATATCAATTATCACGGGTACTTTGATCGGGCGAGGATTTGAACACACGATGGACTGATTTTCAGGATACACTGTGAAATAAAACGTACCATTTTTTAACATAAAACAAAGATTCTTCAATCAAATATGTTCTTTTAGATATGCTAACGCCTTCATGAACCATCTTGGCAATGATGTTGTTTTTGTTTCGCCTAGAAATCTGTATTTCTTTCCCCACGTAAACGAGTGCACATGCTGATATTTTTCACAAATGTTAAAACTAGGGACTATGGATTCCATAAGCCAACCAAAACAACCTAAACCACAGCGGTGGTTTAGGGGTAGAGCGTTCACCTCGCATGCAGAAGGTCGTGGGTTCGATCCCACGCCGTGTCATACCAAAGACATGGAAAAGGGCTCTAGAAGCTTCTAAGCTTGGCGGTCAGCACCAAGAGGATAGTTCTAGGCATGTTCGTCCCGTTGTCAGTATAATGTGATTGGATGTCGTATCAAACCTTGTGTCTGCGACATGATACTCCAGTGTGGCAATATGGATGGATGGATGGATGGATGGATGGATGGATGGATGGATGGATGGATGGATGGATGGATGGATGGATGGATGGATGGATGGATGGATGGATGGATGGATGGATGGATGGATGGATGGATGGGTGGGTGGGTGGATGGGTGTGTGGGTTGGGTGGATGGGTGGGTGGATGGATGGATGGATGGATGGATGGATGGATGGATGGATGGATGGATGGATGGATGGATTGGATGGATGGATGGATGGATGGATGGATGGATGGATGGATGGAACACTTCATGAGGCTCACATGGAAGAAGGTTCCAGGCTCAACATCAAAAACACAACCAACGGCTTTACATGCAGACTGAAGAAAAACATCTACCTTACCAACAAATTCAGAATGTACCTAGAACCTTCAACCTTCTACCCAAATTGACCTGACGCGAGAGTGACGATCGCTCCGCCCACTTACCGCGTTGTTTGTACAAGTAAACGCTTTATTAATATAATCCAATGTAGAGTTAACTAGATACCGCTCGATTGTCTAAGGAAAATGGCGGATTTTGGAAACAATATCGACCGCTGATTGGATTAATGACTTGTTTGGACGACAACCCGCGTCAGGTAAATTTTAACCGCATTGTCGCCACAAATGACATGCATGGTACATGCTGCCGTGGCCCTGTGCTTGGTATTTGTCAGAAAAACAACACATCATCTCATTAAAATTCACTATGATACAGTTTTAATGCATGCATTACGTGTTACGGAAATTTTTTCTCAATGATCATGCTCTGCGTAACAACATAACGAGTTTTATTTATCGAATAAGCCTGTCGTATATCACAAGATTTGAATACAAAACAGATCTGCAGTAACATGAG